>CAOKZL010001512.1:0-338906 GCA_948472985.1 Iguana delicatissima | reverse complement strand
TTGTTGATTTTGTGTTAATTACTTGTTATTTAATCGGGTTGAACAGATCTCTCAATAAAACTGGTGGGAGATAAATTAACTCCATACATTTGTGTGTCATACATTTGCCCCCGTTTTTTTAAAAAAAGGTGTTAGGTACTTGATTGTAAATTAGGAAATGTACCTAGCAGTTCTTGGGATTATGCTGATGATTTTGCTTATGATTTGAATGAATCTAAAGATGGATTAGTGGTACCTATATCTTTAAAATTTGTTGCACACCAAGTTCCATACAAAATGGACCTGAAGCAGCAGTTGTTTTTTTAAAAAAATCTAAACAAAACTTAATTTTGCTAATGTGTTTTGCATGAACAGGTCTGGGATGACAGTCTAATTGTGGATATCAAAGTTGATAAAAATCAGTTCACAAATGTGTATCCCAGGGAAAAAAAAAGAAATCAAAAATGTTTGTTCAGGTGGTATGTGAAGTGGTTAATGGATTGACTTAAAACCTTGTAACAGTCTTCCTCTCAATCCAATTAGATAACAAACCAAATTTGGGAATGATGTGATTAGCATGTGGGTATGTATAGCATAGCAGGCAGATATTACTGTATAGATGTCTAGATATGTTCTGTAAATGCATGGCCTGTAACTTTTTCATAGTTTCATAAGACATTTGACACGGACAATGTATTATTGATATTATCTGCCTGTTGACCAATGTTCAACTTTTTATCTGTTGCCCCACAGATAATAGACACAAACCATATCATTTGCAATAAAGGAATCTCACAGAAATGAGCGCCCAGTTCTGAGTTCATTCACTTTATTTAAGTGGCATATGTTTAAGAGCCTTCCCCACTACAAGAACGAGAAAATACTTAATCCGTGGAAAGATCTCTCCAAGTGGTCTTATAAGAAATGACTATGCTGTGGGAAAATCATAAATAATTCCATTTTCTGTGTAACTTCTCATATCTGTGACTTGTTTTTAACTTCTGCTCTGTGTGCTAATTGCCAAATTATCATTTATGCTGCATTTCAGATAGAGTGATGTTGTACACACTTTCGCATAATATGCATCAGCTTGATAACCATAAAATCTTGAACGGAGGAGTGGTACAGACATCAGTTAAACAAGCAAGCAAACAACTTCAAACATGTCCTGACAAAACATCTTAGCTAAAAATCAGTTACTTTTTACATTATGTTGGCTTCTTCCATGTTTCCTCTCTTTAGAGGCTTCAGACCTAAAGTTTTGAAAAAGTTCCTTTTTTGGACTACAGCTCCAAAAATCCATCAGTTAGTGGCTATGCCATTGACCCTGAAGAATCCTTCCTCTGCTGTCTCACCTTTATCTCCCAGCGAGAACAAACTCATATCTTCTTCTGAGAGCAAGAGGCTTTCTCTTTTTGCCTATTCTTTCTGCCCTTTGAGTCAAAACTTATATAGGTCACATTCGAGAGTCATAGGCCCTTTCCACACAGCATTTGCCATGCGAAAGGGTGCCTGGAGTGCCAAGCGATTGTGAAGAGCGATCTGCACGATGCACTCACAATCGTGTGACGCTCCAGCGGCCAGCAGGCACTGATCGCGTACCTTTTCATTTTCAGCTGGAAGCCGAAAATGGTGCGTGATCGTGCATTGCTCCCGGGCCCCGTGCACACTTACCTGACGTGCGGAGCCTCTGGAGCCACGCTGGTCACATTTCCTGCCCCAGCGCAGCCTAGGAAACTCCCAGGCTGCACTGCAGAAGGAAGAGGTGGGGCTCTCGCGAGAGCAGGCAGCTTGTGAGGAGCTGAAGCAGCAGAGACGCAAGAGCCTCTCGCTGGAGGCTGCTCGCACGATCCCCGCACCCCAGCGCCGGAAAAAGGTAAGGTGTGGAAAGGGCCGTAGAAATCACATATATGAATCATATCAGCAGGATCAAGTTCATGGGAAGAATATGGTGATCAGCCCTGCCCATACATCCTGTATCTTTGCCATATAGAGATCAGTGAGCAGCCAAAAGGATAGTTCTTTCCTCTATCAGATAATGCCACTTCTGCTACTATGACATTACAATAACAGTCAATAGGGGTCTAAAAGTCAACTAAAGCTGTTTCCTTGTTCTCACCTACAAAGTCCCTGGGCTTTTCAAACCCTATCGAAGTCTATTGCTTTTAAATTTTCTGTAAGTTGTGTTGTCAGCACACAACTGAGTAGCTCTCTTGCTTTGAGTGATTTTTATTTTTGCCAGATTAGGAAGTTTCACTGTACCCAGTATTTCTTATGTATTCCCCACTTTGTGTTGCTCATGTGTAACCCTCTAGTAACCTTGCTTTACATCAGTAGAAATAGACAATGGAGTAGAGTATCTGCTGAGTGATTTTACTCCTGGCTTAGGGATGAGGTGTGGGGAGAGAGATGTAACAAAAGCAAATTGGACTAGCACTCCCAAAGCCGCTTCTTAACATTCACACAATACGTATTTCTCTAAAGCAAATTTTGCAGACCATTGAGCCATACAATAGAAAGTAAGTGAATTTCTTCCTGAATAATTGTTCAAAAGAATAACTCACATTTCATATTTTAGCTCTCCTTCTCCCTAAATTCGCACACGAAGTTTTGAATGACTTGTTATTCTCTTTGGACCATTAAAGAATGAAGCCAGAATGGCTAATTTGACCAGACTACATAGAATTTAGCATATCTATAAAGGCAACAATTTTCAAAGTGAGCCTTGAAAATTGACCTTATAGTTGATGAGGCAATTGTCTCAGATAATACGGTGCAGTTGTCTGGATATTTTTCATGTTATGAACTGTGTGTAACTTTAAATTATGGTGAGCCTGAATTGGTTTGGCCAATGGCTTAAAAGGGGATAGGAAACTACAGGGAATTACTTCCAGATCTACAACAGAAATTACTTCTAAATGATAATGAATTGGAATCAAATTGCAACTTGCAGGGAATACATTGATAGGATTAAACTTTGCCAATATCTGATGTGGGTAAAGGTTGGAAGTAGTGCAGGTTAAAGAAGTTAACTCTCCTTAAATTCTCACAAAGTCACCCCCTGAGTGAAGGGAAAAAAGGCTATCGATTTTGATAAGTATAACATAGTTAAATCTTTAGCATTTTATCGGTATCGCTCTTAAGAACTGAGAGAGGAGGTTGGGGACTAAACACGTTTGAAGAAAAGATTGGAAAACTGGTCACACATAGCATGGCTCCAAGAAAGCCTTTATGATACCTTCTTCCTGCCTCATTCGCTTAATTTTATGGGATCTTTGAATGACATTGGCTTCATCCTAACTGCTAGTCCTAAATGGAGTAGATCCACTAAATCAATTGGATTCACATAAGTACTGCTTTGCTATTCCACAACTGTTCAAGGGGTTTACTCCGATTGGGATCAGATTTAGCTGAGACATTTAGCATTTAGTTGTGATTAAATTTAGGGGACTAATTCAGTCTACCTGGGACTAGATTTAGGCCAATTTCTTCCAATTGCAGTTAGCTGGGAATGGATTCAGGCCCTTGCTCTGTCTTGTTTTTCTATTACTTCTCCCAAACTTTTTCTAACCATGAAAAAATCCATTAAGGAACAAAAGAGGGAATAGTGAAGTGCTTTATCATTGATATGAAGAGCTCTTGTCTGGAAACACTGTTACTATGGAGAAATACTGATTAATTAAAGCCATGCTGAATCTCTCTCTCTCCCTCTCCCTCTCCCTCCTTCCCCCTTCCCCTTCCTCGCTCTCTTTAACCCTACTTCCATAGGCCATTCATCTCTCTGCCATTTCACAGTGACAGACAATGTTTTTGTTAATGATGAGGCACACAATTTTAAAAAATCATAGAGTGAAGTTCTCCCATAATAGAAAATTTAAAAAATAAGGTGACACTTGCTTTTTTTTTCTCTGTATTTTTTCTTCTTAAGTAACAAAAAAAAAAATCTGGGAAACAAAACTATCACTGTTACAAAATCATTTTTGTAAAACAGTAACTAATCTCAGTTTACACATTTAAGTAATACAGAAATCTGTTCTGAGAATGGCTGTACAGTGTTGCACTACAACAAGGGTGGAGAACAGCAGTCCTCTAGCTATTGTCAAGACTACAGCTCCCAGCATCCCCCACCATCGACTATATTGGCGAGAGCTGATGCAGTTCAGCAGTATCTGGGGAGACATGTGTTGTCAGCCTCTGCACAGAAGAAGATCCATGCAAGCAATGGTCTATGTGTATGATTCTGTTCCTCTGCAGGCATATATAGGCGGAGGACATGAAGCACCAGACAGATGGAACAGACAAAACCAGGACTGTTTCTTACTGAATTGGAGCTAGGGTGGAGTGAAATCCAAGTAAACATCAGATTCTATTCTTTGTCACGTTGTATAGAATATAGAGCCGCTCAGCATATCCGTCATTGTATTAATAATTCACTCACAGAAGTATATGGTATCCACAGCTGTACTGTACCCTCAGACATCCTGTGTTCTGAAACACAGTATTTGAAATTCTCCAAAATTCTTTCACTAATCTTATGGCTGCCCACTGAGCCCAAACATGGGCCATGCCTCACTTAAGATCATGACACTCAGTATGGTTTTCAAACTCTGGGAACACAGAAGTTTAGAGATGGATTTTCCCTTGGTGAAATGACCAGTAGTTTATTGGTACTTCAGTCACATCTCCCAAGGCTGATTTCCTTTGTGCAGTCTTTGAAACTCAGCAAGATTCTTTAATATTAATAAAGCACAACATTCTGTGCATGGTACATGGGGTTGCTAGAAAGAGAGAAAAAGAAAGAGAAGAGAAGAGAAGAGAAGAGAAGAGAAGAGAAGAGAAGAGAAGAGAAGAGAAGAGAAGAGAAGAGACTGGTGCATATGTCTAACCTCTTCCGTTTAGAGATTACCTTCTCTATACCAATGGATTAATCTTCTGGTGTAGATGTCACAAAAGTGAGATTCATTGCCCAGCAGAGGGTCCAGATAGGCAAAGCCATTTGAGCAAGGAGTTAAGAAAAGGCAAGGTTTATTTCTGCAGCAGAAATAGGACAACACCGTGTGGAGGTCCAACGTGAGGCAAAACACCTTTCCCTGTGGCTACATTAAACAGGTGGGCTTCTTCATGTAAACATTCAGAAAGCAGCTAACACTTAGTTCAAAGCACATCCTCTCTGTTTGGCTTCTATCAGCATTAAACTGTCCCAATCTGTTTATCATTTTCAGATTGCATGTGATAATTGATCAGGAAATCAGGTGTCTGTTATCTTAAAGAACGAATGCAATTAAGGAGGAAGCTCCCTTTCCTCCCCTACATGTTAAAACATAGGATGGAGCCAAGTCTCAATCTGGCCTACTTTTAGGGACTGGACATCTCAAGATTTTTGAGTTCAGATTAGAAAAGGAGAATTTCTAGTTTTGAGAGTGAGGGTAGCATTAGTATTAGTGTTTGTATTTGTATTAGTATTACTATTATTTCATAGAAGTATCTTCTCCCAAAGAATATTTTTCCTTCCTTTTAGAAATTCTATCATAGTAAGTTTACAATGGTCCTACATACACACAAAAATACACTTAGATTTTCCCTGGAAACCTACCAAATCAAAAAGACTTGAATACTACATAGATTTGTATACTTGCTTTTATTCACAAGGTCTAGAGGACTCTGAATTACTGCATGAACAACATTGCTAAAGCAAGGTACTCAACCTTGGTTGGAATATTGCTGAGTGCCCTGTATACCCTAACCTCCAAATTCAGAAGCAATGGAGACCGATTTAGTTATTCTTTGATGATAGGAATAAACATACATTGAAAGGCACTCTCTTCTAGTTAGAGCTGCACACCTCAGAGTGCTAAATTTATTTGCCTGTTGTATTTTGTTAAGAGATATACTACCATTCAACAGAGCTTCTAGGGTGATTTACAAAAACAATCAATATTGGCATTGCTGACTGCTAAATTTAGTTGAGGACTGGGAAAGCGAATCAAACACTTTGTTGTTAAAATACTAATAAAATTCACAGTCAAGGCTACAATACGGCATGTTTGAAAGAGCAGCTCAGTCTAATTATATGTTTCCAGACATTTTCTCTGAACAATTGGGCTTTTTCACTTGTCTTTTTTTTTCTCATAAAACCACAGGCCTCCAAATTCATGATTTTTAGAAATGTACTTATTATCCAAGCTTCGAACCTTATTCAGACAAATGATTGTATAGTCTACCAGCACAAAGCCCAACATGTCTAGGTAAACTTTCAAAAATGGCATTCAGCAATCAATAGCATTTTTTTCTACTTTTTCCTCAGCACATGAAGGAACCTTTCCTCCTAGCCTGATATAGCTCTAGCAGTCCCTGAAATGCTCAGAGATAAACACCACAGGTACAAGATTTGAGGGCTTCTCCTTGTTGCCTCTTTTCAAAGTCCTGCACATCGCATCAATGGAGACTAACAATTTTGTTCACTTGAGTAGTTGTGCGCCATGGCTTTACACTGCCTAGCTGCCTACAGTTCAGAAAAAGGAAACACTTTTGAGTTTATCATCCAGCTGAATAAACAAAAGGAAGCAATGCTGTCAATTCCAAACAAAAAGCCCTCAGGCTGAGAGAACAAAAGGCCAAGAATGCATTCAGAGCCCTTACATTTATGGGAACTGCTGTGTGTCTTCTCCTCTTAATACTCACTCTGAAAGTACTTTTCAGAGCAAAATGCAGTCCCATTTTCACTGGGCTCTAAGAGCTCTCTGCTTTTACTCTTTGATGTACAATTTCCTTAGACTTTTGCAAGGAACATTATTTTGAAGGACCAATCAGGTCAGCAGAGCAGATAGCTTGGTCACCTCCATCCTGCTGATTTATAGCACAAAACACTATCTCCCTCCTTCCTGCCCACCCTTGCTTTACCGAAAAAATGCCATGATACATTTAAATCAGAGGCACTAATTAGATTGATGGGAAAGGAATATAATATATGGGCTCCCATTCATCAAGGAGTGCAAGCCACAGATATCTCACCTCATCTCACCAACATCTCATCAAAGTGATTCATCATCTGATTTGTGCAACAAGTTACTAGATATATAGTCTTCAGTTCACAGGAGCAGCCCTACAGATTCCATTTCTGACTGTCATTTAAAATCTGAGCCATTTTGTGAAGGTCTCTGATGTATTCTCTTGAGTTATCCACTATTAAAACAAGTTGTTTCTCCAAGATAGATAGATAGATAGATAGATAGATAGATAGATAGATAGATAGATAGATAGATAGATAGATAGATAGATAGATAGATAGATACCATTTCCATACTACATTCTTATAGCGCTATTATTCCACTTTCAATATCCTATGGAATCCTGGCATTTGAAGTTTAGGGAGGGGCCTTAGGCAGTGTAGTGCAGAAATGGCCATAGATATAGAAATAGATATACAGTTAGCCCTCTGCATTTTCAGGTTTCAATTTTGCAGATTTGATTATTCACGGATTATTTGCTGTCACCTCTGTTGCCTCCCTGTGTCATTTTTAATAGGGACTGCAAACCTTGTGAGACTGAGAAACTGCAAATGAGGCTTGTAAGTCCCTATTAAAAATGCTGTGTGGCAGCAATGGAGGTGGCAGTAATCCCTACCAGTCACCCACCTCTTGGCCTTTTGTAAAGGAACCCTGATGCCTCAAAGGAATCCATGGAAGGTTGAATACGGTGATTATACTTTTTTGTGTGTGCTCATGTTTTTTTCACTTTCACGGGGTGCTGTGCCCCTAACCCTAGTGAATGTGGAGGGGTAATTGTATCTAAAAAACAGTTCAGTATGGGTGGGTAAAGTGCAGCTCTCCAGATGTGGTTAGACTGCAAGTCCCAGCATGTTCACTGTTAGCAATGCAGGCTAAGGCTGATGGGAGTTGCACTCCAGAAACATTGGGTGGGTTTCAAGTTGCTTAGGACAGGAAATGGTCTGGGGTAAAAAAAGCATTGGAAGGCTATGGTGGAATGAAATGAAGAGTCATCTGTTCTTTCATCCCCATGCATATCTCCTTGTATTAAAATATTTTATTGACTATGAATGCAAGCTGGGGTTTTTTAAAAAAATCCTTTGATAGTACAGTCAGAATCCAGAAATAATAACAGTTGTGTCATTTTATGATTTATGAAGGTCTCCTCTTCTGTTTCTCCTACCCAGTCAGCATTCCTCAGGGAAATGCAACTGCTAATGGAAAGAATAAAAATAATTTTAACATAATGAGAAAATTAAACTAGGGGAAACTAAGGGAGGAGAAAGCTGAGGGGGGAAGAAAGGTACACTTCAATTACAAACGATTCCAATACATGATGGATATTCAATCAGAGGACAATTTAGTGAAAGAACCCAAATTATATTTAATTTGTCTGATTTTCCCCCTCCTATAATACATGATTCATTCTTTAATAGGCCAGTGTAAAAGTTTTCAGCTCAATTTTCAAATATGCAGAAGGTGCAAAACACTATTTTCACAAAAGTAAAATTATGTTTTATTAGACATTGTGCTTTGACAATCCAAAGTATTTCAGGTTTGGGATTTTCAGTTTGTAGTACAAGGTAATTAAATGAATACCTTAGCTCTGGAATGATTAACTGAATGACGAGGGGCAATTTTCCATTTTCTTTCCCACAGTTCACACCTCCATTAAATGCATCAAAATTCTCACTCCCTCATTTCTCCTTCAAACTTGTGAATGGAAGTGACACAACATCACTTTCTGCTGTCATTTTGAAGGAGAAACAGAGGGAAAAGAAGCTGTTGGAGAGAGGCAGAAGTTCTAAGGTTGGTTAGTGGGGATGTCTTCCTTCCTTCTTTGCTTGTGCATGTTGCAGGCGGTGGGTAGTCTTGGCTGTGATTTCATAGGTCATTTTCACCAAGAATTTTTAAAGGGGTTCACAGGACTTTGGGGAACTGGTGGGGACTTCAGGTGTTGCAAAATTGTTTCAATAATCTGCATGCAGTTTGTGAAACCCCAGCCCTGTTCTACCTGTTTGCTTCTCTGTCTCATGACACCATTCATGTCTCAGAATCTCTAACCTTCCTATTATTCTTTGCTTTACCCAACATCATCCTGTACACCTTGTGCCTTGATTTCACTTCCACTTTTTTCCTCTCTTCCATCTAATAACGTCCTCCCCACCCTGTTTCTCTTCTTCTTAGATTACAACAACACTGTAAACTAAAGACAAAAATTATTAGCAAACATTTTTTAATCAGTAGCATGCTTAAAAAACTTTTGATTCTGCACGGACCAGGTCAACGCAGGACAAAACAGACTCATCTGTATTCTTTATACACCTGCTTCTCACTTTATCTAGAAAATATTTAAGACTAAGACGAATCTGGGAGGAGCAGTCTTTTCCTCCTCCAGCAGGCTCACTTCCACTACCAGAGCTCACTTAGGCCCTTTCCGCAACTCACCTTTTTGCAGAACTGGGGTGCGGGCATCACGCGAGCAGCCTCTAGCGACAGGCTCTCATGTCCTGGTTCCTTCAGCTCTGCAGTTGCTGCCTGCTTGCGCGAGAGCCCCTCCTCTTCCTTCCGCAGAGCAGCCTGGGATTTTCCCAGGCTGCGCTGGGTCAGGAAGCGTGAGCACCGCAGCTCTGGAGCTCCGCATGCATGCCAAGTGCATGTGAGGCCCTGGAGCGATGCGCAATTGCGCACCATTTTCGGCTTGCAGCCAAAAATGAAATAGTGCATGATTGGTGCCTGCCTGGCCCTGGAGCATCACGTGATTGTGAGTACGTCGTCTGGACTGCTCCTCGCAGTTGCGCGATGCTCTAGGGGCCCTTTCACATGGCAAATGCCATGTGAAAAGGGCCACAGAGACAGCAATAGACCTTGGAGAGTTAAGATGCTGGAAGCATTGCATTTTGCACCAGCCTTCATGCACCGTGTTAAACCCACTGGCCACCTCTGCTTTATAGCTGAACTTGCACTACATTTAGGCTTGATATATTTGGTTTAAGCTTTCATTTTTCAAGTTTCAAGTTTCAAAAGCCTTTCCTCTACAGTTCTGATTAATCCTGTCAGATTTATAGGAACAATACCTTCCATAGTTTTCCAAGAAATGTCTTGCTTTTTTAAATGTTTGTGTGTGCTTTCAAGTTCCCTGTCAAATTGTGGTGACCCATAACAGTTTTCTTAGACAAGGAATACTAGTCATATAATATTCCCAGAAGCCATCGGAAAAATCTTTCTTTAGAGGACTGTGCCTCCAAGTTGGCCAGGTTTAATTGTTAAATAATTATCTAATCTGGGCTTCCTAGAGAACAGGGAAGATGAAAATATTTAAATGATTACATAAATTTAGAATTCCAAATTTCCTGGACTTCTTATTGTGAAATACATGTCAGCCTTTACCAGCATCTTATGCACCAGACAGTTTACCAGCATAGTTGTATATCATGCCAAAGACATAGATCCATCATTGTAAAGTTACATAGTGTAGCCTGTATGTCCACAAATTTGAATTCTTTGCAATATCAAAAACTTAGAAAGATACTGTCTGGAGGATTCTGGGAGTTGTAGTGATAAGGTAACATTTCCAAGGTCTGCCAATACCTGGCAAGAGTGGTGGATACTCTAGGGCTAATAATGCAACGCAAGGAGAAATTATGCCATAATCCCTGGCTTGTCATCATGAAAAGTCCATGGAAACTGTGTGATGTGCAATGGAAAAAAAAAATCAAAGTTGTCTGTACTTCAGTAGGGATTTCAAAAAGCATTCTCTGCCATGCTTTTATTTTTGCCTTAGGGCTTTTTATTGAAGTCAGACAGCAGTCAGTCCTTCCTGGTACTTTTTCCCCCTCTTTTTTATTGGTCAAGGCTGTTGCTCTGTATTGCACTTCTCCTTTTCATACTTTGCCCTGTGCTGAATAATTGAGTTGACATCCATTTTCAAGGCTGTAATGCAGATGGAGTCTTTTGTGTTCTTTCATGTATATTAAATTTCACCTGAGCATTCCCCTCATAATTAAAAATAGCCAACAGTATAAATTGGCCTCTGGGGTATGTTTAGCTCCATGAATACCAAGCTCCTAAAGTTTGCCAAGTCCCTGCTTTTAAAATATGGGCATTAATTTGTAAGATTTATTGGGCTGGCCTCAATCTTCTTCTTTTTTTCCTTAGGAGAGAGAAGTTTCTAACAGTTTTTCAGAGATTCTTCTGTTGGTAATACCTCTAGATTTATTTGAGGAATTCAGTCTCTGAGAATTCTGTACAAACTCACATGAGCCACACTCTCCACACAAATGCATGCAGTAGTTATCCACCAGATTTTGCATTTCCTGAACATTCTGACACAGTCTTCAACCAAGGAGGAAAATGCTAAAATGCATTTGAAGTAGGGATAGAATCATAGAATCATAGAAATGTAGAGTTGGAAGAGACCACACGGGCCACCCAGTCCAACCCCCTGCCGTGCAGGAACACCCTCAAAGCACTCCTGACAGATGGCCATCGAGCGTCTGCTTAAAAACCTCCAAGGAAGGAGACTCCACTACACTCCGAGGCAGCAGATTCCACTGCCAGACAGCCCTGACTGTCAGGAAGTTCTTCCTGAGGTTCAGGTGGAATCTCCTTTCCTGCAGCTTGAATCCATTGCTCCTTGTCCTGGTCTCTGGAGAAGCAGAAAACAAGTCCTCTCCTTCCTCTACATGGGATCCCTTCAAATATTTAAACATGGCTATCATGTCGCCTCTTAACCTTCTCTTCTGCAGACTAAACATACCCAGCTCTCTAAGTCTATCTTCATACGGCATGGCTTCCAGGCCCCTCACCATTTTGGTTGCCCTCCTCTGGACTTGCTCCAGCTTGACCATGTCCTTCTTGAATTGAGGTGCCCAGAACTGGACACAGTATTCAAGATGAGGTCTAACCAAAGCAGAGTAGAGAGGTACCAGTACCTCCCTCAATCTAGAGTCCATACTCCCGTTGATGCAACTGAGAATTGCATTGGCTTTCTTGGCTGCTGCATCACACTGCTGATTCATGTTCAGCTTGTGGTCTATTAAGACTCCCAGATCCCTTTCACATGTACTGCTATCCAGCGACGTGTCCCCCATCCTATATTTCTGTATTCCATTTTTTCTACCTAAGTGTAGGACCTTACACTTCTCTCTGTTGAATTTCATTTTGTTAGCCTTAGCCCAGCTCTCCAATCTGTCAAGGTCATTTTGAATTTTGATCCTGTCCTCTGGTGTATTAGCAACCCCTCCCAATTTGGTGTCATCTACAAATTTGATGAGCATGCCCTCTATTCCTTCATCCAAGTCGTTGATGAAGATACTGAACAGCACTGGGCCCAGGACAGAACCCTGTAGCATTCCGCTAGTCACTTCTCTCCAGGATGAAAAGCAGCCATTGGTGAACACCCTTTGGGAATGGTCAGTCAACTAGTTACAGATCCACCTGACAGTAGCCCTGTCCAGCCCACATTGTACCAGCTTCTTTGCAAGAATGTCATGGGGAACTTTGTCAAAGGCCTTACTGAAATCGAGATATACAACATCCACAGCATTCCCTTCATCTATCAAGCTAGTAACTCTATCATAAAGAGATAAGATTAGTCTGGCATGACTTATTTTTGAGAAATCCATGTTGACTTCTCATGATTACCACATTGCTTTCTAAGTGATTAGAAACTGACTGCTTAATGATCTGCTCCAGGATCTTTCCGGGTACTGATGTCAGGCTGACTGGGCGATAATTAGTTGGGTCCTCTTTTTTTCCCTTCTTGAAGATGGGGCAACATTTGCCCTCCTCCAGTCTGCTGGAACTTCTCCTGTCCTCCAAGATTTCTCAAATATTATAGCAAGCGGTTCCGAAATGACACCAGTTCTTTTAATATCCTAGGATGCAATTCATCTGGCCCTGGAGACTTGAATTCATCCAGTGTGGCCAGGTATTCCTGTACCACCTCTATACCTATTATGTGCCGCATTCCCCTGCTTCCTCACCTGCTCCCCAACCACCAGGTTGAGTGCTTGTATCCTTCTGGGAAAAAACTGAGGCAAAGAAGGTGTTAAGTAGTTCTGCCTTTTCTCTTCCCCCTGTTAGTAATTTGCCATCTTCTCTGCACAGCAACCCTATCGTCTCCTTCTTTTTCCTTTTGCTGTGGACATATTTAAAAAGGCCCTTTTTATTGTTTTTAATGTCTCTGGCCAGCCTAAGTTCGTTCTGAGCTTTAGCCTTTCTGACCTCCTCCCTACATCTCCTGGCTACTTGCTTAAATTCTTCTTTGGTGGTTTCCCCTTTCTTCCATTTCCTATACATGTTTCTCTTAACACTTAGCTCAGCTGAGAGTTCTTTAGTCAACCATTCTGGTTTCTTCAGATGCCTTCCATTTTCCCTCCTTATTGGCACAGTTTTAGACTGTGCCTTCAGTATCTCCTTTTTAAGAAACTCCCATGCCTCCTGAACTCCTTTCTCTTTCACTATTCTTGACCACAGAATTTCAGCCAGTAGCTCCTTAAGTTTACAGAAGTCCGCTTTTTTAAATCTAAGATGAGTGTCTGGCTACACTTATCTTCTCCTTCTCACTGAATGCCAAATTCCAATAGCGCATGGTCACTCCCCCCTAAAGATCCAACCACTTCTACCTTATTAACAAGGTCATCCCTGTTGGTCAGGATCAGATCTAGAATATTTGATCCCCTTATGGCCTCTTCCACCTTCTGGACCATGAAATTGTCTGCAAGACAAACAAGAAACTTGCTGGACCTTTCTGTCTTGGCAGAGTCTGACTGCCAACATATAACCAGGTAATTGAAATCTCCCATTATTACTGTATCTCTCCTTTGTGAGTGTGCAGTCTTTTGGTTGAAGAAGGCATCATCAAAGTCCTCAGTCTGGGTTGGAGGTCTGTAGTAAACTCCCACCAAAATATCCCTATTGTTTCTCGCACCCTTAATTCTTGCCCAGATGCTCTCGACCTGGCTTTCTGGGTTTAAGTCATGGATCTCTTCACAGGTGAAAACATCCTTGACATACAAAGCTACTCCTCCTCCTTTCTTGTTAGGTCTATTTTTACAAAATAGGCTATACCCCTCTATTCCTACATTCCAGTCATGAGACTCATCCCACCAGGTCTCAGTGATGCCTATCAAATCGTATTTATTTTATTGTACTAGGAGTTCAAGTTCATCTTGCTTGTTTTCCATACTCCGTGCATTGGCGTAGAGACACTTAAGTCCCTGGGCCCTTCCTGCAAGTCCTGCACTATAGTTTCTACTCCTCCCACCATTGGCTGCTTGTAGTACTTGTCCAGTATCATTTGGGCCTTTCCCCCCTGCACTTGCCGAGTCCTTGCCCTGAAAAATATTGTCTACCTCCCCAGCGGAACTTAGTTTAAAGACCTCTTAATCCTCCTTGCAAGACTGTTTGCAAAAACATTCCTGCCAAGTTTCCTGAGGTGCAGGCCATCCCTTGACAGAAGCCCACGTTCATGGAAATTCAGGCCATGATCCAAAAACCCAGACCGTTGCCAGCATCACCATGTGCAGAGCCAGTTGTTGACCTCTGCTATTGCACCATGTCCTTGAACAGGAAGGAGAGACAAAATGACCACCTGTGCACCAAGGTCCTTAAGCTTTGTCCCCATAAGCTCGTAGTCCTTTGTGACGTGGTAAAAGCTGCGCCTTGCAGTGTCACTGGTTCCAACATGAACCAGAATGAGGGGCCAAAATATGGTCAGTGGGCTTGACCAGCCTGGTTAGTCTCTCCATTATGTGGTTGATCTTGGCCCCAGGAAGACAGCAGACCTCTCAATTGAGCTTGTAGGGTTTGCAAATTTCCAGTTCGGTTCCTGTGAGCAAGGAGTCCCCAACAACCAGAACTCGCCACCTCTGAGGCTTGTCCAGGGCTCCTCAACGAGCAGGTTCTTCTAGGACTGCCCGGGAATTCTCTTGAGGCTGGGAGTGTGGATCTTGTTCCTGTTGCTGAAGTTGGATTTCTTCTTGTTGACATTCGTTCCCTCCTCCTGGTGCTCCTCATCATTCATAAGGCCCAGAACTTTGAAGCGATTCTGTAGGTTGAGAGTCTCTGTTTCCTTCCTGGTCCTTCTACTCCTCCATGTGACACTCCTCCAAGCATCCGTTTCCTGGCACAGTGTGCTGACTTCCTCATCTGGCAGCTCCTCCATGCATTCAGTCTTCAGGAAGGTCTTCTCTGCCCTATCCAAAAACTCCTCACCTTCCCTAATAAGACGAAGATTAGAAACTTGTGCCTCCAGCTGCCGAACCTTCTCCTCCAAGAAGGTCACCAGCTTGCACTTGCTGCAGGTGTACCCAACAACATCTTGTGGCAAGAAAAGGAACATACCACAAGTGCTACAGGTGACCGCGGCAGCTCCCTCACCTTCCATACTTGATACTACAGAGGGTAGTACAGGGAGTAGGTCTAGAAAGAATAACCAGGCTTTCTTTCTCAAATTCAGCTGTATAAGCTACGTCTGCTCTGCTGATTGCCAAGCTCAAATGAACTCTTCTTAAATTTTAGGGACGAAAGAAGGGATGGGTTGTTCCTAATCTTGAATGGTTGAACTTGAAGGATTGAAGTAGAGGAGTTCAACTGCGCGCGCCTTTGGCACGTGCCACTGCGAGCTCCTAATAAGACTCCTCCCCCAGCTGGCTCCTCCCCCTAGTTAGTCAGTTAGACCATGTGCTCAGGGAGAGCACACGGCCAGCACAAAGAGACTTAACAAAAACAAGCAAACAAGCTCAGCCCCACAAGGCTGTAAACAACACCTGGTCAATGATGTCTTCATAGACCCAGCTCACCTTCTGCTCTCTCATCTGGAAAATGAGCTAGAGGGCCTCTGGGAGCTCCTAATAAGACTCTTCATGGGTCCTAATAAGACTCCTCATGGATGGGACAAATCGAGAATTTTCCAAATCCCTGGAAGGTTCTGGGAATCCACGAATCTCACGAATCTCAAATCTTTTGAATCCTTTTTTAAAAAAGGGTTTAAAAAGCAAGGGAAAGAAGGATAATCTTGGGCAAGACACACTCTCTCAGCCTTAGCAAAGGCAAACCTCCCTCTGAAGAAATCTGGCCAGGACAATTGTCATAGTTTTGCCTCAGGATTTCCCCAGATTGAAAATGACATGAAGGCCCTTTCTACACAGGCAGGAAAATGTGGATTAATCCCACATTTTCCTGCCTGTTTAAACAGGACCACATATTACAGTACAAAGATAATCCAGGTGAAAGCTAGCTTTTCTTTGCATAGCTCCTTCTGGCATCCTGGGGTTTGTAGTTTGATGATGCGCCAGCACACTTTGGCAGAGAAGGCTGTGACACCTTGTAAAACTAGAAACCCCAGAATTGTGTCTAAAAGAGCTTTGCAAAGGAGCAATCCAAAGAAATGTTCAGCTGTCCTAGAAAGCTCAAGAAGACTGTACCTTCCAGTCAAGTTTCAAATCCTGCAACAAGGAAGGTGCTTAAAACACACAAACAAACAAACAGGCTCTAGTCCAATCTCAGTTCTGCACCCTGCAGTCTCAAGAATCAAGTCTCAAGTCCTGCAACAAAGAAAGCACTTAAACGCGCGTGCACACACACACACATACACACAAACAAGCCAATTCTCTATCCTCAAGTCCTGCAAGGGACACTCAAGTCAAATTTCTTGGCCTGTCTCAACAATTCCCAATCCCTACCCTCCAGTCTCAAATCAAAAAATAATACAGATTAATGCATGCACAATAAACAATTCTGGAGGCAGCTACTGTTCACTTTGTTTGTTGTAGGCAACACACACTCCTCCTATCAGCTAGAGTAGAATCCCATTCTTTCCCAGTTCAAGTTTTTTGGCATTCATTGTTTACCACAAACATGCTGCTGCAACACAAGACCAAAAGTCTGTGTTTCTCCACCTCTCCCTTGCAACCTTTCCAATGGCAATGCTGCTTATAAACTTGCAGCTAGACAGAGGAAAAAGAGGACAAGGGGTTGAGAAGCAAAAAAAAGACTTTCTAAAAGGGAGCTTCAAAACAGGTTAACTGAAATATTCATGTATCCAGGACAGAGAAACTAAGGCCGTTTCCGCACTACACTGTTATAGTGCTATTATTCCACTTTCAACATCCTATGGAATCCTGGGCTTTGCAGTTGAAGGAGGGGCATTTAGAATTCTCAGCCGGAAAGCTCTTTGAAATTCCACAAGATGTTGAAAGTGGAATAATCGCACTATAACAGTGTAGTGCGGAAATGGCCTAAGAGAGGAAGTGGCATCATGACAATCTTAGTCCCATTATTGTCCAAAGATAGCTGGTGAAGGGGAAAGTATGCTGGCATGGCTTGCATGGAACCCCTGAAGCCCTTTTTGCAATCTTTGGAAGCCCCTGGGACATTCCCACAAGCTCTTAGACCCCCACACAAACTCAGTTTTGCTCCTCTGTCCTTCACCTCCTGTGATAATGGGGTTTCCCATTATCTAGGCTTATCAAAGGGAGACACTTCTCTCTTCAGGTAAACCAAGGGTTAATGAGATGTTAGGATTACATCAAGGGTCACAGGGTGAGAGTTGACCAACCAGAAGGAAAGGGTCAGCATCACAGGTCACAAGGTGAGAACTGACCAACCAAAAAAGGAAAGAGGCGGGCATCTTGGAGAGGCTTCCAGATCCTTCCAAGGAGGAAAATAAAACTTCTGAGAGGCCATGTGGCGAGAGGGAGACACACAGAGAGAGAGAAGAACCAAGAGAGAGATGAGATCTATGCCAGTCGTAGGCAGGCATGCCTGGCCTCCTGGCTTCTTTCTTCTAAGAACATCTGTGAGTACTAGAATAAAGTAGTTAGCCGCGTTAGGGCTGTTTATTATTTTGGAGACTGGCTGATCTTAAGAATGTATCTGTGCTGTTATATCTGTTTTGTAAATTCTTGTAACTAAGTGTACCTGGGAGAGGGGGTCTCCCAAGTGTGATATTGTTTATTTGCATGCCTTGATTAAAACACTTTTATAAACCTCCGTTTCTCTCCATTTCCACGCCAGGGTTGGCACACACTACATAGGACCTCTCACTCAGGGGAAGGGGGAGGTGGAAGTTCCTTACGCTTAGAGATTAGGCAGAGTCCCTCCTGTTCTGTCTAAGTAATTCATAATTCAGGGGGGTGGTGGCAGCATATAGAGCTGGGAGATTGCCAGTCGTTCCATGCGTGGAAGTCAGCTTTGGAAGGCTGGCAAGAACCCTAGTAAAAACACTGGGAGGGAATTTCCAGTCTTGCAAGGCTAGAAGTCTCTTAAGAGACTGGAAATAAACCTACAGTGTCACACCTCCCAATCCCTATCCCAAAATTTCCTTGCAGAGGGAGGCAGCAGCAGGGAGAGGCAGCACTAGGGGCACAGGCAGCAGGAGGGAGAAATGGCGGGCTCCAGGGCGTGCAAGGCTTTATGCCAGTCTGTTGGCCAATCACCCATGTCCACGTTGGGTGGGGAAACATATGAGGAGCAGGATCCCATCCTGGTCCTCAGTTTTCAGGCATCCTGGTCTCCCAGGTTTTCAGGCATCTCGGTCTCCCAAGTTTTCGGGTATCCCAGTCTCTAACAAACTGGCAGATTCGAAAGATTCCATTTGCCTATTTTGGCACAGGGATTTGGATTCCTGAATCTCGAATCCCTGCCAAAGATTCGAGGATTTGGTTGGCCCATCCCTAATTAGAAGTGAATTTTGAGGGAATAATGTGTTTTTTAAAAAAAAAAATAGGCATTTTGACATAACATATTTTAAAAAACAAGTATTTAAATAGCTGGTATATACAGTCAGCCCTCCGCATTTGCAGGTGCAGATTTGATTCTTCATGGATTATTTGCTGTCACCTCTGCTGCCCCTCTATGACATTTTTAATCTTGACTGCAAGCCTCATGAGACTGAGAAACTATGAACGAGGCTTGTAAGTCCCTATTAAAAATGGTGTGGGGCAGTAGTGGAGGTGGCAGTAAGCCCCACCAGCCACCCACTTCTGCCTTATGAAGAAACCCTGATGCCTCAAAGGAATTCATGGTGGGTTGAATATGGTGATCATACTTTTGTGTGTGTTAAATATGGTTTGGAAGGGCCTAAGTTATTCACGTTTTTTTCACTTTCACAGAGATCCTGTACCTCTAACCATAGCAAATCTGGAGGAATGAAATGTTCATGCAGATTGTCAGAAGATCATTGATTAACATAAAAAAAAAAAAACAGGTTGGAACACACCTACAGGTAGATATTTGCTGAAGTCCTATAGTCCAGAAGTACAGACTCAAATATCAGTTCACACACACATACACACAAAACCAACAATGCCAGTCAGACTTTTTCTTTTTTCTTTTTGCCTCTACTTCGTAAGGAAAATCCAAGTACAAAGTAGAATATCAGTCCACAAGCCAATGTAAAATTCCATCCAAGGCTCCGGTCCACATGCAACAAAGCACAGCTAGAACCAGACTGGATATTATTTGCTCTGTGTCAGACCCTGCTGCTTGCTTTTATGAAATTCTTCTCCCCACTGAAAGGAGCATTTTGTTCCTTTCTCTTTCAAAGGGAGGGAAAGAAATTTTTAAGGTGGGGTAAAGGTCAGGGGTTCTGTTTATCTTATTAAATGTACAAGACAGCCAAGGTATTTCTTTTTTCCCATTTATTTTTTAATTTTAAAATACAGCCTGATCATAGTAGTCTAGATTGCTTGTCAGATTGGCTTTCAGTCAAGCAGAAGTTCCTGGAACAGTCACGTAACCACAGAAGTATGTGCAAGGCAGCAAATCTGTGCAAGCATTTTGAATTTTTTAAAAAAATAAACATTAAAATTTTTGGCCACCCCATACAGATAATAAGCCAACTGGTGACAGAATTACCATCTCCCAGCTTGGTTGTTATTGTTATACATGGGAGCTGAAAAATTGTAGTAAGTGATTGCAAGGTAACTAATTACATCACATTGTCTATATTCAAGTTGCTCTTTGGTGGCTGTGGTTACTTTAGGAGAAAAAAAATGTCACATGAACTCATCCTAAATTCAACTACTTTCCTGTCAGATATATAAAAGACAGTCAATGGAAGCCCTACCTCAAGCAGAAATTTAATGATTTTTTTTTCTCTCTCTCCTGTCTCTTTCACTTACTTCTGCCTCATTGAATTATATTATTATTATTATTATTGACACACTCAGAAATAAACAGGAATATCTGTAACAACTTTCTTACTTTCTCTAAGTTACAATTAAAATAAAATAAAAATTTTCCCCGCCCCTTTTCTCTTTTCAAGTTTTCCATTTTAGTGCTTTTCGCATTGGATTTATACCTTGCAGTATTATCTAGCTATTCCTCATCAAGAATATTTTAATCAGATGCACTACCTCCTCATATGTTAATATTTTCCTTGATAGTTTACATAGAATAATGTATTTTAACTTTTACTGTAATTATCTTTGTCTTTCTTTCTTCCAAGTATTTTCTCTATGTTCTATAACCAATTTCCATTCCTACTCAAATTGTTGTAGTGAGTTATCTTTTATTAGGGCATCAGTCATATTCAATAAATATGTTTCAGGCTTCAATTCAAATAGTATACCTAATGTATTCCTAATTATCTTATGAATTTGTTCCCATTAACTCTTGGCAACAAGATATCTCTACCACATGTGGAAGAAAGTTCCTTTGCCTCACATTTCCAGAAGTTTCCGTCTCCCTTTTTATATATCTTAGCTAATTTGTTTGGTGTTATACACCACTGATATAACATTTTGTAATAATTTTATTTTAATTCAATATTTAATATAAACTTTAAGTATTTATTCCATTATCTTTATCACCATTCCAATTTCACTGTAAATGTTTTGTGACCATTTGATTGTATAATCTTTAATTACCGGTACTTCCTGTTCCAAATCCCTTTCCCATAAAATCTTATATAACTTTTGTTACTACTTTGGGTTGCTTTTTAGTCAATAATTCATGTAATTCATTTTGTTTCTTTTCAATAACTTGTAACTTAAAGTCCATTTTGAATCTTTCTGACAGTTGTTTATCAGGAAACCACCAGAATTCCAGTCCTTGAGTCTTGAATTCTTTCCTTGTTTTCAATCAAGAATTCAGACCGTGGAGAAGTGTCTAGTCTCAGCTCAAGAGAAGAAGGGAAAAGAAATGACAGTGTGCTCTCAAATAGAGTTCACCCATCTTTTTCTTCCCCCAGGAGCCTGAAGTAGCTGGATCTTCATAGCCGGAACCACCTCTTCCTTCCTCTCCCATCCTCACCAGTAAGTGACAGCAGCACAGGCCCTTCCTGAGGCTTGACAGCTGCTGGGCATGAGAAGATTTTTGGGTAGAGTGCAGGAGCAAGTGAATAACCTTCTGCGTCCCAACTAAAAAGGAACTTGCTGCACTTATGTGCATGGACGTCACTAACAGGATGCCAGCCACAGTGTGTGATGGAGCTCAAGCTCATGTGAGAATCATACTCTGCCCTCCCCACCCCACCCCATTAGGTACAACAATGTGCATGAGGTACTTGCATATTTGGTCCTAAGCAGATCTCTAACTTTTCTTGGATTGGACCCAACTGGCCAGATACCATGGCAGTTCAACATGCCAGCAGTCTTACTGTATGAAAGAGATTCTTCCAGTAATTGCAAAGGAGAGTCAAAGGGAGCTATCCCTTCTGCAAAGTACACAGTAAAGTCTGTTACTGCAGTTTAGGCCTACCTGGCGATAGCATCCGATATCACTTTGATATCATAATTCAGCCTTACCATACCACCCCTCTCCACATGTTTGTGAGGCCTCTGGACAAGCACGAAACTAGGCTCGGCACTTAACTGCTGAAATATTCTCAAACAATACAGGCACGCCAGAAATAGCCAGATCGCAGCTTCAGGGACCTCCCTGGCAAATACCACATTATGTATGCACACTACCTATGAAAGGCTCCCTGCCCCGAACAGGCAACTTGACAAAGGCTGAACCATCCACTGTCAAGCGTTGCGCATTTACATACTGGCTACACCATTGTTAATTCGGCTCTGATTCCATCATGCTAAATTGTGACCTTTTGGAGACATTGTTTCGCACCCAAAACTCATTGTTGTCCCCGAGTAAGGCATAGCCTGCAGTCACCCTTCTCCCTATTAAAACCCCTGATTCTGAGACCTTCCTTGGATTGCTCCCGAGTTCCAGACTGCCTTACTGCTGCTTTGCTTGGCGAGCTTCCCCTCAGCTCCACATGCTGAGCCACACCGAACCCCAGCATCGCTCTCTATCTTCTCCTGGGCTTCAGGAACAGGTTTTGTATCACCCGAACCAACTATCCCTCTGAAAATGCCGCTATCTTACTCACACCTTTATTTTCCATAGTTATCTGTGTGCGTGTGTTACTTACATTGTGTGCCAGTATTTAATAAAGATCATTCATTACTTACAAACTGGTCTGCTCCTTGACTTGGCCTGACCCCGTAAACACTGGGTTACAAGATCCTGCTAAGTTACCCTGCCTCTCGTAATGCTAAAGCAGTGCTCAGAGCTAATTTTCCCCACCCATAGTTGATCACATTTTGGTGTCCGTCACGGGACCCCAGTAAACAGGGTAACAAGTCTCTAAAATCTGCAAACAGCAACACCATTTTTGGGCCAACTCCAAAGCATAAGATACATTATGCTTGACATAAAACAAGAGTGAAGTCTCTGTTAATGAAAGTACCAATGTTCAGATCAGTCAGGGAGGTCATAAAGGCTTTTCATGGGTTGAGCTCAAGGTTCACCTTCTTTAAGAATAGGTTCATAACTGTTCACTTGCATGTCTTTATTCTCTCCCACTGCAGCTGTCCCCTTTACATATCCCTCCCATCCATGAATATGTCAGAAGTAGTTTTCCAGAGTACCTCAGTAGGGAAGAAAATGAAGGATTGCAAGCACTGAGGAAGACAGAAGGAGGAAAGGCTTGGGAAAGGGAAGTAGCAAGGGAGGGATGCAGTTACAAGCTTTCCAATAATAACAATGTGCATAAAATGGCTCCACTTCACAGATGAAATAACACTTTCTTTAGCTACTTAGGGGCTGTAGAAAGCAATAAATAGCAGACAGGGTTCAGAACAAGCAATATTGTCAATGGATAGTGTCAGATTACAGCTGGCTAAATATTGCAAAGCAATTGAAGTGAAGAGCAATGCATTAAGGACAAAAAGCAGCCTCAAACACAATCAGCTTGTCGATAAGTGTGTCTGACAGTCAAGACAATCACATTGCAAAGGGATTTGATAGTGAGATGATAGAAAGGTCTTTGTTTTTGTTTTGGAAAAGCACTTGCCTCAAAATTAGCAGATTTGTTGGTTTGTAATTGGCAGGGTTGCTACCTGAATAAACATAGGATCATCCAAAGTCTGTTGGCTTCCAGTTAATTAGCCATGAGTTCTCTTTTTTGGAACAGGAGCTCTTTTCTGTAAGCTTTCCCAGTTGAAGCATTTAATTGTGACTTGGGGAAATTGCTCAGGTTGGGAAGCATTTGAATCCAAACCTGTATGTTGCTTCCTATCTACTAATATCCCATTTGTCAATGCAAGACCGTTCTTTGCTGAGTGCAGACAATGTAGTATGTTCAGGCTTTCATCTCAGAGATGCTTCAAAACATTTGCTTCTCAATCTGTTGGAGTCACAGGTATTTTAAAACAAAATTGCTGCCACCACTAGAAGAAGAGCGTGTAGGGCTCAATGCACAGCCTTGTTTTTCCTCTTCACATGAGCAAGAAGGAACTATTGTTGATTCATTATCTTTATTTACTAATCTGACTTTCATCGGTATGTAAGCAGAGGAGAATCTAGTCTTGCTCTCTTTGTCCTCACATAGAAAGCAGTGGGATTAAAGAGAACTTCCTGTTCACAGGAAGGCTATCCAAAGTTCTCACTTGCATTGGGAGCTTCCACAAGAACAGGAAACTCTCTTCAGATGCACCACTGTTCATGTGATGAAAACAAGGAATGATGGGTGTCAAGCTTGGCCTTCTTCTGATTATGTGTTGAAGAAAGCAAAAAGAGTAATGCCTTCAAAGGCTAGAGATAATGTCTTATAGTCATTATCAGTATCTTCTCAGATACTCCAGAAGAGTCAATTTGATTTGGTTTTGGTCTTCTCCCAAAGCTTCTCCAGAACCATGTTATCATCAGTCATGGACAAGGCTCTTAGTTAGGGGGAGCTACTCATCCAACCCATGAGTTTCATGCCTAGTGGTGGAGTTGAGCCGGCGTTTCCAATACCAACCAGGCCAAACCAAATGCACTGGCATTCTTCATTACAGAACACTGGCCCTGTCAGAGACATTCACCATGTTCTTGCTACACCATGGAAATTCAAATTTGACAAGATAAATAGTCCGAGAAAGGAAGAGGAAGAGGAAGGTAAAAGAGGCAGGCAGGAAACTTTCTGATTAGCCTTTCTTAAGTGGATTGTGCTGTCCTCGCACAGTAAGAACAGCCTTAAATTCACAGCATGCCTCCATATATTTCTCAAGTTATTATGCACATAGCTGTAAGAGGCAGCAGGTTTCCAGTAATAGCCAATTTAAGTGGATGTTAGCTTCAAGAGATTGTATGCCCTGCGCATAATAACTGCTTGCCACACAACTGCATTATTCAAGAATAAATAAACAGGCTCTAAATAAGGAGCATTAGTAGAGTTTCATTTTCCATTTGTCAAGACAATGAACTGCAGCTGATTCTTATCTAATCAGTGATTTCATGAATGACCTGCTACAGGAAAGCTAGATACAGCCTGAATATCTTCTGTGAGCACTAATGCTGCACTTGAGTAAACAATGGATAATTACTAATTTGGCTATAGGGTTCTCTCTGTCTCTTTTATATAAATTCTTCAATATATTGCCAGTTTGTCTTGAAACTGGTCAGAGAACTGAGAAAATCTAGTGATGTAACTGCTTATAAGAAGAAGCCCACATATAGACAGAGAGGTACCATTTCTTCAGACTCCCACTCCAAATTTGCATATGGATTTATTTCTTTAGGTGTTTTTTTTCCCTCTTCATAAGGAAACTATTTTCACAGAAAATAGGTTTCTGGTTGGCCACATTCAGTAGCTGACCAATCACTGCATTCCCGGAGGGGAAGAGGTTATGGGAGAGTTCAACATCTTGTTTCCTTGAAATGAAGAATTATAATTGCGTGTTTTTTAAAAAAAAAACATGAAGCCAAGGTCAAATGGTCCAGAGAGGTCCATGCTTATGTCAGATGGCCCTGAGCCTTAAGACCTTCCTTGAAAGGCAGTGACACATCTAGAATAAACAGCACCTAGGGCAAGCGTGGAAGTTGCACCCCTACCTTCCTACCCCTATCCCCACCTCTACATGCATGGCTTTCTGCACCCCACTGACATTGATGCCCAGGGTATGTGCCCTTCCTGCCCTGCCCTAGATAGGTGTTTGTTTGCAACACTTTGATATTTTTTTGAACTTTCCCCAAGCATTCCATGAATAAAAAACACTAGGTAGAAAAGGGAGATGGGGTAGCCACAGGATGAGATTAGTTTGTGATTATTGTTTGTTTCACACTACACAGCTGTAACACTTTGATTCCACTTCAACTCCCATGGTTCCATTTTATGGAAGCCTGGGTTTTGTAGTTTGGTGAGTCACTAGAATTTTAAATATTTCCCAAAAGTATAAATCTCAGGTTTTCATAGGGATGCAGCCTTGGCAGTTAACGTGAGACCAAAGTGTAATAATTGTGTAGAATGGAAGAGACCTGACAGCAGTAGCTTCCAAACAAGGAAAAGTTTAACGAAGTTGCTTCTTTTATTTCCCCACTTTCAGAAGGATGTTCAAGGAACACGTTAGAAGCTTCTTCTAATTCCTGTGACTATGTTTGTCTGGGAGCAGTGACAAAGTCAGTATCTACAGAAGTCTCTATGCATTCCTGAGCCATCACAAGTTGGCAATATGTGTCCCTCTGCTGTTCAGAAATTGGCTGACAGAATATCCCCTGATACTGTATAAAGCCTCCATTACCTAAGTCAAATTCTTTAAGCATTTTTTTTTCCCTGGCTACCTGATTCAGAGATGTCACATCCTCACTTTTCAGATTCAAATTGAAATGAGGGCTGAGATCCATCAGGCAGCAAGGTAAGAAAAGGAAAAATTCAATTTGCTACCATCTGCCTCTTCTTTGCTTGATGTAATGGCAGGCTGAAGTTTTACCACCCGCAAGCAATGGTAGGAATGATGCTCTGAATCCTAGATCGTTATCCTAGTACTGCTTGGTTATGGGTGGCTTTGTCATATTATTACATCCAATCATCTTAAAAGTAACTTTCCAAGCTCTAGGCTGTTGGTGATCTGTAAAGTTAAGGATACACAAAGCAACACACTTAACTCTGCACATATGTGTATACATGTATGTATTGCAAACACAGACCCTTTTCACACCTTACCTTCTCATGGTGCTGGGGTGCAGGGCTCGTGCGAGCAGCCTCCAGAGAGAGGCTCTCGCTTCCCTGTTTCTTTGGCTCCTCACAAGATTCCTGCTCACACGAGAGCCCCTCCTCTTCCTTTCGCAGTGCAGCCTGGGACCTCCCAGGCTGCACTGAAACAGGAAGCGCAACTGACCTGGCTCCTGAGGCTCCGCACACAAGGTAAGTGTGTGTGGGGCCCCGGAGCGATGCGCGACTGTGCAGCATTTTCGGCTTCAAGCCAAAAATGAAAAATGCATGCACGGTCCGTGTCAGGCCCTTGAGCGTCGCGCAAATGTGAGTGCATCATGTGGACTGCTCAAGGGGCCCTTTCGCATTGGAAATCCCATGCGAAAAGGGCCACACAGTCCATGCAACAAAAAACAGAGCTACAAAACTGGACTCAGACTCTGTCAAGGTAAACTTTCATGTGCATCCAAACCAGTTCCCTTCACAAGCAAACAAAGGTTCTGAAGCCATTTTTTTTTCTGCGCACTGCTGTACAACTAATCTGATAACATTATTCTGGGAGCAGCTTTGTGCTGGGCTCTGTGCTGGTAGAACACTGTAGCAAAGGATCATACAACAGGAACACAGGTAGCTGATCTTACTATACAATAGAGTGTTTAGACCCCTTTGTCCAGAATACTCCAGGACATTTGAAAACTGGGAGAAAACTGCAAAACTCTTCTCTTATTATTCTGGTTAATGGGGTTTCCCAACTAGGAAATTAATAATAGAGAATATTCTTTCAATACCTAATATACATACACATGCACACACTCATATACACTCGTTAAAACAGGGGCCATTTCTGCCCTACACTGTTATAGTGCTATTATTCCAGTTTCAACATCCTGTGGCATTCTAGGGTTTAGACTTTACTGATGCAAAAAAGCTTTCTGGCTGAGAATTCTAAATGCCCCTACCTAAACTGCAAACCCCAGGATTCCATAGGATGTTGAAAATGGAATAAGAGCACTATAACAGTGCAGTGCAGAAATGGCCCAAATGAGGCACATGAAGAAAGAGGTTTCCAAAGGAGAACTTTTATTCTAAGCAGACAAAACAACATTGACAACAAGTTTCTCATTAATGAAGGTATCTTTATCCAGGCACTACTTAGCAGTTACAAAATTACTAAGTCATTTCACCCAAACGTTTGAAAGAACATAAGCGCCTAATGCAACTAGCTAAAACATTCCTATTCTATTCTACTTTCTGAAGTCAAAGAGCTCTCTGGCTGAGTATTCTAAATGCTCTCCCTTAACTGCAAACCCAAGGATTCCATAGGATGTTGAAAGTGCAATAATAGCACTATAACAGTGTAAGCCGGAAGTGGTGAGAGTAAATGTGTGGCACATGAGGAAGAACAAAATTAGGGCATGGGTAATACCTTTTAACAGGACAACTGAAGTTTTACCAAAGTGGTAGCGAAGTGATGCAAAGCTTTCAGGTTCTTCAGAACTCTTCATCAGGCAAGATGGTATAAACACTGGGGCATAAGGAGAGAGACGTAAGTCCATTGTGTGATAGGATGGTCATTGTGTGTTCTTCTGCAGCTGGTTACTGCAGGATGAGTGAAGAGACAAACTGTTAAAAGTATCAGTATTCACTTTACTGATGAGAATGCTGGTTGATACCCTGAGGACTGATCTTTGCCCTTTTCATAGCTCACAACTACAAGATGACTTACATGAGAGGGATTTTCTTCAAGCTTAATGGTTGCAGGAAAGAGCAATTAGGTGGTAAGGTCACAGCGAACTGGAGTGAAGGGTTAATCTTTCCCCTCCCAGTTATGTCTCCTTCACCCATCCAATTGCTCCCTCACACTGCAATTAACCTTTTAACTAATGACACCAGTGGAATCACTGTTGCTACTGTTTCCTGTTATAAACAGGAAACTCTTGCTACTTGTTTCCTGAAACAAAATTTGGGGATAAAATTTTAGTGATCCTAATACCTTTATTAGGATCACTACAATGCTGCAAATATGAAAAGCTAACCATGACATCTGGCCAGTTTGGGGAATCTCTGTTCATTCCCCATCCCCCCTCCAAATTTTGGACCATCTAGCTTGAAGAAGAGTTCTGGGGAATTTAGGAGCTTGTCATGCTAGGACACTTTAGTGTCCCTACTAAACCAGTTAAGATGATCTTACTAAAAATGAAAATAAAGCCCTAAATTTTGTTTTTACTGGAAGATCACATGAATATTTTATTGGGTGTTCCTGGGTGTATTTTACTTTACTATCCTTAAAGAAGCCAATATCACATTGCCATTTTCCACAGAGCTTTGTGATCATTCTTTCTAATCTTCTTTTTAATCTGTATTCCTTGAGGAATGTTCCATGTGTAACGCCTGCTCAGGAGAGAAGAGGCTGGCTGGGCCAGAGTTAGTCTGAAAGTTTCCTTATGAAACATGAGATTTTAGGAAGTTTCTCCTGCTGCTTGCCTTAACAGAAAAAGAGTCCATGTTAGTTTGCCTGACTGATAAGGTATATATTCCATAACTATTCTAATAAATTGGGCCTTGCATGTATCTGCAAGCTATGTGATTCTTTTGTATCTATGGGGCACATAGTGTGAACGAAAAGGACAACCAAAATAAAAGTTCTGGAGATCACCACTACTAATCTGTCCCACCACCTGAGATGTGGAAATAGCACTGACTCTGCTATTGTTATTTTGGTAAAATATTGGGCAGGTCCCCCTTGTAGGAAAAGGCCACAGGCATATTGGTGCCTACATTACAGGTTGTGTTGGCAAAAAGGTCAGTCAGTCATGTCATGTGTATCAAGAAAGGTGTTTGATCACAGTACTAGTTTAAAGACAGATTCTTGAGTGTTTATCTGAAAATATGTGTAATTTCTGGATGAAAAATGGCAACATCTGGATGTCAGGGGAATGGTTTCCTGGCAGGCAGGGATGAAGAAAAGGCAGCATCTCCTCCCTGTCACCAAAAAAAATGGCTGATTTCATGTTCATGTCTATGTCATAATACACCATTGAAACTGGTTATAATTTGTGTACAACTGGAACACACACACACACACACACACACACACACACACGTATGACTTCTCAGGGAAAGTGGGTGTCCCAGTGAGACACCAGGATCTTTGCTCGTCTCCAAGGAAACACGACTAAAACATGTGGAGATATGTCTTGAGAGCTAATGCAGCTAACATTGCACCATGGCAAGCTTGGTGTAGTGGTTTGAGCATTGGATTATGACCTTGGAGACCAAAGTTCTATTCTCCACTCAGCCATGGAAACCTACTGTGTGACCTTGGGCATGGTACACACTCTCATCCCCTCAAAAGACTCATGTTAGGTTTGCCTTAGGGTTGTCATAAATTGGAAATGACTTGAAGGCACCCAATAACAACAACATGTGATGTGGTTTCAATAGACCTACCTTAATAGGCCAGCTCATATCCTCCATTTACTTCTGAAAGCAATGCCATTTAGTACAGCAGAGTACCTTGATAACATACAGGAGACAAAACAGATGGGACATTAGCCTTTCTTTCCCTCCTTCACACCTATTGTCCTTTCTATGTGTAACTATGAAAACAACAAATAATATATGCAGATATATTTTACACACCCTTGCAGATATATTTAATTACTTGGATTGTACTTTCATCCTGTCCATTACCAATTCCAGTCATCTGTTCAGAATACGTGCAGCCTCACCTGGAACAGATGGAAAGGAGAGCTGTAGCTACATGCCATCAACACACTGATGGTGCTTGATTCTGGTTCTCTCTAAAACCTCACCCAGAGATTTTATACAGATGCTAAACAGCATAAGAGACAATCTTTGTGAAATCTCATAGCACAGATGCCAGGGAGCAAAATAGCAATCTTTCTACTTCCAATTCCTTAGGATCAACTGACTCAACAGAAACAGAGCCAAAAAAAATGGTATACCAGTTTGCATCTCAGATAGAAAAACTATATACAATGATTCTCAACATCTGTCCGGAGATGCTGTTGGACTCTAACCCACATTCCTCATCAACCACAACAGAGTTAACATCATCTCCATGACCATTCATCAGGAATTATGGGAGTGGTAGTCCAACATGCCATTGTTCTTGGACCATAACCCCACTATTTCCAGCTGCTTCAAACTTCTACTTTTTAGGAGTTAAGACAAAAACCTTCATACATGCAAACACACATGGGGCAAGATCCTACACTAGTGTTTTGTAGCATATATAAGACAGCACTAGGGTTTCCTCCAAGGAGCCTTCAAACTGTTTGTTGCTGCATTTGAAGGACAAAACCATTTATACTTAAACCTTATCCAGATCATGCTTACCATGCCCTGATTGCTGCAAGTTAATATGAGTCTTACAAGGCCATTACAAAGGCGTCAGATCTCCAAGGGACAGAGAAGCATGGTTAAGGAATTTCTCAGCTCAGGACTTAAGTCACTGCTTAAGGAGGACTAGTACTTAAGTCATTGCTGCAGTCTTTATGGACTAGCTCCCTATGCCCTTCCAATCAGAGTTCAAAATGGATCTTTAAAAACTTCAATTGATGTTGCCAGGACTACAGGAAGCTGTCACATTATTAGTCCAGCTTGTTCAGTGTTGTCTCCTCTGACACAGAGAAGTTCTTTAGAATCCCAGGCAGAGGTCTTTCCATCCCTTTCTGCCCAACACTTTTATCTGGAAATGCAAAGTGGATGGACAGCCGAGCAATTTAAACCAGAAAGACTGAACACAGAAATAGAACTTCCCTTCTGACTTCTTTCCTTTTTGAACTCTGTTTGGCAGATTGTCAGGATAACCATTGGAGTGGGGAAGCGGTTCAGCTGGGTGACTCTCCTATCCCAATTGTGGCAGCAGCAGTGATGTAGGCAAGTTGGGTTTGGCACTGGGATAATGGCAGCAGCTTAGACTGCACAGAAGGTGTTTAAGGTCTTCCACATACTGGGGGTTGCCAAAAATGGTGTAGCCAGTCTTTTCCAAACAGAGGCAGAATTGTTGTTGTTGTGTGCTTTCAAGTAGTTTCTGATTTACGGAAACACCAAGGCAAACATATCACAGGGTGTTTTTGGGCAAGATTAGTTCAAAGGAGGGCAGGCTGCATTTACCTCCCTCTGAGACTGAATATGTGTGACTTGCCCAAGGCCACCCAGTAGGATTCCATGGCTGAACAGTGATTTGAACCCTGGTCTCTAGAGTCATAGTCCTATAGTCAAACCACTACACCATGCTGGCAGGATGGAAAGCAATAAGTATGATGGTGGAGGAAGCAGGTAGGGAGCATACACTGTCTTCTGAGAAGTGTATGCTAATTATATTCAGGCCTCTTATATCATTTTGCTATCAATAATCCTTTGTTTGATCCTATTGCCAAGATAATTCATATCATTTGAACCACTGTGCTTGTGGAACCTACTGTACCTACCTCTTCATAAACAAAACTACTATGGTTTCAACTATATTAAAAAATTGGATCAGCTCCATATGAAGCAGACAGACTAGAAACCACAAGATTCAGGGAGGTAATCTCTGCCAAGTCATACCCTCCAACTGTCCTGATTTAGCAGGGAGAGTCTTGATCTGTTGTCCTAATTTTTCAGTTCTTTTCAAAATATCCTTGTTTCTCTCCCCACTTTCTCCCCTTGTCCTTCGCTTACTTCAGCCACTGTAAACAGAGTTGAAAGTGCAAGAGGAGTTTGTACACAGATAGCTCAGTGAGAAGGGAGGAGGGATGGAGTCTTGTCTTTCAAAAGCAAACAGCTGTAACTTTCATCACATATCTAGATAACTACATACTTTTATTGTCTCACGTGAACATTTTGACCAGGGATCTTGAACTGGAAGTTAGAGAGGGGAAGTTTTGCTTGTTTAGGAGAATCAACATGACCTGCTGCAGCTGCAAATGGAAGTATATAATGGACAGGTGAATAATATGCCATCTGATAACTTTCCCCCAGCTCCATGAAGCATTTAGATATATATTTTAAAGTGAAAGCCAGATACTCTCATGGAATTCACTAAGGTGACTCAGGTTAAGTGGGTTTGCAACTCTCATACATTTACGGAAGGTCAAATTTCTCAGGTTTTTTCATTAAGGCCCCAGAGTACCAGAGGATGAAAACATGTCAGTGTCTCTTCTCGTACATAAATTTCTAGCCCTCAGGGCTATGCATAACAATGACTGGCCAGTGGGGACACTATTAGATATGAAACTAAGCAGCATGGATTGGAATCTCATCTTCATAAAGTTTGGATAGCCTCCAGAATTTCACTTAGTTGTCATTTTGTAAATGGGGAATGACAATAACAATATTGGGAATAACAATAGCATATGGCTTTTTTTCTCTTCAGAATAAAAATTAGCAGGCAGGGAAGGAGGTAGGAAAATATCACCAAAACTTTAAAAGAGAGGCCCAGGATGCTGATCATATTTTGGGGATAGGATCTGGCCCTTTAGATAGCTCTTTTAAAATTCAGAGTAATATCTGACTAAAAGTGATTGGGTATGCTACCTGGAGGTGATGGCAGCTGCAATTCAACAATATAAGGGTCACAGATTGTTCAGCTTCATAATATTATCAGTTTTCTTTGTTTAGGAACTGTCCTGTCTGCCTGTAGGCAGACCCGCTATTCCATTTTGCTTTGGTAGATGAAGCATGGAGAAATTCTGGGGACATGGTTTCCTTTACCCGGCTTTTGAACATCTGCTTCCCATCACAACAGATATATCTGTTAACTCTGCTGATCTTAATGGGCAGGAATGCTTAGAAAACTCCAAGTGCCACACAGTTTTTCACAGAAGGTAGTACAGTGAAGATACATAATACCTACCACATGGAATGATAGTTCAGTTGATCTGTTCCATGAATACTCCCTAGTGTAGGGCCCTACCTGAATTGTCTTGTTCAGACTCCAAGGATGGTTTCTGGAGCAGAAAGACAGTAAGAAGCATGATGTTCACCTCTTTCAGTGGAGGCCTAAGTCAGTCCTAAGTGAGCCCTAGTGGCGCAATGGTTGAATGCCGGTACTGTAACCACAAGGTTGTGAGCTCGATTCTGCCGGGGATCCAAGGTTGACTCAGCCTTCCATCCTTCTGCAGGTCATTAAAATGAGTACCCAGCTTGTTGGGGGCAGTTAGCTAACACATTGTAAACCGCTTAGGGCAGTGGTTCTCAACCTGTGGGTCCCCAGATGTTTGGGGACTTCAGCTCCCAGAAGCCCTGAGCATTGACCATAGTGGCTGGGGCTTCTGGGAGCTGAAGTCCATGAACATCTGGGGACCCACAGGTTGAGAACCACTGGCTTAGAGAGCACTTAGCTGATAAGTGGTATAGAAATACACATGCTATTGCTATTGCTAACTGAAAAGAATCAATAGAAATGTTTCTTCCTTGCAGTATCTCTTCACATGAGATGCCACCAGAGCTTGCTCAGCTGTCAATGACATACCAATGAACCAATCCTGAATATTCAGAAGATGGCTGTGATCTGGCTGACATGTAAGAGTGTGCTTTTAAAATGCAATGATGTAGCCACATGGGTCAAACTGATCTCTGTTGAAATAGGACATGAGGGAAGTGGTTCATGTATCTCTATTCCAAGCAAATTGCTTTTTAATGAGTTGCAGAAATGAAGTTATAGGTCTATCTCTTATTATTAACCCAACTAGAGTGATTTACTTACATACTTATGCACTGATCAGTAATTGAGTCAATGCGTCTACTCTAGTTAGGACTAACCAGTAGGAGTCAAGCCATGAAGCTTTATAGATGAATGGAGTGCATCCCTGAATCTCAGAAAGTTAAGAATGGTAACAAAACATTAATGATGGAGCTGGGATATGAAAGAGAGAGAAAGGACTGAAGTAGGTGTACTTTGGGTTATTTTTAGTTAAAATCACTATCTGTGTAAGATTCCCTACTGTTTAGGCTACCACTGACTCTTCTTTGATGTGAGCAGATACAGCTCCAGAAATCTCAAGAACCAACAGACAATTAATTCAGGTTTCTTTTTACTTGCCAGTTTGTTTGTGATTCTTTATTAGTTTTTGTTACACTTGAGGACCAGAAATCTTACCTATGCCTTCTGCAAAGTTAAGCTTAACTGGGGCCATTTCTTCTATTTTAAAGCCAGCACTAACTACTAGTTCAAAGTTTTCTGTAGAACCTTTCTGTCTTCTAATCAAAGGACAATTAAAATCATTGACATCATTGTAGAAACCATAACACAGTTCTCCACCCACATTTGCAGGTTTGATTCTCACAGGTTTGATTATTCGCAGTGCTGCTTGCCTTCCCCCATTTTCCTCTTCCCATTCCATGGCTTTTTGCCCAGGTGCCAGGAGGGGGAAAGGTTCATGGGCCCACAAGACTTTCCCACTTAACTCTCCCACCTGTTGCCCACACAGGCATGCTGGCTGCAGAGTGCAGGGAGAAGGTCTTGTCCCCCACACTCTCCTCCCTGCTGCTGCAGGCATGATCACGCAGTGGTGGGTGGGAGAGAGAAGTGGGGGGTGATCTTGTCCCCTGTGCTCTCCTGCCTGTCTCTGCAGGTGTGATCACATGGGAGCGGGGTGAGAGAGTGAAGTGGGGAGAGATGTGGTCTCCTGCACTCTCCTGCACCGGCGTACCACAGGGTAGGGGAAGTGCTTACCAGGGGAGTTATTTGCTGTTTTTTTTTTACTTTCGCAGGGGTTTTGTGTCCCTAACTTCTGAAATGTGGAGGGCCTACCATACTACAAAAACAATATTAGTTTTAAAACATCGGCATATAAGCTCATCAATAAAACCTGAGCCTCCTCCATCTACTCAAACCATGACATCCAGTGTGCTGAAAACTGTCGATTAGGACTGTCAGTTAAGTAATTTAGGACTTGAATAGACTTGTATATTGGGTCCTCTAATAAGTTTAGTCAGACTGTTGATTCAGATTGATTCACTTAGTGTACTTCTTGGCATCTTTTTGTCCAAAGAACTGTGTGCTATACACTCCAGCAATTCTTATTTTTTATTATCTATGATAGGAAATATGTTTCTGTTTTGTTTCAGGGAGATTTTGTAGCTGCGTTGTTGTTGTTGTTGTTGTTGTTTAAAAAATGTTGATCTCCAGTACTGATGGCTGATGGCTTCTTCCTCTTTATTCACTCTCAAACCCCCGCTGTTGTTGTTGTTGTTCTGTACCTTCAAGTCATTTCCAACTGATGGTGACCCTAAGGCTAATCTATCATGGTGTTTTCTGGAGTTGAGAGTGTGTGACATGCCCAAGGTCACCCAATGGGTTGCTATGGCCAAGCGGGGAATTGAACCTTCATCTCCAGGGTCATAGTCCAGTGCTTATCATGGTGGCTTTCTCAAACTCCCTTCCAGATAGAAAATACTGCTGAATGTGCTTGAGCTGCAGCCAGGTATTTTATAAGAAGTACATCCAACACTCAAAATTACCACGAACACAAATACAGCAGCTCCTAAGTAAGCAGAAGAAATTCCAAATCAATAGATAATACTAACTTAAAACTTTCCAAATACACACAAAATTGTGACAAGCTTTCAAGATTTCCAGGCATCTTCATCTGGTGAGAAATGTTTAGATGAAAAGAGCTGAGGGAATTCTAACTTAATGCTGAAATTATGAAGGCTGCATGGCTGAAATGTTAAAGAGGAATGGAGAAAAACTGACAGACTTCAGTGAATTAGGTTGTACTACGAAGATAGGGAACATGTGGCCCTCCAGATAAAGCTGGACTGATGGCTATCATAACTAATGTTAGAAATGACTTCAGTTTCAGTCTAGTGCATGGTGCCTACATCTTCTTCAGACTTGTTCAACTTGCATCATATAGTCCTCTAGACACACTTAATATTGTTGGGTCAAACAAATACACCTTAGCCAAAACACACTTTTTTTTCCTTGTAGGCAGAGAGCAAATGCCAATGAATGTAAATGAAATGAGTTTTAAATTAAATATTTCCCTTTCTATGTTAGTGAAACTTACAATCTAGAGCATGGTTCTCAACCTGTGGGTCCCCAGATGTTTGTGGACTTCAGCTCCCAGAAGCCCCAGCCACTATGGTCAATGCTCAGGGCTTCTGGGAGCTGAAGTCCACAAACATCTGGGGACCCACAGGTTGAGAACCACTGAGTATTTAAAAAAGTAAAATGGCCCTGCTCCTTCCCAATTTTTAACACTGCCAGCCAAAACAAGCAGAAAGGAAAATTTGGCTCTCTCCCTCTGACTTGGACACAATAAACTGATGACTGTAATTGTGTGGTGTGAGCAATATTCCCAGCATTATTGCAAGATATTATTGATTTCTTCATCTAAACTTTTAGGTTAAACTTTTAGGCAAAAGCCATTCTTTACAACCCTGCTCAAGACCTTTCAGATTATGATTGACAGCTGTCTACAATGATTCTCCACATTTCTCATCCTGTCTCTCTCAATACTTTATATGCTTTTACATCTGTCATGTCAGTTCACAATGGTTTATGCATGGCATCAAGGCGAGCGCAGGAAGCAACCTTATAGTGATTAAACTTATGAAAAAAATGGATGGAGGAAGACTGGAGGAAGGGACTAACTCAGGCTGCTGAAATGTCCAGTCGGCAATCTGTTAAGTTTACAAAAATTAGACTTGTGTCAATGACACAACTGCTAGCTTCTCCCTATGAGACCAAAAAATACAAAACAAAACTCCAACCCAGGAAAAATTGAGCTTATCATGAGGTTTTCTGGGGGGCTGAGATTATGTGACTCACCCAAGGTCACCCATTGGGTTTCCATGACTAGGCAAGGAATCAAACCCTGGTCTCCAGGGGCATACTCCAATGCTCAAACCACTACACCATGCTGGTACTCAATTTCATTGCTAGTCCTACCTAAAGAAGACCCATTGAACCAGTGACTCATCATTCAACAATTCATTGAATGGGTCTTGTTGGCATGATTCCATCAAGATTCCAGCCATTCTATTTATTTAATTGCTGTATAATCAGTTCACGTCTTAACTGTTCATCCTTTTACATCAGGTATAGGCTTCTGGATGTTGTTGGACTGTAACTCCCATAATCCTTACCAATTAGCTGCCTAGGCTTAATGGGAACTGTAGTGTCCCAACGTATATGGGGCCCAAAGTATCTACCTTTGCAGAATGACAAGAAAAAATTGTATGGGAAAAATGTTATACACACACACACACACACACATCTGTGCGCACAGAAACATACATGAACAAAGTGTGTAAGAGAGAGAAATGGTGAGGAAGAGAGAATCTAGAAAATGAAAAGGTTATTTTTGGCAGCCCAACAGTATTGTAAAAATATTAGTGTAAAATGGTTAGGGTAAACATAGCTATAATTAGTTTGTGCAGGGCACTCACCTAATTAACCTCATTCACAAAAATGAGATCTCTTTCACACTACACAATTATAGCACTTTGATAGCACTTTAACTGCCATGGCTCTGTTCTATGGAAGTCTGTGTTTTCTAGTTTCATGAGGTACTTAGTATTCTCTGCTACAGTGCTCTGCCTAAAGAAAATTCTAAGTGCCTCACCAAATTACAAATGTCAGGATTCTGCTAGAATACAGCCGTGGCAGTGGTATTGAAGTGCCATAACTGTGTGGTATGAAAGGGGCCAATGATAATTTCTTATTCACTTTACAGTCTGCAACATATACTGAAGCAGATATGTAATGCAGTCATAAAGAAAATGAGCTACAATAGGTAGCCTATGGCTCTAACTTGTCTGAACCATGCACTACGTTTCCACTATCTCTTGTCCACTGCAACATGAAGATAATGTTAGTTTGTCTGCAATAAATGTTTGCTGCAATAAATGTTCGGTTAATGACCTAAGGTGAACACACAGTGTCTGTCAGGAAATTAGTTTCAAGGCACAGCTCCCCATTTAATGTGACATCAAGTATTGTCACCATTTCTAGATCCACTAACTGCTTCTGAACCACTTCTTCCACCCTGCCATGATCAAAAATGACAAAATTGAAATTTTAGGCATTCAAGAGTATCAATTTTTGTCTACAGCAACGTGCCAGGCTTTGCCTCAATATGTGTGGAAGGATATGTGGGGTGAAGGGGGCTTCCTGGTTACTTCTAGCTTTGAAGAAATGTAGGATCCTTGAATTTTTGGAGGAAGTGTGATCTATAGTGGATCTCTGAGAGGTTAAAATTGACCCCCAGACTTGCAAAAGTTGCTCAGCTCTAATGAAAGCAATCCTTTCTCTTCAAATGATAACATCTTGACATTCCTCTAGATTAGCCTTTGCCAATCTGGCATCTTCCAGGTGGGCAAGATTGCAATTCCCATAGCATGTCAAGAAAGTGAGGATGATTGGCATCATAGCCAATACATATTAGGGGGATAACTATTGTCCAGATGGGGGGGCAGGACTGTGTTCACTAATTATGTGTTGGCTGGAAGGTCTGCACATAGTCCCTGCAGACTATATGCATGTAGTTTGCAAGGATGCTCTGTACTCTGCAAAAATGAGTGCATAGATTCCATGGGGAAAGCCTACATGTGAACAAATAGTAGATACTTAGGATATATCTTTAGAAATATCAATCCACACATGGAAGCTGGCATGAGAGTCAGCAGTCCCTCCCTCAAGGACTGACTTTCCTTGATAGATCATGTTCAGTAACATAGGCCATTTCTGCACTACACTGTTATAGTGCAATTAGTCCACTTTTAACCTCCTGTGGAATCCTGGAGTTTGCAGTTTAGGGAGGGACATTTCAAATTCCCAGTCTTAGAGCTCTTTGGCCTCAGTCAACTACAAAACCCAGAATTTCACAGGAAGTTGAAAGTGGAATAATAGCACTATAACTGTGTAGTGTGGAAATGGCCATAGTTTCTGCTCTCCATGTGTCATCATGTGGGAAAAAAAAGATTCTGGATTTCTTATTGCAAGATCTGGGTTCAAAAGTATTCTTTTTCCATCAGTACACTGAAGGCTGCAGTAGATTACTGTGAGTTTCTTCCAACTCAGTCAAGGCCAGGTTGTCGATTGTTCAACTGGTGCCATTTCAGTTGGTGCCATTCAGACCTCTCACTGGCTAAGAACCCATTCTGAAAGGGAAAAGTTATCCTTCACTTCCTCTTCCCTCCCAGTTGCTTCCTAAATTTCCTGATGCTTCTATTATTGTGCACATTTTTGTGTGTTGCTTGACTAAAAAAATGCATGTGATCAGGATAACAAACTCGTGGGAATTGAAGGGCTGAAAAGGAGTTCACACATGAAGATTTTCTTCTTTATTGTGCTTTGTGGTTTATTCTTTGGCCAGTTCTGCACTACGCTGTTATATTATTCCACTTCCAACATCCTGTGGAATCCTGGGGTTTGCAGTTTAGGGAGGGGCATTTAGAATTCTCAGCCAGAGAGCTCTTTGGCCTCAGTAAACTACAAACCCCAGAATTCCACAGGATGTTGAAAGTGGAATAATAGCAGTAGCATAGTGTAGGGTGGAATAGCCTTTATTTCTTTCATTTCTGTGCCACCTCTGTTAACTCTCACATTCAGGACAAAGGTATCCCTGTTTTTGGAACTGCTCTAACCACCTTACTCTGGCTTTGAGAACCATGGTAGCTCACTGAGAGCTTTCTCTGAATCCCTTTCAACATCAATTTCAAATCAGCACAACTAGGGAATAACAGCATATTGACAGCCAGATAGAGCTGCTTGTAGCACCATGTTAAGGGCTGCATGCTAAATGTTCACAAAGAAATCCCAGTGAAACATATGAGACTATGGGACTTAGGCTAGAATTCCTGGCCCCTCCAAAAAAAATACTTAAGGGGAAGGCATGCCCCATTGAACACTGCAGAATATACTTCTGAGTAAACACACATGGCATTATGCTGTTAGTTCTGGGTACCTGGTGGTAGTGTTGACAAAATATTAAAAAGGAAGCTGGACATTAATACACTTTATCATGATTCAGTGATCAATAACCTTCTCTTGACCCTTTTCCCTCTTTGGTGTGTACAGTTTCAGCTGTTTCCCACCAGAAAGTGAAAGATATAAGTTGCTGTTGTAAAATTGCCAGTGCTGTTGACCCCAGGTTTCCTTTACTGCCGCCACCCCATCCCTTAGCAGCCATTCGCTGCATCTTATCAGCATCCGGAATAGAAAGCCATGGCAGAGGGTGCTGATGAGGCAGTATAGCTGAACAAGTCTCTTCAGTCATTGCTTCGGAGACAAGATAGCTGCAGGCTATATAATCAGTATGTGTGAAAAGATCAATCCCCTTACATAAAACAAAGCTAGGATTTCTTTTTTAAAAAAGGCAGAGAGAGAGAGAGAGAAAGAGAGTCCTCCAAGGAGGAAGAGAGAAAGGGAGAGAGAGAGGGAGAAATTTCAGAACCCATGAGGGAAATAAACAGTGATTAAATAAAGGCTAGCCAGAGAAGAAGGAGGAAAACAATAGAATGAAAGGGACAAGGAAGGAGAAGGAAGTTGCAGGAGGAGAATCCATTCCAGAGGCCACATTCTTGGTGGCAAAACTAATTGTGAACATATTAAAGACCATAGTCAAGATCATCCTGTTAATTCCAATTAAGGTAGACCTGTTGAATCAATAGGCACTGAGTCACTGGTCCTTTCCGCACGAGGCAGTTAAAACAGGCCAAGGCATCCTGGCAGGGAGGTCGTCCGCACCTTGGATCGGACTAGATGCGGACAATTTAACTTAGTTCTGCACCTCAGTCTGATCCAACCCGCCCCCAAGTGGTCCTCTCCCGCGCTAAGTAAAGACCGGAAAAATCATGTCTTTACATTTTCTGGAGTGCGCCATTGCGTTCCTGCTGACTTGTGCAGATGCGGAGGCTCACACCAATGCGAGCCTGCGATCAGTGGAGGGTGGGCTGTGGGCGTGGCCAGCGTCAGAGGTTGGTCCACTCCCACGAAGACACTGGAAGCCACCATTTTGAACCGGAAGCCACAGGAAGCTGCCATTTTGAGCCAGAGCAGTGCAGATCTACAGACCTCGCACTGCTCCAGTTCGCCCTGCACTAATGGAGGAGCCCTGTGGAAGGGTTCAAGGGAAAGTCTGTGTTACTTCGGACCCAAGAAGAGCCAGTAAGTAACAGCACAGAGTGATTCACTCGCCTTGTGCAGAAAGGGCCACTGTTTAACCATTGACTCAGTAGGTCTACATTAGTTAGGATTAACCAATCAGATCAAGGCCCATATCTATTCCTAGTAGCATTTCCAAGAACTGGGCTCAGGCTATCAGGTCACAAGAACAGGCTGAAGGTGGAACAGGCTGAAGGACATGCCCAGTCCCCAGGAAGTATTAGCACTGATGGGCCTTCACAGCTTATTATAACCACATACTGACACCAGGAGCTAGGGTTTCCAGGTCAGGACTATCCCAGGTCCTGAGATGTCAGGGTCAAAACCTGAACCCTTGGGACAATTCTTCACAGTGTCTCAGAGATGAACCCTGGTGATGTCATTCAGCATGACAACTTAAGCATCAACCACAATTGCATAGTTATCCCATTCTGATAAAACACACCAGATCTCACAAATGAATATCTACAAACTTTTCATGGCAGCCCTCTTATCCTTTGATTCCTCACCTTTGCCCTAAGGATTGGAAAAGAGGGTCCAGGCCCTGAGACTGAGGACTAGTACCTGAAATCTGGCAATCCTACCTAGGGCTCTTTGACATTACACAATTATTGTGTTGTATTTAGCTTTAACTGCAACTGCAACTTCCCATGGAATCCTGGGATTAGTAGCTTGATCAGAGGCACCAGAAGAGCTCTCCAGATGAGGATTCTAGATGTCCCTCCCCAACCGGCCAATCCTGGGATTCCATAGAAGGGTACCATTACAGTTAAAGTAGAATGATACTGCTGTAACTGTGTAATGCAAAAGGCACCCAGGACTGGCTAAAGTACTCAGCCATAGCAGATGCTGATTGATACTTCCTTGAATGATATACAGATCCAGCTTCACTTTCCTCCAAACATCCCCATCAGGAAATAGGTAATCAATTATATATGTCAGATAAGTTTGGATTATTCTTTTGGTCCAGGAGTAAAAATGCAACAGAATTTATCCATCATGGTGGTTTCTGGCTGTCTCACTGATGTTGCTGCTGTCTTTGTTGTGTGCCTTCAAGTCATTTCTGACTTATTGCAACCCTATCATGGGGCTTGTTCAGATAGGATTTGCCATTGCCTTCCTCTGAGTCGGAGAGAGTGTGACTTGCCCAAGGTCACCCAATTGGTATCCATAGGTAAGCAGGGATTTGAACCCTGGTCCTCTAGAGTCCTAAGTCAACACTCAAAAGACTATACTACTTTTCTTGCTGACTATAAAACTGACAAATCTGAATTTGATTCTTTCTGGTTGGAAGATGTGCCTACAACACTGTTTCATGGAGAAAGAAAATGTATGGGAGCCACTGAGGTGAGAGGTCCCTTACTACCCTTTTGGCCTCAATTTTTATTCTGAAGAAGGTAAGTGTTCCTCAAAAGTCTTTGAAAATTGAAGCTGGCTGATGGAGGCAGGAAAATGTGTATCTACCAGATCATTTAAATTAAATAGCTACATTTCCAGGGGCTATTATTTGAATTTAAAATATCTTTGTTCTCTGTTACGTGCTACATTAAGCATACTCGCAAAATTAGCAAACACAGCAGCACCAGAGAGGGTGGGTAGAGAAATATTATCAGGGTTGCTTTATGATTGTTGTTTAATATTGAATGCACATAGAACCTATGAAAATATGAGTTGCCTAATTTAAAACTCTCAGAGCAAAACTAGAAATCACTAGTGTTTTCAACACAGCATGGCATGTAGCTTGAATCCTGCTGGTTAGTCCAATTAGAATGAAATCGACTGTTGAATGGTGAAACATGACAGGAGATCCCATTCATTCCACAGGTCCTCTCTAGCTGATACCAGCAATAGCATTCAAGCCCTCAAGTCCATATCTTTTAAAAGCTGCAAACAGCAACCATCAGGGGCTCTGCCTGGCACCATGGTGATAAGAAGGGACAATTAACTCTTTCTTACCTTATTGCACTCCAAATTATTCCCCTACCTCCAAAGCAACTGTTGGTTTCAAGAGGAAAACTCCCATTAGTGCCAATGGGAAAGAGGAAAAACTTTGCTCTTATATCCAACAATATTTTCTGGAACAAAGAATTTGTTTTGGTACGGCAGAGCTGTGGGTTGGATGAGGATTAAAAACAACCTTTCCCTGCACATCATTAACCTGCTATTTACAGTTTCGAAAAGGTAACATGCATCATCAAAATCCCCATATAAAAGAAATACATGTCATATATAGTTTTGGTCCCTGGATGCTTGCTCAGCTGTAACCTGGACAACAGTAAATACTAAAAGAAAATATCCATTTTCCTATTTTCCATTTATTCCTATCATAGATATTACATTTCTTCTTGCAGAGCCAGAATAGTTGTTGGTGCCAGCTTCAAGAAGACTGATGCAGTGGTACTTACCTGCAGTTGCTGGCTATGACTGGGGTACTGAGACAAGAAGAGAGGAGTGTACAGGATGGCATGGAGATCCCCACATGCACCTTTGAGTATAAGTAAGAATTTACTTGGCTATTTTATATCAGGATATGTATCACAATGCAGATTTGATCTACTTTGCATCTGCTCATGCAGTTCCCAGTTAAGAAATCAAATCCCACATTAGGGAAGGCCAGCTGTTCCTTTTTCTGCCTTCACCTCTGTTTTGCACCTCTTTCCATCCATTAAAAAAATCAGAACAGAATTTGTCGCATATTTGTGTAGTTTTTGAAAATATCTACAATTTGGTGTGCATTTTCCCATTTTTTCCAATTGTATTTGTACCCCTGTGGACTAAGGCAGAGTGTGTGTGTGTGTGTGTGTGTGTGTGTGTGTGTTTCTTGAGCCATTTCCACACTAGACTGTTATAATGCTATTATTCCACTTTCAAGATCCTATGCCAGTGGTTCTCAACCTGTGGGTCCCCAGATATTTTTTGGACTTCAGCTCCCAGAAGCCCTGAGCATTGACCGTAGTGGCTGGGGCTTCTGGGAGCTGAAGTCCACAAACATCTGGGGACCCACAGGTTGAGAACCATTGTCCTATGCAATCCTGGGGTTTGCAGTTTAGGGAGGGGCCGTCCAGCACCTCCCTAAACTGCAAACCCCAGGATTTCATAGGATGTGAAAGTGGAATAATAGCACTATAACATTCTAGTGCAGAAATGGCCTTGGATGCATTTTCAGTTATGCAGTGAATCCTAAATGCAGAATGTTCCCAATCCAGATTCAGTTCAGACCATGTAAGCTGGAGAAAGTTCATATAAAATATCCACTGGATTAGGTCACTCACTTATCTCTATCCCACACACTCATTTTTTCTTCTGTATTGGGTACTCTGTCTGTAATATAAAGATCTCTTTATTTTCATACTTTCTCAAGTAGCCTCACTAACACTGACAAAAAATGTCACATCTGTGGGTAAAATGGACCCCTCTAACACTGACTTGTACCAGTGCATCATATGCTCAAATATTCCTGCGCCAATCACTCGTCATGCTCTCCATCTCTTCTGGCAAGCCTGTCACTCAGCTTAATGCCAAGAGACAGATTTACTCTGGAAAAGTGAGGAAAACCAAACCATCAGCACCTTTTTCCTGCATTGGAGAAAAGACACAGACAAACCTGACCCTGGCTGAACTATCCATCAACAGGAGACAGCAGGCAAATTATGTCTCTTCAGGCCACACAGTGACAGTGGGCAAATAGCAATGGGGATTTAGACAGTGATTGGAAAGAGAAGTATTTCAGGTGTAGGAAACTGCCATCTAAGAAATAGGTCATTTGTGCAGTATACATGGCTAACCTAAGAAATTTTGTTGCATGAAATGGAGTCCATATGTTCTTCTCCCTAAAAATATTGTTTTGCCATTGTGATGCTGTAGCAAAACAGCCAAAGCAATTCTAGGTTGTATCAACCAAAGTATAGTGTCCAAATCAGGTGAATAATAGTACTTCTGTTCTGCTTTGGTTAGACCTCACCTGAAATACTGTGTCCATTTCTGCGCAACGCAGTTCAACATGGACATTGGTCATCCTGGGGATATTGTTCAACTTGGTGACCGAGATGGTAGAAGGTCTGGAAACCAATTCCTATGAAGAATGGTGTGGGGGCTGGACGTGTTTAGCCTGGAAAAGATTTAGAGATGATATGATACACACCTTTATATATTTGAAAGTCTGTCAGGTGGAAGATGTGAGCAAGCTTCTTTTCTGTTGTTTGAGAGAGTATAACTGGAACCAATCAATGGGTTCAAATTATGATGAACCTTAAGAAGAACTTCCTGACAATAAGACCTATTTGATAGTGGGATAGATTACCTTTGCTTGTATGGGCTTTTCTTCATTGGAACTTTTCAAACAGATGTTGAATGGCTACCTTTCAAATGTTATCTCACTGGAGAAACCCTATCCCGGAGTCTACAATTTTGATATTAAAATATGATTTAATGTGCCTGAGAGGTCACCTGGATGGGCATGTAGGCAGAAATGGTCAAAAAAATGAAAACCAGGTCAGGCCAGTAAAATCCCCAGTCACGTAGCCCCAGGAGACCTCAAGTTCTGCAAACCCACAATAAACAAAGGGTCCTCAGCCCCTGAGAAGTTGACTTGAGGGGATTAGCATATTTGCCTCAAGTTGAGCGAATAGTCCATTAGATAAGGACCATTTACGTGAAGTCATACTACAAACTAACACAGCTGAAGATCCTGAGACTTTGGCAACACCTTGCAATCCCATCACACAAAGGAAATTACCATGGTGGAGCTTCATTGGCACTCAAACACCCATTGTTCTCCCCGGGAACAGATTAGTCCTCCAGCTACTTTTTCCCCTACAAATAGTCCCAGTTTTTGAATGGTTCTTTGGATCACTCCCGGTCATTCCAGAAGACCGTTGCTCCATCCGTTGAGTGATCCCTCAACCCTCTCTGTGCTGAGCCCCACTTCTCCGCTGTTTTTCCCTGACCAAGGACTTCAGGACAAAGTTGCAGTATCACCCCAGCTACACCCCTTCAATATTCCCCTATGCAGTTTCCTCTCTTTTGTTTCTTAATAGGTCTTGAGTGAGTGTGTGAGTGACTGCATTGCTGCGTGAGACTTTCCTTCAAAAAAATCATTTATTGGACATTTTTGTTTGGTTTTTGGCTTGGTCTGACCCCATAAAAACTGGGTAAAAAGACCCCAGTAGGTTACCCTGCCTCTTGCATTGCTATTGATTGTGCTCTGGCTAGTTTCCATGCCTCATCACATGGAGCATATTGAGGTGTCCCCCACGGGACCCCAGAAATCAGGGTAACACAAAAATGCTTTAGCTGTGAATTCCTGCAGTGGCGCAGGGGACTGGTCTTGACATCTCTTCCAATTTTATGATTCTCTGACTGAGACATCAATTGCTACCTTAGTCTATTCACATTCCATCATAGCATCTCATCCTGAAGCAGGATATTAACAGCCCCAGTGAAGAGTTTTCCTTTCTCTCATCAGTCTGGAGACCTGTCATTTCCCATCTAGGATTTGCTTGGTTGAATCCTCTACTGTTTCCTGACAGATTCCAATTGTTTGTTTTTAAAAATATTATTCCTATGTCTTGTTTAGTATTAAAAGGAAGATGAGAATTACCTTCTCTGCTGCACACGGTAAACATTTTGATTGCCAGGGAGACATGGAGGTAAAGCAGGAGACAGTGTAATTGCCTGGAATTACTCAGAACCAAACTGTGTGGTCACTGTCTGCGGTTCAGAGTGGAAACTGCTGTGACTTTTCTGGCTGTCCCATATAATTGCCTGAGCTTATCAAATTTGCACTCCAGGTCACTAAGTGCTTTCCTTTAACTCTGAGCATCATTGGCCTTTGGCAGTTGCCTGAAGACGCCAGGTGGTGACAGTGTGACTGACTATTTCAAGCTCTAAAAGGGGAAAAAAAATTAGAACCAATCATTCTTTCTTCTTTAATGCTACATGTTGACCTGCCCTAGGCCTCATACCTCATCTCTCCCCCCAAAAAATCTATAATCTATACAACCTTATAATGTACCTTATTTTTCTTCCACCCCACTTACAGCATGTTCACATGACCCTGAACTGGGATGTTACATGGGATGAGTTGATTTATACTGAGATTATACCTATGAAGAAAGAGAGCTCTGATTTATTTCTCATACATCTATAGCCTGTTTTTGGTTTGGTCTGGGTTGGTCTGGTTTGGTTTCGTTCGGTATGGTATGGTATGGTTTTCCCAGTACTAATTCATTTCTCACAGTACTTTCTTTGTTCATGGCTTATTTGGTAAGGTAGGGTTTTTTGTTTTTTAAAGATGGTGAATTCACATTCCTTAAGTGCAATTTGGGAGAAGTACCTTTCCTACTATCCAATAATATGGCAAGAATTATTTATCCTAGCCAATTCTTGAAATTCATTAAGGGAAAAGATGGTGAGAAGAAGGCTGCAGCAGAGCAGTTCTCAGAATTTCCTTGAATGCAAGTTGGACAGCAGCAGGACACCTTTGTACCAAAGGAATAAGATCCAAAATTGTATTGTGTCCTGAGGATTCTTGTACAAAGCATTTAAAACTGTTCAACTTCCTTGGTAGCAATGGTTGGTGAGACCTCTAGTGGCAAAAGTCAGCTTTTCACAAATGTTTGATTTGTTTGGGAAGAAACTGTTTCCTGTCTTAATAGTTGAACAAACCAGGAATCAAATACGACACCTGAGAAACCAAGATAGATGACCTGAAAATATGGCATTGCCTATACAATACTTTCTAACTTTGTGCTGAGAGCAGGCCTTCTGCTCAAGACATTTTGCTGCCTGCAAATGGAAGACCCCACCCGAAGCCAAAGTGCATACAGTTATGGTACCTAAAATCAGCACAGTTAATTTACATAAGGTAGGCAATTTCATAAACTCCTATCCTCTTCCATGGCTGTAAAAATATAATAAAAGCAAATTAAATAGCCCACAAATGACTGCACAGTCATGGCACTGAAAAACTGCAGCCTTAGGTAACCATCTCACTTTGTGTAATGGTAGGACCTGCCCTTATAGGTCAGACTCTCAGTACTGCGGCTCATCAGGTGTTTAGTTGTACCTTGGTTTTGTAGCCCATCAAATTTCTAGCACCTAGTATCAGAGAACAATTGGCTGAGGAGGCGAGGGGTGGGCAGCAAAAATATGCAACTGAGAGAAAATGTCTGAATATAAGTCTTCTATGGGTAAAAGAGACTGTGTAAACTATCTCAATAAACCCAAATGTGCCTTGGTTCATAATACTAAACTAGAAGTGGAAACCATGCAACCTTGCAATGAACCATAGTTTAGTGTTATGAGACCTGGTGGGATGAGTCTCATGATTGGAATATAGGAATAGAGGGGTACAGCCTATTTTGTAAAAATAGACCAAACAAGAAAAGAGGAGGAGTAGCCTTGTGTGTCAAGGATGTTTTCACCTGTGAAGAGATCCTTGACTTAAACTCAGAAAGCCAGGTCGAGAGCATTTGGGTAAGAATTAAGGGAGCAAGAAACAATAGGGATATTCTAGTGGGGGTTTACTACAGACCTCCAACCCAGGCTGAGGACTTTGATGACGCCTTCCTCAACCAAATGACTGCACATTCAAGGAGGAGAGATACAGTAATAATAGGAGATTTCAATTACTCAGATATATGCTGGCAGTCAAACTCTGCCAAGACAGCAAGGTCCACCAAGTTTCTTGTTTGTCTTGCAGACAATTTCATGGTCCAGAAGGTGGAAGAGGCCACAAGGGGATCAAATATTCTAGATTTGATCCTGACCAACAGGGATGACCTTGTTAACGAGGTAGAAGTGGTTGGATCTTTAGGGGGCAGTGATCATGCCCTACTGGAATTTGGCATTCAGTGGGAAGGAGAAGATAAGGGTAGCCAGACACTCATCTTAGATTTTAAAAAAGCGGACTTCTGTAAACTTAGGGAGCTGCTGGCTGGAATTCCGTGGTCAAGAAGAGTGAAAGGGAAAGGAGTTCAGGAGGCATGGGAGTTCCTTAAAAAGGAGATACTGAAGGCACAATCTAAAACTGTGCCAATAAAGAGAAAAAATGGAAGGCATCTGAAGAAACCAGAACCAGACTAAAGAACTTTCAGCAGAGCTAAGTGTTAAGAGAAACATGTACAGGAAATGGAAGAAGGAGGAAACCACAAAAGGAGAATTTAAGCAAATAGCCAGGAGATGTAGGGAGGAGGTCAGAAAGGCTAAAGCACAGAACAAACTTAGACTGGCCAGAGACATTAAAAACAATAAAAAGAGCTTTTTTAAATACATCCATAGCAAAAGGAAAAAGAAGGAGACGATAGGGTCGCTCCGCAGAGAAGATGGTGAATTACTCACAGGGGGGAGAGAAAAGGCAGAACTACTTAACACCTTCTTTGCCTCAGTTTTTTCCCAAAAGGATACAAGCACTCAACCTGGCAATTGGGGAGCAGGTGAGGAAGCAGGGGAAGTGAGGCACGTAATAGGTATAGAGGTGGTACAGGAATACCTGGCCACACTGGATGAATTCAAGTCTCCAGGGCCAGATGAATTGCATCCTAGGATATTAAAAGAGCTGGCAGAGGTCATTTCGGAACTGCTTGCTATAATCTTTGAGAAATCTTGGAGGACAGGAGAAGTTCCAGCAGACTGGAAGAGAGCAAATGTTGCCCCCATCTTCAAGAAGGGAAAAAAAGAGGACCCAAATAATTATCGCCCAGTCAGCCTGACATCAGTACCCGGAAAGATCCTGGAGCAGATCATTAAGCAGTCAGTTTCTAATCACTTAGAAAGCAAGGCGGTAATCACGAGAAGTCAACATGGATTTCTCAAAAATAAGTCATGCCAGACTAATCTTATCTCTTTTTATGATAGAGTTACTACCTTCACAGAGGAAGGGAATGCTGTGAATGTAGCATACCTCGATTTCAGTAAGGCCTTTGACAAAGTTCCCCATGACATTCTTGCAAAGAAGCTAGTAAAATGCGGGCTGGACAGGGCTACTGTTAGTTGGATTTGTAACTGGTTGACCGACCAAACCCAAAGAGTGATCACGAATGGCTGCTTTTCATCCTGGAGAGAAGCGACTAGCAGGGTGCCACAGGGTTCTGTCCTGGGCCCAGTGCTGTTCAATATTTTTATCAACGACTTGGATGAAGGAATACAGGGCATGCTCATCAAATTCGCTGATGACACCAAATTGGGAGGGGTTGCTAATACGCCAGAGGACAGGATCAAAATTCAAAATGACCTGGATAGATTGGAGAGCTGGGCCAAGGCTAACAAAATGAAATTCAACAGAGAGAAGTGTAAGGTCCTACACTTAGGTAGAAAAATGGAATACAGAAATATAGGATGGGGAAAACTGGCTGGATAGCAGTACATGTGAAAGGGATCTAGGAGTCTTCATAGACCACAAGCTGAACATGAGTCAGCAGTGGGATGCGGCAGCCAAGAAAGCCAATGCAATTCTCTGCTGCATCAACAGGAGTATGGTGTCTAGATCGAGGGAGGTACTGGTACCATTCTACTCTGCTTTGGTTAGACCTCATCTTAAATACTGTGTCCAGTTCTGGGCACCCCAATTCAGGAAGGACATGGTCAAGCTGGACCAAGTCCAGAGGAGGGCGACCAGAATGGTGAGGGGCCTGGAAGCCATGCCCTATGAGGACAGACTTAGAGAGCTGGGTATGTTTAGTCTGCAGAAGAGAAGGCTGAGAGGGGACATGATAGCTGTGTTTAAATATTTGAAGGGATGCCATGTAGAGGAAGGAGAGGGCTTGTTTTCTGATTCTCCAGAGACCAGGACAGGGAGCAATGGATTCAAGCTCAGGAAAGGAGATTCCACCTGAACCTCAGGAAGAACTTCCTGACGGTCAGGGCTGTCCGGCAGTGGAATCTGCTGCCTCGGAGTGTAGTGGAGTCTCCTTCCTTGGAGGTTTTTAAGCAGAGGCTAGATGGCCATCTGTCGGGAGTGCTTTGAGGGTGTTCCTGCATAGCAGGGAGTTGGACTGGATGGCCTGTGTGGTCTCTTCCAACTCTACATTTCTATGATTCTATGATTCTATGAGAATAAACCTGACTGAGTTGAGACATGGACATTCCCATTCCTATCTCCTTTTCTGGCACCCCACCAGAAGGAGTTAGAAAGTACTGACTTTCTAGTTTAAACCAAACATGGTTTTATCAAATAGTGAATCACAGTCATGGGCATTATAGGCAAAAAAGTCACTCCAACTTGGTTTTGCAAAAAGTAACTAATTATCAAAGTAATCCACTGAAAGATGAATTACTTCTTTGCTTTGCCCTGGTTTACAAAACCAGAATAGCCAACAGTTTCAAACAAATAGTTATTCTTCAAGGTATAAAATAAAAGAGTTCCCAAGACTGGTTTTGAAGAGGCAGATTTCACTTGCTTCCCCATGTCAAGACTGTGGCCTAGCTGGACTGTTTTCCTTTGGCAATATCCTTCAGTCTTAGCAAGGAATAGCGCTCATCTCCACACAATAACACATAATGAATAATCAGTCATGAGGTATCTGTAGTTTATACACCCGATCCAGATAAAGGCCATGAGCAGACCTGCCAGATCAACCTTCCATGTACCCATCCCTCTCAAACTACACAAATATAGGGGGAAAATCCAGCCAAGTAGGACTGGGCAAGGAGAAGGAGTTTGGGGAGTTGGACTCCAAGGAGCAGTTTGACAGTGGAATGCGCTGCCTCAGAGTGTGGTGGTGTCTCCTTCTTTGGAGGTTTTTAAGCAGAGGCTGGATGGCCATCTGCCAGGAGTGCTTTGATTGTGTATTCCTGCACAGCAGGGGTTGGACTGGATAGGTCTCGTGGTCTCTTCTAGTTTTATGATTCTATGATTCTACAAGTAACTTTCCCAAGTTCTACCTTCCTTTGCGCAGGATTGGGAGCAAATTATCTCAGGGTGAAAAACACTGATCTACACAGACAAATAAGTTATATCGTAAAATCCTCATAGGACTGTACCACATTAGATTGCGGGAAGAGTTTGCCCTATGGATATTCTCTATTTTAAAAACAAATAAAATGTTCCCTACGTCTAGAAAACTAATCCATCAGAGGAAAGGCAAAGCCCATCCCTTGAGTCATATGCAAGTAGGCAAGACTAGGCTTTTTCCTGCAGGAAGCATTAAATCTCCTATGTTAAATATATTCATACACAATCTGAGATATTAGATTTTTAACAGGATTATACTAGCATTGTTGTTGTTCTTGTTTATAACACAGATAGGCTTTGAAATTCCTAGCAATATTAATGAACTGAAAAAGCCTATCTATTTCCTCTCTAATTCATACATAACTTATAAAGGCTTAATAGTAATCAATAAGCATTATCTATGATACACATTAATAATATATTAGAGGATGGTTACAAGACCATTAATAAATAGAATATAAGACCAAGATCATTCCAAACCATAGTTATCTAATGTCTTTGGATTTAGTACATGTCATTCAATGCAACAATCTATAGACATTGATTTGCTGTTACAAATATGCCGATTCATTTTCAGTCATGTTAACAGTAGAAACCTTATCCCCAGAATGAAAGACTCTAATCTAGTAATGTGCCTTTTGTCTGATCAGAACAGAGGATGAAATATTGTTTTGGATCCAGGTGAAGTCAGATCTGGAGTGGACATGCTCATATGAATAGAACTTAAGTCAGTCATGACTACTGTAGGTTCATTGATTTCAGTGGGCCTACTGTAAGTCCTACAGTCCTACAGCAAGTCTACCTTCCCAAGAAGCCAAAAGATCAAACTGATGATATCGTACTTTGGACATTTCATGAGATAACATGACTCATTAAAAAGATGATAATAGTCTCCAAAACGGAAGGCTGTAGAAAAAAAAGGATACTGCAGTACAGATGGGTAGACTCAATCAAGGAAGCCATGGCCCTGAAGTTGCAAGATCTTAACAGGCCAGTGTGAATTTGCATATCTCTCATTCAGAGAGTTGCATAAGTAAAAGCTGAATTGACACTAGTTAACACCAACTATATCTAGATCCAACCTACTGTGACTTGCTCAAGGGTTCTAGTCTACGGTCACTAAAGCGTATACAGACAAGTTTGTCCTTCGGCTTGGTCAGAGAATTTGGCTTGTTGTACCTTTGCACTCATGGTGGATGTTCACTCTGGTTTCAAGGCTTTCTGCCAACGACTGACTCCAAAAACTTACTGAAAGAAAGGGCTCATTCTTCTACTTCACATGTAGAAGTAAGAGTGGGACAACAACCACATAGGTGAATGATAAAGCATTTTGCTCTCCTGAGTTATTGATATGCTTGCAATGGTTTGTTGCCTGTCCATGACTTGTTGAAAACAAAGCCTTCAAGTGAGGCAAAATCAGATAGTTTCCTCTAGCAGATTCAAGGCTCTACTGCCCCCAAACAATAATTATCTATATTTGGAAGTTCTGAGAACTGGTGCCAGCAACTATTAAACCAATCTTGGCTGGTCAGTCATAGCAGTTTTTTGGCTAATAACACAAAGAGCCTTTGCTTCTGGCCCTGACACATTATGTCGAAGAAGATATACTGGATTATGCTTCCAGCATGAGATGCATCAGCATGATCATTGAGCTTCTGGTGTGAGACATACTTGATGCTGAAAACTCTAAGGTGGGGATCTTTGATTCTGTATGACTCCCAGAGGTCTTATCATGACTTAGGACATTTTCGCACTATACTGATATAGTGCTATTATTCCACTTTCAACATCCTATGGAATCCTAGGGTTTGCAGTTTAGGGAGGGGCCTTAGAATTCTCAGCCAGAGAGCTCTTTGGCCTTGATAAACTACAAACCCCAGAATTCCACAGGATGTTGAAAGTGGAATAATAGCAGAATAGTAGTGCAGAAAGGCCATTAATTATAACAAATCAAACCATAACTAGCCGACACAAAATAAAATTAAGCACTGTCAAAGTCTTGTTTAAATAGGACTGTCACCATCTGGCAGAAGATCAGAAGGAAAATGAATGCGGGGGGAGAGTGAGGGATACTGAATGTGCAGAGTCTCTTGTGTTTCCAGACTGCAGCCTCCATCATCCCTTACACTGGTTATGCTGATTTATGTTGCAGTCCAACAACATCTTTAAAAAAAAAACCTGTCTCGTTTACCCCATGAGGATGAAATAAGTCAGAATTCACATCTTTAGTTGCCACCAAGCTACAGCTTACAGAAATTACTTTTTGGACTGTCACACCCAGAATCATCCAGCCAGGTATGCCTAGACTGGTCTGGGAAACTGTAGCCTAAAAAAGTTACTTTTCCCATCCCTACCTCTGAAGACAGTGATAGAAGCTATAGACCACAACAGGCGATCTTAAAGTGTGGGTAAGTATCCATGACAGGAGATGATCCTTCATGAATCCAGATCTTAAACTTTTTACAACTGCAGTAAAGGGGATAATCAGCATTTAGAATATAATGTGTACTTTAGAATAACGACATCTGAAGACTATGCAGGGATCAGTAGAGTATACAGCTACTGGGTGAGAAGCGACTAAAGAAACAGATAGATACACTGCTATAAGAGCCACATTTTACAGAAAAGTGCTAAGGATTGTGCCTCTGCTGCCCAAGAATGATGACAATGTGTGTACAATTGTATTAAAGTTGAAATAGGGCAACCTTAAAATGATGCTGCTTAAATTGTTCAGCCCAAAGCATACATTGTATTCTCTCGAGCTAGAATAAATGGCTCCCCATTAAACAAATGCCATCAATTAGACCTACTTAATCTTCCTATTTGTTTCCCCCACAAGCTTTTTAAGAGGCGAAGACGGGTTTATATCCCCAAAGCGATATGTCAGCAGTGTATAGCTGTCCTGGGTACTGGTGGCTCAAGATGAAGCCTGGGCTAAAATATTACAGGGAGGTTAATAGAAGGGAAAGCAAGAAAAAGAGATGGTGTATTTCTCAAGAGGTTATTAGTGTAAAACCTATATAATGGTAAGCAATATGTAATGATGTAAAGGTGCTTGCAAATATTGTTTTGTATAGCATCCTTTAGTGATGAGGGGAAGGTTGGGCCTCCATAGGAGAATGGGTGGGTATTGCATTTCCATAAGCAGTGAGAATTTTCAGGGATAATACTCAAACGATTTATTTGCCATTGGGTGAGGAAGCATTGGAAATAAACAACATTTTTATAATGGTTGCTTTATTTAGGAATATACAAGGAACCAATAGCAAGAAGCAGATGTTCTTACAATAGAGCAGATCATCTCCATCATATCAATTCCCTAGACATCTGTACTCTCAAGGTGTCAGTAGACAGCTCCCATCACTCTCTCACCTCCTCTCAGTCACTGCCTTTTCCAACCTGTGCCCATGCACTAGCTCTAGGGCTACAGTTCAGATGGTGTTGGACTACAGCTCCAAGCAGCCCTAGATCCAAATACTATTGGTAGTCCCAAACAGAATAAATCCATTGAGCCAAAAGAATTTACATAAATGTTGACTCAACAGTCAACAATTCAATCGAGAGATCTGTTCTAGCTGGAACTACCAACAGGATTCACACCCTCACCAGCATAATGATGAGATTTGCAATCCAACAACATTTGCAGGACTTCCATGATTCCCCATCCTAAGGTGTCACACAAAAGCAGGGCTGCCACCAGGCAGAGAAAGGTGGCTGTCTTGGGTGACAGATTTGGAGTGTTGTGAAAAGGCAATTGACATTTATTTAGTACAGTTCATTGCCAGGGATAGGTAAGTTGTTTGTCGGACTTTCTGCCTTAGGTGCCCAAAGAATTTGTCCATAAGCACCCTCCACATTATCCAGCATGGTGTAGTGGTTGCATGTTGTACTATGACTCTGGAAACCACAGTTTGAATCCCTACTCAGCCATGGAAAGTCGCTGGGTGACCTTGGGTACATAACAGACTCTCAATCCCAGAAAACCCCATGATAGAGTTGCCATAAGTTAGAAACAACTTGAAGGCACACAACAGCAGCAGCCTCTGCTTTGTCATGTGACAGGAAAACCAGCTACAGCTCTTAACTCCAGCAGCCGAAAGTTTAGGGTCTCCTCAAGTGGCACATATATACTAATTCCAGGATGAGTGCATCTATTCTTCTGGAAGAGGACAAAAAGAGCAAGGTAAAATAATCCTTCCCTCAGAAAAAAAAGACTGAAAGCAAGACTGTCTGGTAAAAAGAAGGCAAACCAACTGAGCCTGAGTCAAGGGGGACAAGTAGAGGGATGGGTATGTTGCCATTCTTTGTCCTGGGCATGACTTCCATCTGAAATGGGATACTGAGTCCTTGTACAGGATGAGGCTTTTTATACTGCTTTAGGAGATCACTGAGCATCCACTTCTATATGCCTTGTCAAGGAAAGCCAGTGTCCATTTCTTTGTAAGATCTCCTTGACAGAAGGCTTTATTGGCCATGAAATTACTCCTTCATCCTCTCTCAAGTCAACAGGACAGCACTGAGACTCTTTATCACGTAGTTCAGCAGATACTGGCCATAAGTTCTGATTAGCACACCCTAAAAGCTACAGTCTATTTAAATGCCTAATAAAGCTTCATGGGGAGCAACAGCTTGGTGTAAGGCATCCTGCTAGGATTTGTATAACAGAAATCATATCAGGGCCCAAGGAACAGGGGGCCTCCACAGTAATTCTTGGGTAGCACAAGACATTTGCCCCCTCTCAGAGCAGTCTCAGATCTTTGAATTATCTAAAGGTTATCACATGAGATAAAAATAATACAGTTTTAATCCAAGATTTTTTTAAAAAAATAACTCAGAACCTTTTCACACCACTCAGTTATATCACCATGATTTTACTTTACCTGCTATGACTGCATCCTGTGGAGTCATGGGATTTGGGAAGGCAGTATAAGCGCTCTTTGGCTAAGAATTTTATATACCGCTCCCTAAACTAAGAATTCTAGGATTCCATAGATTGAAGCCCTGGCAATTAAAATGGAATCATAACACCGCTGCACTTTCATTTCCTTTTTTTGTGTGTCTGCATGTAAGTTCTGTTAGAATCAATCTGGATCCTGGAGGAGAGGGGAGAGCATGTCAAGACTGTTCTCTTCCGACAGGCCTTCCCAGACTAGTGTTCCACCGCCTCTCATCAATTGTCCCTTTGTTTTTAATTTTGTTTTTAATTTGTTTTTAATAGTTAATGTGTTTTAGGGGGATAGAAGGGTTGGTGGGTGGGGAGGATGGGCTACATTTTAATGTTTTAATGTATTTATATGTTCTTATAATGCCGCCTCGATCCACTGGGAGAGGCAGGATAGAAATAAATATGATGATGATGATGATGATGATGATGATGATGATGTTGGGACTGTCTTTCTTTCTTTTTCCTTCCTGCATCCCTTTATCTCTCACTCGATTCTTGTTTTCTTACCTTTTCAACCATCTCTACCCAGAGACCTCATAGCCTGACATCATCTGAGCTCAGTCTGCAAAAAAGAGGCAGAGATGGTGGTAGGGGTGACACAGGATGTGTGTGTTTGTATGTGTGTAGCCCTCTCTTTCTCCTCTCTGGCAGCAGGAATGTTCTTGCAATCTGGATGGAGGGGAGACCATGCTGATACGATGTGGTTGGGCTACAGTATTCAGGTGTGGGAAGTTTCCTTTCTGGTCCAGCTGATTCCAGATTCAGGTGTTGCATTCTAGCACTCAAGATTAGCTGCCTGGCCATTGTTTCCTGCTAAGCTGGGAATGATCGGGCATCACCCAAACACACACACATGTGCTTTTTTTAAAAAAAAAAAAGTCATCTTAAGGTAGGCTCCTCTGGTGGGGTGGGGGGACTAGTCACCTGGAAGTTTATGGCCATTGTTAATTACTTTCTTTATCCAGTTCCACATTGATCCTACCTGCAAACCATGTACGATGTGAATGCAAAACATTATGCCTGGTGCATTAATGGGCCTGAAACAGTGGATTGTATCCCATTTGCCTTGAGCATATTTGACTTCAGGGTAAATCAGGCCCCCACATGTACACAAAGAGCATGGCCTTTGGAAATGAATCAACTCCCAGCCACAGAGCAGTGTGAGTCTCAATATTAGAACTCAAATAGCTTCCTATTTCTAAAAAAAACAGGTGCCCTGAGAGGAATCAAAATGGAATGGAAAAACCCAATAAAACAGCAAAGCTCTGGGGTCCAGTGAAATTTAACTGTTTTGAACAATAACTCCCAGAGTACTCCCATCAGCATGGCCACCTTAGTAACTGCTCACAGTCTGAACCAAAGTAGATTTGAAACCCATTTTGGCCATATTGAAGAGCAGAGGAAGACAAAATTAAGTCAGTATGTAAATAAAGGAAATTATTATTAATTATTACTTTAAGGAAATTAACTAAATCGCTGTAAAACACCAATCTCCAACTTGAAATTCATATTTGGCTTCAGGTTGCAAAACTCTGGTGAGGTGGGAGTGAAAATGAGGCTTTTCCCCAATTTTATTATCTATTTGAATTTCATTTAATTTATACACCTTTTCCCAGAAAAGAACCCAAGATGGCTTACAGCATGAATGCAGCTAAGAAGTTATAACGTTATAACTTTTATAATTTTAATTATAACAATTAAACAACAACAACAAGCTAACATATAAAAAGTAAACAATGAAATAAAACAATTTAAAAGCATTTTAAAAATATTACAAAAAGAAGGAGATAAAACTCCTGCCCCCTCCCATTAAAAGAGCTTTCCTCATCAACTAGCCACTGTACAATAGCCTATCTGAATAAAAAAGTCTTTTGCCACCAGCAGAAGGAGAGCAGAGAAGAGGTGTGGAGGTATAAAGATCCACACTATGGCCATTTCCATAGTACGCTGTTATACTGCTATTATTCCGCTTTCGACATCCTGTGGAATTCTGGGGTTTGGAGTTTCCGGAGGCCAAGGAGCCCTCTGGCTAAGGATTCTAAAGGCCCCTCCCTAAAGTGCAAACCCCAGGATTCCATAGGCTGCTAAAAGTGGAATAATAGTACTGTAACAGTGTACTACCGAAATGGCCTTGTTACCCTGAGAACTGGGGGTACCGGGAGGGATGCCCGAATAACCACCACAACAACAAACAAAATGGGGAAAATTAGCTGGAGCACTCTCTTGGCTAACGAGAGGCAGGGTAACGCAGCAGGATCTTTTACCCTATGTATACAGTGTCAGGTCAGTGAGGAGGCAAATGGTTCAAACAATAATTAAGATTTATTAAATGGTTATCAAAGAAAAGCACAAACACACTCCTAACTAGAAAAGGAAATAGAATTTGAGGGAAATGGGTGATACACCACCTGTCCTGCAGTCCTGAAGAAGCCTGATTGAAGAAGTGGAAACCCGGCATGGCGGCCGAGGGGAATCTGCTGAACCAAGTGGCAGCAAGGCAGAGTGAAGTTTAGGCGATCCGGCAAGAGTCCAGAGAAATTCCAGTGAGAATTTCGGCAAGAATTCCAGCGAGAGTTCCAAAGAGCTCTCAAAGCAGGGGATTTTTATAAGGGAAAGCACAACTGTAGGTTAGTCTGGTCTTGGGCAAAAGGAATAGGTTTTGAGTTGGAGACAAAGCCTCCGAAAGGTCAGAATTTGCATGATTAAGTTAAAGTCCGAATTGACAATAGTATAGCCGGTATGCGGCTAGCTCGGCAGTTGAGTACCTAGCTCACCAGGATGTCCTCTCAAGGCAGAGGATTCCTTTGTGGTAGCGTACGTATGTAATGAAGGTATTTGTTTCGGGAGGTCCCCTAAAGCAGAACTGGCAATATCTGGCTTGATTTGGTGGGAGCAGCAAGCAGTAGCCATGCCTAGCTTCGTGCTTGTTCGGCGGGCCTCACAAACACTTGGCTGGTGGCAAAGTAGGGCCAAATTATGATATCAAAATGATATCTTTGGTTCACCAAAGGCCAGGCCAGTATGCGGTGGTAACAGCCTATGTCACTATGTATTTATAGCACTGAGTTCACTTTAAAAGCCACAGTTCTACCCTGTGGAAGCCTGGGGTTTGGCATTTAGGGCAGGGCATTTAGAATCCTCAGCCAGAGAGCAACTCTGATGTCTCTGCCCAGACTACAAGTCCCAGGATTCCGCAGAATGGAATTATGGCAGTTAAAGTAGAGTATTAGCACTATAATTGTGTAATGTGAATAGGTCCTCAGTATGGGAACTGTAACCATTCAGCATTTATTTTGTACTTACAAAGTCTGTTTTTATTCCAAAGAGCATAATGTGGCTATTTTCAAAACCTAGATTTTTACAGGTAAAAACTTGGAATAATGAACATTCAGAAATCTCTCAGTCCAAGGTCACCATTTCAAATTAATGTTTTCTTTTCCTTTGTTCAGACCATTGCGGTAGAGCTAAGAGGAATTAATGAAACAGAAGTGCTTATGAGTTACCTGGAAAGTAACAGTCATTTGTGGTCAGGTTCAGTGGGATGCCAGAAAGGCAAACAGGGCTCATATTGCAAGAGTGCCACTGACGGAAAGTGTCACATTTCGCTTCCGCTCATTCATTCAGTAATGGTGAGAAGACAATATTTGGACAATATTTGCTTTCTGTGAGTTTTATTGGAATTGCTTGTTCCCACCTCTGAGAAGCAATCATACTGTAAAATAAACTTTTTTAAAAAAAAGCTTGCATGATGCATGTATTTTGTCCATTTTGGTTGGACAATAAAGGTACTGCTGTTTTGTGGATTTTGTTGTCAGCAACTTGGATAGCTCCTTCAGCATTCAAATAAAAACCTGCAGTGGATTCAACACTGCCCAGACGTGGGAGACATCACTGGCCACATTCCCTATCATTACATGTAGTCCTCAGGCTAGTTTCTTTTATGAATGAATGAATGAATGAATGAATGAATGAATGAATGAATGAATCCCTCCCTCCCTGATCCACAAGTTCAGAGCTGTGTCAAATCTGCTTTATTGTTGGCTTCCCATTGGGTGGTAAGGCCCTGTCAGTCACTGGCTTTGGTCTCAGCAAACAACAGATGCTGTAAAAGGTCATAGTATTAATGGAATAATAAATCCGTTGTTACACTAGTGTATTTCTGGTAGCACAACAGGACTTTCTCATTTCTGATATAATTTAGAGGGAAAGAAGACAAATACACACACACATGATTTGTAAATAATGAGTGCCAGCCCTACCATTAGGCCAGTGTCTGTTGGTAGGCTTCCACATCAGTGGGACTGTGAATCTCCTTTAGGTTGCAGACCAAATTTTAAAGGGCCTATCCAAGGTACTGGACCCAGTCCTAAAATAAGTTCTGTACCTTGGAGGGTGTCTTTAAAGTTTGAACTGAAATCCGTGCAGATTGCTCACCCTACTGACATGGAATTCACCCATCATCACTTCATTAGGCAGGGTGAAGCAGTTGCCTCACACAGAAGATTTCAAAAAAGCAGTACAGTTTGAGTTAATTTGTCATTTTCATTGCCTCTTTCTCATTAGCCAGAATAACATGGGTAATTCAGGCCTTCATCAAGGTGAGAGTGGAGCACCAACTCAAACAATAAAATATTGTATGCCAGTCCTGTCAACAATACAAAAAAAGAAGAAGAAAAAACCCACCCTAATCATTATTACCCCTTGTTAAAATCTGTTATCTCATTCCAAATGAATAATTGAATTATACATCTTGTAAAACCTCAGTTTTCAGTTTCTGATGATTAGATTGCATATACTAGTAAGCAGTGAATTTCTCTCCAGTGTCAGAAGTATAAAACAACATGTAGCAATGGAACTGACGGTGGTGTGCCTGTGTCTCTGTTTGTATGTACACACATATAATCAGACTGCTCTGGACTGGTAAATTCACACTGTTGTTGATATATTTGTACATAGATGTATGAGTGTGTGATAGTGTGATATTGTGTGGGGAGTTTATCTTGAATAATGCACTACCAAGAAGACAAGAACAGCAGAATTCCTCAACAAAGATAACAAGGGCCTCACTGCTATTTGATTTGAAGCAAAGAATGGCGACTTGTAACATTTCAAGGACAAAAAGAGAGAAGAAGACTTAGCACTCCCAAAAGGGTGGATTCATCAATGCCCTCTTTAAAAGCAGGAACACTAGAAAGTGAGGGGAAACTAGATTCATCTTCTTGGTATGTTGGAGGCTTCTATGAGAAAGTTTGTCAACTGATCAGGGGGGAAAAAAATAACCTGGCCAGTTGCCACAACCAATTTGAGGATTAGTTGTCATAAAAGCAAGCTCGATGCTGATCTTCCCCAGCTGTTGTTGTGTTTTTAAGCATTGTTGCCACTGAGTAGCTATTTTAAGTAGAGAGGTTGCCTGTAGGAAAGAAATAGCTGCATACGTTGCCCAAGATCCTGCATTATCAGATGTAGCTACAGTGATAGAGCTCTGTTATCCTAGCTACCTGTGCTGATGCCAACCCAAAAAAAGCTACGTAAACCAGGCATACTCCAACTGAAGGGTTTCCAAGGCACTGAAGATCGGGGCACTGGGAAACGATGCTCACAGCACTGTCCCAGTTCTGGTGCACAGTGACACTGGCAGCTGAAAAGACAAGTGTTCCTCTCAACACACCCTTCAACCAGAAGAGTGATTCAATTGTCATTTCCCAATGCTCCAATCCACAGCAAACCCTTTGTCTGGAGCAGTGCCAAGCTTATAAGGTAGTTTCTCGGGATCACAGTTGGTCATTAATGACCATCAATGAGAATCCCCAAAGTATGAGATCATATAGCCAGCTTGCGATCTCAAGAATATCAAACAGCCATTAAGTCAGGAGTGGGGTATCTGGGGCCTTGCAGATGTTTCTGGACTACGATTCCCATTACCCCTCACTACTACCCATAATTTCAGGGGCTAAGAACTAGAGTCCAGCAACATGCAGGAGGCAGTGAACAGGCTGCTCAATTCTGAATTGAATGAATTAAGGAGCCTTTCTGAAAGCAAAAGTTTAGAAAGGAAATTTTCAAAAACTAGTCCCGTAGCTTAATTTATTGGCCATTTCCACCTGTTTTCAACACCCTGGTAGCCATGAGAGACACCATTTTTCCCCCTTGTAAAATTCTGTAGCACTGGGCAGAAATACTTTGACTCCACGGTTGTATTCCCGTAACAGTCCTGGGTGGGAATCATGCAGTCTGCTAGAAGTTGCTGGACTGGAACTCCCAGCATTTTTCATCACAGGTGTGTTGTGACAGGGAAGGAAAATATGGTCATTGCCCCCCCAATTAAAAATTCTGCCCCCATGAAATTTCCCTTCAGTCCCCCTCCCCGCCATTTTTAGCATTGCAGCAACTCAAATATTTCAAAGAACAGTTTATGCATCCAAAGAAAGGGATATGGTGGGATTCTATGAAATCCCAACCCTTTATGAACTTACTAAAATGTTGTATGCGTACAAGAATGCCTTTCCATGCATATATGCTTTACATGCCACAAGATTCACCTTTGATGCATCTGTCGTTGGTGTGAAACTTTGATACTGGTGTTGAATGCTTCATCAAAGAAAAGCAAATTTAGTAATCTTTGCACTAGAAAGCAGCATATTTGAGGGAATTTTAAGTGGACAGTTCTTTGCAGGTTTGCTGAGAAGTGACAGTGCATGAAATTTTATTAATAGTTCAGATCATTACAGTAGAATGACTTGCACCATGTGCATTTAATTCTTAGTTATGGTTATTTAGTTTATACAACTATTGTACATGTAGGAATTATTGCATTTTAAATTGATCTGCTCATTTGGAAATTTTACAATAGACCTCTAATTAAAATGTATAAATTACAAGTAGTTTTGTCATTATCTATGAAAAGAAATCCACAAAAATCTGTTTTATATAATAACTATTTTACAAAAACTTATCAATTTTTGTCTTTATACCTCACTTCTAGCCAATGAAAACTGTCTCACTACATCCTTGCTTCACCATTGTCTATGCTGGCTAGGGCTGCTGGGATTTGCAGTCCTGGGACATCTCAGTTGCAGGTTTTCCACTCCTGACTTAAATCAATTCAATGACACATTTTTAAAAAAATAGTAAAACCATTGGGTTAGTCTAATTCACATGCTGCCATTCACATTCATTTCACAAGGACAAAGGGAACAAATGGAATGAATTAAGGCAAATTACAAAAACACAAAGGAATTAAGCACATTACAATGAACACAATGAGGCTAAACTAAAACAAATTGAACTGAATGAGCTGAAGGTAGATTCAATAGAAGAGGGCAAAGATGAAGTTGAATGTTAAGTTTAAGAAGCCCATTTATTATATTATACTGATATATATTATCCTGATATGTTATTACTGTATTGATAACAATTTACATCGATAGTAACAATGTGCCTTAGTAGTATGTTGTTTGCTGAACTGGAATTCAAATATGCTCTTCTCTAGACCAGGGATGGGCAACACGAATACTGTGGAAACTTCAGCTGTGGATACTCTCACTCATATTTCTAACTCCCTCTCATCCCCCTCCTAGATATATTTGCTGCCACAATACTGAATTTCTGCAGCAGACAGCAGCAAAGCCTCCAGCAATATAACACTCATATTAATTTGCTTCATATTATAAACATGAACCAAATTCCCTCTCCCCTGTGCTATGAGCTGCATGATGAAGAAGTCGCATAGGAGGGAACATGCATTCTAATGCTCAGTATGTGCAGCACACCCCATGCCTAGCAAACAGGGGCAGATAGTGCTTTGGAAAGATGGTGATTCAGATCTGTCTCAACCACAAAATCAATTAGACCAGTGTGAGGGGGTAGGAATCTCTTCCTCTATGCTGTCTCCTGCTCTTGAGTAGGAAATGTGATCCCAGAGGTCATCTAGCTGTCACCATCTACTGATTTTTAATCCCTGCCATGCAATAACTCAATAGGAAGCTACTGGAGAAAGAATCTCTAGACTTGCACCTTTGACTGAAGAAGCTTTCCTCTCCAACCCTCTGTACATACACACCAATGCCATTTCTGCCCTACACTGTTATAGTGCTATTATTCCACTTTCAACATCCTGTGGCATTTTGGAGTTTGGAGTTTACTGAGGTCAAAAAGCTCTCTGGCTGAGAATTCTAAATGCCCCTCCCTAAACTGCAAATCTCAGGATTCCATAGGATGTTGAAAATGGAATAATAGCACTATAACAGAGTAGTGCAGAAATGGCCCAAGTGAGACACATGAAGAAAGAGGTTTCCAAAGGAAAACTTTTATTCTAAGCAGACAAAACAACATTGATAACAAGTTTTTCATTAATGAAGGTATCTTTATCCAGGCATTACTTAGCAGTTACAAAATTACTAGGTCATTTCACCCAAACGTTTGAAAGAAAATAAGCGCCTAATGCAACTAGCTAAAACATTTCTATTCTACTTACATTATTATATCCAGATGCCGGGATGGTGTCAGGGCCCCAGCAGTCTAAGCAAGCCTTGCCCAGTCTGCAACTGGTCCTTTGTCTTTGTCTCTCTTTATTGTCCCTTTTGTGACACTGACCCTCAATAAATGTAATTTAAACTCAATACCTCATTAACCCCCTTATTCAAGTAAGAGATTTCTTTCCCTTATAACCAATCTTACCCATTCTCAGCTGAACCTCCTTCAGCAAAGTATTAGTAGGATCATATTGCATCTGTCACCCTGAATACATTGGAAGAAAAAAGTGAGATAGAAGGGTGTTAAAACCTCTCCCTGGGCAATGTGCAATCCATGGGAGGCAGGGTATCCACCCCTGTGCTAGATAAAACAAGTACAATTGGATAATGTGACTCAAATTAGCATCTATTTGCCTCTGCAAGCAAATCAGTAGACACTTTGGAGACACCTGAAGAGTCAGTCACACAAGGCTTTGAGTCCTGACAACAGTTGTATAACGAACTCTGTATATGAATGCCAAGTCTCAGTGGATGACAAGCTCCCTATTAAATATCCTTTCTAGCACTATGCTTCCATACTAATGATTGAAACACGTCTACAAAATGAAATAAAACCTAAACAGATTGGAAACACACAGGCATGCATAGGTTGGATTATGAATTCTAAAGCTGCTCAGCTCAGCAATCTTGACAGCCGATCTTAGCAATATGTCATTTCTTAGATAGGTTAATACAGGCATGGGGGGAAACATTTTTTAGACATCATTAGCATATACAGTACAAAAAGCCCCAGGCAATTCAATTAATTCTGAACCATAATTACGGATAAAGACAAAATTGTATAAATCAGCAGGATTCTGCATTCTTTTTACTATAATGATCATTTAACTTTTCCAATTGGATTTGGGACTCGAGCTTAGGCACATAAATTATATCTGCTCCACAGTTCTTTGGGCTCTCATTCTAGCCAGTCAGATTAGCAGAATGTATCTTACAGCCAGTTTTTGTTGATATAGAAAACATAGCATGTATACTGGTGGTGGTGGTGACAGTAGTGCAGAAGGGGGATTCAGTCTATTGACACCTAGAGATCTCAATGTGTTTGGCATGGGCTGCTGTTGTTAACTGCCATCAAGTTGACCGCATGTATTACAAACTTTCAAGTCACTTACTCTCAGCTATCTTGCTCAGGTCTTGCAGATTCAGGGATGTGTCTTCCTAGACTGAGTCAATCCATCTGGAATTCAGTCTTTCTCTTTCTCTATTGCCTTTTACCTTACCAAGTATTATTGTCTTTTCTTATGAGTCATGTCTTCTCATGATTGTTATCCCAAAACACAGGTGATTTAGGAGGCCATCCATGATGCCAGTGCCTCCATGAAATAATGGAGAATATTAGCTGAAAGGGGAGGCCTGCAAGAAGGGGATAACATTACAGGATCTTTTACACCTCTGTATACCAGTACTAATGCATGGAAAAAGCAGCCAGAGATTCAAAAGTAAGCTTGTTTGTTTTATTGGGGGAATTAACAACACACACACACGAAGCAGTCTCACAATCACACAAGGCTAATTGAAGGAAAAGGGAGGAAAGGTTTGGATAGCGAGAGTTTAGGGTAAAGTGGTTGGTATTTACCAATCCAGCAGAGAAGAAATGAAGTGATGTGGCTTAGACTAGGAGTCCAAGGGTAGTACAATTGGGAACTGGAGCAGCAGAGTGGCAACCAGCAGGCAGAAGTACTGCAAGCTGTTTGACTCAGAGCCAGAGTTTAAATCGTCTTTTTCCACCTTGAGGGGAAAGGTGGCTCTCTGGCAGAGTAGATAATGGGTTTGGTAGAGTGGACAATGGGGTCTGGAATGAACTAACGGCCTTAGCATTAGGTAACAAAGGACTAATGGGAATTGTGATAGTTCCTTAATGGAGGGACAGGTGAGGGGACAAAAGGAGAGTTTCAATAGACAAAGGGAGAAAGTTGAAGAAAATCAGTCATTCCATGGAAACAGTTTTGGGTGCTGTTGTTTCTAAAGGTTGAGTCATTGAAGGACATCTGTGAGTTCATTATCTCCAGAGTTTCCCTGACTATGTCCTAGCCATGCCCTGAGGTCTTGATCTGACCTAGTTTTGCAATGCATGTGTGCAGCCAATTCCTCTTTGCCAGTAAGTTCCCAGTCATAGCAGGATATAATTTATATTTCATGCCAATTAAACTACAGCAAGGAGTGGGGGGGTGTAAAGCCTGGTAACATGGTGTGTCCAAAGTAGGATTGTCTCAATTTAGTCATCTTGGCTTGTCTCAATTTTGTAATCTTGGCTTTTAGGGTGACTTAGAATCACAGAATCATAGATCATAGGACCATAGAGTTGGAAGAGACCACAGGGGCATCCAGTCCAACCCCCCAGTTTGCTCTAGTGCCCATTCACTTGTTTTTGTTTTTGTTTTGTTTTGTTTTTTTGCAGTCCACGTTATCCAAAGAACTCTTGGCCTGGGCTACACGCACATATATTTGAAGAAAAAGATGAGGCTCCTTTGTAGGTCATTCTTGATAGTACTATGAAAACATCCCCCCACCCCAGGTCTTGTAAGATCACATGAAATTTGTTTAAAACCAATTAATGAAAGCACTTGTCATGCAGGACAAACAATATCTGAAAACCAGATCTACTGACTCGCACCTATTTTTAGGAAAGGTGAAGTGCTCGTAGAGGGAACTCTGTGGTTTTTAATTGAGAAAACAGGTACAGATCTCCAAGGTACTGGGCCAACAACTGGTGTACCAGCAACTCCACCACCTGCTCCCCTGCCTGAAAGGGGATATAAGGCACTGCCTTGATAGCCTGAAGGAATCAGCACATCAGGAGAAGGAAACATCACCACTTCTACCACTCCAGAGAAAAGGCAGCTTTAGTTGCTCTCATCATCCATTTGCCATGGCTTCTCTTCTCTGAGAACTGCTGCCTGCATGTCTGCCTGCTCCCTGTGCAGAGAAGACCATCTACATGCCTGCAGGAGCAGACCCCAGGTCTCTGGGTACTGAGCCAAGAGCTGGTAAACCAGCATTGCAGCTACCTGAAAGGGAGAATATGCCACTGGCAGTCACTTCTGAATGGAGTTACACCAAAGGAGGGTTGCCTTTATGAGGGAGCCACTTCAGAGTGGAGTGAGGACAAGCCAGGTACCTTGTTTGAGTGGAGAGGAAGCGGTTTTTCCACCCTTTTAACAGGCCATGTACCCCCCAAAAAAATAACAGTAAATATGGAATATTCAGAGAACATGAGAGGGGGAGCAGCCACATTAATAGTCAGAGGGAACTGCAAAGTAGAGAGACAGGGTTATCAACATGGGAAAGAGGAGAACCAGAGAATGGCAGTTGTCCCTAAATTATCCCCCCAACTCCAAATAGTCTGGAGAGCCTTGGCAACAGGTCTCCCAACCTAAAAAAAACACTGCTACTAAATGCCAGGCAAATGCCTGTTCAACACTCTGGCCAATGGCCTGTGATGTCCCTCAGGGCTTGATTCTGGCCCCCATTTTGTTTCATATTTACATGAAATCTCTGGGAGAGGTCATCCAGAGTGTGGGGGTTGAGCGTCACCAGTATGGTGATGACACCCAGCTCTCCTTCTTCTTTCTATCCAGCTCCAAGGAAGGTGTTTCTGTACTAAATCAGTATCTACTGTCAGTAATGGACTGGATGAGGGTGAGCAAATTGAGGCTTAATCCATACAGGACAGAGGTGCTCCTGGTCATTTATAAGGCAGATTGGAAAACAGGGATTCAGCCTGTGCTGAAGAGGTTTGCACTCCTCCTGACATCTCAGGTTTGCAGATTGAGCGTGTTTGTGGACTTTGATTTGAGCCCGAATGCTAAGATTTTGGCCCTTTCCACATGTGGGAAAGAAACTTCATGAAAACGGGACTCACCAGATTTCTTCGGCGTCCGGCTGAGTCCATCGGGACGAGGAGGAGTGTGAGCTCGTCGCTCCACGCTGCTCTGGCAACCAAAATGGCGGCTTCCGGTTGGTGGAGGCTCTCCACCAACCGGAGAAGCTCGCCAGCCTAGAGCCCGCCTCCGGCAGATCTGCAGGCGTGCACTAGTGCACACCTGCAAATCTGCACCGGAGCGCAACGACAGAGCGACACGGAGTCGCGCGCTCCGTGCTTTTTAAAAACCTCTAAAAAGAGGTTTTTAAAAAACATGCCACGTGACCCATTCTGGTCGATCCGGCACAGACTGAGGTGCGGAACTGCAAAAAGTAGTCCACCCCAGTCCACTCGACGGTGCAGAAGACCTTCATCGGAGGTCGCTCTGCACCGTTTTAACAGCCCGGTGCGGAAAGGGTCTCTGACTGCGGCCAGGAGTGTGTTAGCACAGTTAAAACTAATGTACCAGCTACACGTATTCCTGAAGACATCAAATCCACCTCAGTGGCACATGCTTTGAATATATGCTGTCTGGATTACTTTAATGTGCTGTATGTGGTGCTACGTTTGCAACTGTTTGGAAACTCGAGCTGGTCTAAAATGCTATGGTCAGGCTGTTGACTAGGGCTAGTTACAGTGATCATGTGAGCTCCCCCTTGTTGAAACAACTTCACTGGTTGCCAGTCTGTTTCTGGGCACAATTCACACTGTTGGTTTTGCTCTTTAAAGTCCTAAATGGCATAAGTCCAGAACACCTGGGGGAAAAAATCTACCTCTACAAGTTTTAAGATCAGCAGGGGAGAACTCTTTCTCTCTCTCAGTCCCACCACCTTGTCAGGCACATCTGGTGAGGACATGGGAGAAGGCCTTCTCTGTGGCTGCTCCCAGGCTGTGGAGCTCCCTTCCATAGAAGGCTTCTCCCGCTCTCTCCCCACCAGCAGATGAAGACTGATTTGTTTATGCTGGCCTTTCAGATGCAAACTGTGTTAGCCGTTCTATGCATGAAATTGTGTCCCATATTTGATTTCATTTTTTTTATTTTTTAGTGACTTATGTTTTAAATATGTTTCAACTGTTTCAATCATGTTTCCAATAACACTGGCATTTAATTCTTTTTAAACTTCTGCAGCATAGTATTTTTAATGTAATGCCATTTTGTATTTTTGTAAGCCCCCTTGAAATCCATTGTGGGAGAAAGGTGGGGTAAAATAAAATAACTCATTAGGTTACGTTCAGTAAAACTACAAATGGAGTGTAGCTACCTCTTGTTAAGTTACAATGGCGATGTAATGTAATTCTGCCTTTATAATTAGAGAAAGGAACTACAGGCATTTTGCAGTTACCAAAGCCTCTGACAGGGAAGTTCTCTTTTACAAAGGATTTTTGTATCTGCAAACCATGCCCTTTTCTTCCTCACTTTCTGTCTAAGGCCATTTCCACATGATGAGACTCTGGCAAGTCCTTCTGTTGCAGCCCCGGCAGGGAGGGGAGCACACCAGAAACGCTCCCCTCGGCACCTCGCCAAGTCACTGCGGAGGGGAGCATGCTGGCCCCGCATCTTCCTTCCATAGCACAGCTGGGCACTTGCCATTGCTACACTGGGGAGGGAGGTGCCAGTGCACTTCTGCCTTCTGCATGGCCGGGAAGGGCAGCAGCACCGTGCAATGGTAAGTGTAAATATTTTGCAAATATTGTGTGCACTGCTTGGGGCAAGATGGCAATGGGCCAGTGACATCATGCAGAAGTGCAACCAGCCTTCTGCTGCCATCCTAGCCCCTAACTGGAAGGTTTTCTTTACCAGTCCCAGCTTTCCAAGGATGACGAAAAGAGGCTAGAGGAATGCAGGCTTTCAGTGTCAGATTGCAGCGGTGTGTTTGCATTAAAAGATGTAACAAAGCTGGAAGTAAGAAAGTGTGGGATCTTACTCTAGCTGATCCTACTTCAGCTGGGTGCACCTGCCTACATCAGGGAAGATGAACAGCAGCCGCCTCCGGAACCCCTTTCTGAAAATGGATGAACAGCAAAGCAGAGAGAAACTGGGAAGCAGATAAACCTGCCCCCAGCACTTTTTTTAAAAGCATCTATGGGTTTGGCCACCACAATGGAAATTAAATGAACATGAAAGTGGGGGAGCAAGCTGGTGAAAGAAAAAAAAAGTTATCCCTGGATGCATTTAGGAAGAAGTGGTCTCTAGAACTCCAAAATGGTTTTGTTTACTTATGCAAGGCTTACCTGGCCTGGTTGTTTCATTTCACATATGTGCCTTGCTTAGTTTTGAGTAAAACCTTTGATCAGACAAGTTGAACTGCTCTTCTTTTTTGTGATTCAGGAAGACCTCTCTATTTTATATTATGTCTGCCTCTCTGGTATCAAATTTTCTATAAAAGAAGTAATACCCATGGTTACGCTAATGCCTCTACTTCACTATTTAAGGTACATCTGTATCTGTAATTAGATATTTATAAGGACTCGGCACTTTCAAGCCCTCTCTTTCAATGAGGAAGGACAGAATGGGCTCATCAGACTGCTCGCCATGTAGAAGATCTATGGAGAGTGATGTAAGAGACATTTGTTAAATGCTACAAATAAGATTCAAAAAGTGTCCAAGGTAGGTGGTGCAATTTGACAAGAAGGAAAGTATGAAATAAAATCTCTCTGTCACATTTATTTAACTATGTAATAGTCTGGTGTGGAGGGAAAATATTACCAGGAAAAACGTTGCTTAATTTGGCATTGCTTAATATTCAGGATGAGAAGAAACAAGCAAATGGGAGCATCTTCAGAGGAAAGCAATCAAAGCAATCAAAGCCCTGAATGTAAAAGAGAATTGCTGTCACATAAAACAGCAACAAAAGGCAGGACGTACTTAGCCTATGGAAATGATGAGTAAGTCTAGGGTGAAAATCATGCATCTAATTGTCCAACATAGGAAAAAAGTTTTCAGTAAAGAAGAGAGAGAGAAAGCGAGAACCCAGTTATTTATAAAGTTTGATGAGATCATGATAAGAAGCAATTGCTTCCTGTTGCCACTGGATGCTTTGAAGCTGGCAAAAGGCTAAGTGAATCCATGAGGTAATAATGTTTGAATATATCCCCCCTGATACATTCTTTGCTGTTTCCATCCTAGAAAGAGGTGGGATCCCACAACCCATTAGATATCAGGTAAAGAGCAAGGCTCTATGGCCACAATGGACTCCTAAAAAGACAAATTAATGAATCTTAGTGTGGACTCTCATTAGAAGCCAAAATGACTAAATTAAAGCTGTTTTACTTTGGCCATATCAGAAGGCAAGATGACAACTCATCAGAAAAGACTATAATTCTTGCTAAAGTGGAAGACACTAGAAAAAAGGGAAATCACCCTACAAGTGGATTGATTCAGTTAAGAAACCTGCAGCCCTGCAACTGCATGACCTGATCAGGCAGCTGGTAACAGGGAGTCTAGGCAGTCTCCAATTCATAGAATCTCCATAAGTCAAAGTTGACTTGACAACAAATAACAACAAGAGCTACGCTGGTCTTCTCGGCCCCTCAAATTGTTTTAGAATCAGTAACTATCTGCATACATGCATAATCACATAACCAGGCAAGTAGTAACAATTTCATTTCAGAAGGTTTTCTGTAAACTGAGTCATTAGTGCTCCTATTTAGTCTGTAATTCTAGTGTTATTTGCTGTTTATGGACTGTAAACTACACTGCAGCTTGCTATTGTTTTACTGGAATGGTGATGTGATTTTTATTGATGTTATTATTGTAAGCTATCTTGAATAATCTTAGTAAACAAGTAGAACAGAAATAGCACCAACGACACCACAGCAACACAAAACAGTCTAGAAATTCAACTTGATCACTAGAGAGTACTAGCAAGGGATGGTGAGAATTGCATTCAAAAATATCTACAGACCACCAGAACAGGGAAGCCTGGCTTAGAGTTCTGATCAAGAAGTGAGCAGACTCAAGTTCTAACCCTACTGCCACAAAGCTTACTAAGTAATTTGAGACCAGTCGCCCTCATTCTCAGCATGACCTACCTTCCAGGGGTCCTGTATGGACGAAATGGGAAGGGTATCAATGCACTCCTCTTTGAGTTTCTTGAAGAAAAGGTGGAACACCAATATATTTAATAAACAAATCAAAAAACCATTATCATAATGGGGGAAAAAATCATAGTAACAATTGTGCTACAACTGAAACTGATGAAATTTGAGGCTGATGAAATGGTTTAAACCTTCACGTTGGCGGTCTGACACTTGAATGTGCAGATCCACACGAACAGAACCTGCCTCATTCATAAGCAGCATTGATACCCTCTTTAAAGAAGTGAAACAGCTGCTTATTGTCAATCTTTTAAACAAATATCATGGAAGGTCTGTAAGAAATAAATTATACAGTGTATTGTAAATGATTATTAAACACTAGGATCAATAGTGCAATGTATTATTAACATACACCTTTTATGTAAACTAAAGATAGTTCCATTGCATTTTGTTATATTTTTAAAAAAGAAAGAAGACCAGAATCCACTTGGGCAGTTACTCACGTGTAACCTAAAGGTACATATTCAAAACTTTTCATATTCACAATCCCTGGTTTAGGGGATGTGTAGGGAGTATGAAAGTGCTTCGGTCCACACTTCCCAGTCAACAGTTGCTGCAGTCAACGGGGGTTTCTTCCCCTGCTATTCAGGAAGCAGCTGGGTGGTGTTTCCAACACCACCCTGGAGTAACCAATCTCTAGTGTAAGGGGGGTTTCAGCAGGGACCTCACTTCTGCCTATCACCATGGAGCTGCTTCTGAAGAGGCAGTGAAATGAACCCTCATCGATCACAGTGGCTGAAGCCCAGTAAAGCGAGGATTAGGGAGGTCAGGCTGGCAGTCACTGCATAGCTACCTAAGTAAGATGGTTACGCATTTCTAAGTCAACAGGTGGATTCTGTCTGAAATCAGTTTTATTTAGGAAAGACAGCATTTATTCACGCTTGATACGACAAAATGAAAACTGGCAGGATATCACTGTAAAGGTGAGGAAAGACCTTTATCCTTGAACTGAATCATTTCAGAGTTAAAAGCTCATTCCTAGTCATCACTCCAAAGTGCTTTATCTTTCCAGATATCTAGTTTAGGTTTCTACTCCAAAGAAAACCAGTCAAGTTTTCAAGTTTTTGTACTTATCTAAATTCCAGGAAAACCAACATTTTAAAGTTGTCCTCTGCTATGAATGAGGAATAAACCAAATAACCCTCATGTAGCATAATTCAGAAGGGTTTTTTTTTATTATGGAAAAAAACAACTTTCTAATCAGAAAAGATTATGAAACAAGTGAGACATTTAGTCCACTGATGAGGTTTTTTTAATGACTTTACCCAAAACTGAATGCAGATTTATGATATTGGAAAGTCATCAATTTCCAGCTTCTGAAAAAGAAAAAGAAAATATGTTTGACAACATATGCACTGTGAAAGCTGTACTGTTCTGAAATGCACATAAACAAGCTTTCAATCACGGATGTGTGCATAGCAAACATTTAAGGAAAATGCTCACAGATATGTTGGAATTTTGAGTGCTTGGAAATTAATGGCTAAAAAACTGATTTGTTATGTAATTTCTGACATAGGGATGATACCCTGCCCAGTTCATTCCCACTGCAGTTTTAAACATGACTTAACGTGCAGTCATTGTTGATTTTTGGTTTCTTCTTTGGGGGGTGGACATCTAACAAGACTAGCTTAAATTATTGAAAAGGTCCATAAAAGTATTCCCCTCCCTCATAGCTTTCTTAAATTGCTTGCAGTCAAAGATAGCAGAGAAATCCAGTGTAAGCACTGGAAGATAAAATTAAAAGCAGACTTGAAGATCACCCTGATTAACTTCCACTGCAAGCATTTTTCCTAGTCCCAATTATGCAGGTTCATCCAAGGCCCTTACACATTGCACAATTATAGCACTATGATTCCACTGTAACTTCCATGCTTGTGTCCTATGGAATCCCGGGGTTTGTTAGGTGGGTGAGGTACTACAGCACTCGGACTGAGAATTCTAAATACCCCTCCCTAAACTACAAATACCATATGATGGAACCAGAAACAATTTAAGCGGAATCATAGGCCTTTTCTGCACGAGGGAATTAAAACGGTGCAGTGCATCCTCCACGGAGGACATCTGCACCTTGGAGCGGACTAGGAGCGGACTACTTACTGGAGATCCACACCTCAGTCCGCTCCAAAATGACCTCAAGTGGTCCTCCAGCATGTTTCTTAAAGACCGCAAAAAACAGGTCTTTGTTTTCCTGGAACGCGCCATTGCGTTCCTGCTCCCTTGTGCAGATTCGCAGGCTCGCACCAATGTGAGCCTGCGATCTGCGGAGAGCGGGCTTTAGGTGCGGCGAGCTTCGAGGTTGGTTGGGACCCACGACCAACTGGAAGCCACCATTTTGGAAGCCAGAGCAGTGCAGATCTAAGAATCGGTGAATCGGTGCACTGCTCCGATTCACCCTGGACCAGACCGAGGAGCCAGAACATCTGGTGAGTAATGGCACGGAGCGATTCCCTCACCTCGTGCGGAAATGGCCTCAGTGCTACAACTGTTTAGAGTGCAAGCCCCACCCCTCAAGATTATATCATATCCTCCAACATTTCCTGGATGAAAACTGGGACACATATGGCTGTGCAACATCGGAGTGTGGTCAAGATGGCAAAAGTTGTTAATGAGGAAGAACATATAAGCTAGGAGAGCCTACAGTAGTTTGCTTTTGCCTGACCCACCAGGAAGGGCAAGATTCTTCCTCTTCCTCTCATTTCCCCCTGTTGAGCTAATTAACTGAAACTACGTTGGCACTTTGAACTCACTTTGCAGCAGGTGAACTAAGCTGTGGACAAAGGGGTGAAGTGGGAGGGAAGAGAGAGAGAGAGAGACTGGTCCATTCCAAAAGCAGCTGAAAAGTGGGAAGATAGAGGATTCACTGGGAATGCCCCTGCCAAAACAGGTATGGAGGTTATGCTATATATGGAGTAACCCTGCCTTAAGATACCTGTTTGGAGCCTTTATTAAGCCAGTCCATTAAGGTGTGGGAAGGTAGCACTTCCAGATGAATCCTGAATTTCTCTTTGAAGCACAAACAGGTCAGCACCTCCCACCTTAAGAACATGGTCACATTTTCTTATTCCAGATTCCATCACAGTTTCAGGGTTTTCACTGATATTGACTCCCACTCTTTGAAGTCTGTTTTTGAGAGCTAATGTGCAACATGGCATGGTTGTTCACTAAAGCTTTTGGGGCCTAACTGGTTTTTACCCAATCCCTTGATGGACATGGTTTTAAGTCATTTTGAACTATGTTAACCAGTTTTATACCCTCTAACATTTTACAGAGGGAAAAAGGGACATATGTGGCCAAGCAACATGAGATCGTGGTCAAGATGGCAAAAGATATTAATGAGGAAGAGTGCACAAGCTAGGAGAGTCTGCAACAGTTTGCTCTTCCTGAGCCTACTCGGAAAGGGCAAGATTCTGCCCCCTCCTCTCCTTTTTACCTGCTCAATTATCTGGGTGAAAATTATCTTTCCATTTTGAATTCAATTTGCATTAAAGTAAGTAAGTTGAGGAGAAAGGAGAAAAGAGGAGAAGAGTGGGCCATTTTAAAAGAAGCTGAAAAAGTAGGATGACAGAAAAATTGATGGGACTTTTCTTTCAAAATTGGGAAAGTAGGAGCATACATAACCACACAGATTTCCCAGCCACTATAAACAGTGCTCATGTTGCCTGAAGGTTTCCAGGAATTGTTTAAACAAGTAACTTTCCCAAGCTTTCAAAGAGAGTATAGGATGTCTGAACCTGAGGCCAAATGGAATTCAAAAACCTCAGAATCAGATAAAAAGTACGCAGTAACCATGAACTTCTGTGGCACTTTCAAATCTTGACCCTACTGATACAGGTAACAAGAAACAAAGCTCCCTCAGACTCAGTTCCAGTCCAAGGTCTCACTTGATACGCCTGCCCTTGTATACTCGGTATACAGAAGAGTTTGGTTTAATTGTCAGAGGCAAAATGAGAAGAACATACACATCTAGGAGAGGTTGCAGCAGTTTGCTTTTGCCAAAGTCTGTCCAAGTTTCTTCCCCTTCCTCTCCTCTCCAGAGTAAATTGAATGCAAACTATTTTTTCCATTTTGAACTCAGCATGCAGGAAGTGATGTAAACTGTGGACAAAGCGGGAAGGTGGAAGGGAAAGAGAAACACTGGGACGTTTGAAAAGCAGCTGAAAAAGTTGGATGGCAAAGGATTAATTGGGACTGTCCATTCCAAATTGGGCCAGTTGGAGGGTAAGCAGTTTTAATTGTTTTAACTTTTTAAATTGCCTAATTTTTTTTTAGACTTAAAAATCATTTAAAAAAAATTACACTGTTTTAAATTTGTCAGACTGGTTTTATTGTAGACTGTCCTGAGATCTCTGGATAGAAGGCAAGCTAGGTCAAGTATCAAAGCCCCTGAGGGAGAAACAGATAAACCTTATAGTCAAAACCCCAAACCCTGCATTTTTCATAGATTTACCTTAGTGATATGACAGAAAAGGAGGGGATATGTATTTCTCCTTGAACAAGCAAGCCTCAAAACTAATCTCCTCTCAGCTAAAATTGAATTTAAATATAATCAAACTTGCATTGCTTCGGTGCATTCATTTATCTTCCTTAAAACTTCTGTGCTGTTCTCACCAGGACTTGCTCTGGGTCTGTTTGCTTTTGTTTTCTAGAATCTGCTGTCCTCAGCATTATCTGCTTTCAAGAGAGAGGGAGAGAGATGATGGATGGAGCACCAAGTGCATCTGTTATCTGCTATCTGCAGGAGCAGAACCCATGTGCATGGCCTCTTCCTATCCTGCCATCATAGTTACAGTTAAGCTCAAGAGGAACCAACTGTTTGAAAGATAAAGCAGCCTTTCAGAACAGAGTAAGAGACGAAGATTACCCACAGTGTGATTGATGCATTGGCAGCTCTAGTACAGCGACTGCTCTTCCTCCATGGAGGAAAAGAATTCTGCACAGACAACAGTTAAGAAGTCATATTGTCCATTGCGTCTTCCTTCTACAATCTGGCTAAGAGAGCACTGCCAAGTCCCTCTGTTTATTTCTAGTATTTACATTTATAATCCACCTCTCTTTTCATGAGTTCATGGTGACATATGTGGCACTGCTCATTATAACTCTGCTGGAGAGGTCAGGATGAGAGTGTGTGAGAGAGTGATTGAGTCAAGCCTGTTTGAGTCCCATTTAGGAGAAAAGCAGGGTATAAATCTAATTAATTAATTAATAGTCTGTGCCGTAATAGATATATGGCAAAGCAATCCTGCATATGAATGTACTCAGAAAAAAGCTCCATTGGAATATCTTCCTAGTTAAGCCTGTATAGAATTGCAACTTTAGGCCAAAATTCAGGTATAAGTTCCAACTAAAGTAGTTGCCTTTAATCAATGGGAACCTGGTAAATCAACCCTTACGTAAGTTCCATCAGTTCAGTAGATCTGCTCTAATATGGACTAAGCCACCATTGTGTAGTGATCTGAGCATTGGGCTAAGACTCTGGGATAGCAGAGTCTGCATCCCTGCACAGCCATCAAAAGCTACTGGGTAACCCTAGACCAGTCACACTTTCTCAACCTTACAGACCATCATGTCTAAAGGCGGCAGTTATGTGGCAATTATTGAAAAGTCCCTTCCTAGATCACTGTATGGGACAGTTTGCAACATCCTATTTTTAAGCAAGGTGCTGCAGTATGTGGTGGCCTCCCAGCTTCAGGGGTTTCTGGATGAAATGGATTATCTGAACACATTTCAATCTGGTTTCTGGCCTAGCTATGGGCAGAGACAGCTTTGGTCACTTCGGAGACAACCTAGACCAGGAACTAAAAGAGGGAAATGTTTCTCTGTTGTCTCTATTGGACCTCTCAACAACTTTTGATACCATCAATGATAGTATCCTCCTTGGCTACCTTACTGGGATAGGACTTGGAGAAACTGTTTCTGATATGGACAGACCCAGAAGGTACTGATGAAAGATTGCTGTTTGAGCATTGGCCCATGGAGTCCTTTGGGGCTTGGTTCTGTACCCCATTCTATTTAATATACAAATAAAACTTCTGAGTGAGATTATCCAGAGTTGTGGGGTTTGGTGCCATCAGTATGTGGATGACACCCAACTCTATTACTCCTTCCCACCCCATACCAATAAAGCTGTCTGGGTTCTAAATAGATGCCTGTCATCAGTGATGGACTAGTTGAGGGTGAAGAAATTGAAACTTAATTCTCACAAGATGAAGGTGCTCCTGGCCAGTTGAAAGGCAGATCAGGCAAAAGAGATTCAGCCTGTGCTGGGTGGGGTAACCTACTTTCCAAAGATGCAGGTTGGAGCATGGGTATGCTCCTGGCTTCCCCCATAGAAGCTCAGGTTTCAATGGTAGTCAGAAATGAGTTTAGCCATTCGTTCCTACAGATGTATCTTGCCATAGAGATACATGCCTTAATGACATCCTTTGTGGATTACTGTACCAACACTCCTTTTGAAGTATATTTGGAAGCTTCAGCTGGTCTAAAGAACTGCAGCCAGATGGTTATCTGGGACTAGCTACAAGGCACACATAACTCCCTTGTTGCAACAGCTTCACTGACTGCTAGTCCATTTCCAGGTGCAACTCAGTGTTCCTACAAAGCCCTATTCAACCAGGTCCAGATTATTTCAAGGATTGTATCTCCCTATATGAGCCTGCTAGAGATAGAGAAGGATGGTGTAAGCGATCTTCTTGAGGTGCGGAAGTGCAGCTGGACACTGCCAAGACATCTCCCTCCCCTGGCACAATTTGATACTTGGAATCTGCCTCCTGGGAGAAGAATTGCAGAACCATAGGGGTGGAGTGTTACATTCCATTTGGACAATTTAGGCTCCTTCCCATTACCACTATTGGTTTCTGGGCAATGTGGGTTTAATCTAACATTGTCTAGCTTGCAACAGAATGGACACTACTGATAGAATAACTTGCCTTTCCCCCATGTTCCTTCTACACTATGATTATGATTATGATTACAGTAGGCCCTTCACTTTCACGGGGGATAGGGAAACAGAACCCCCGTGAAAGTAAAAAAAATGTGAATAACTTATGGGCACCCCACCCATGCCATTGGGGCACAGGAGAGACCCAAGCGTGGAAAGGGCTTCTCCACTTGGCTTTCTCCTTGCTCCCACCCTCGGAGCCCGATCGCATGGATGGGGAGGGTCTCAGGAGAGAGCCAAGCAGGGAAAAAACTTCTCTGCTTGCCTTTCTCCTTGCTCCCACCCCTGTGATCGCATGACTGGGGAGGAGCAGAAGAGATCCAGGCAAGGAAAGAACTTCCCTGCTTGCCTTTCTCCTCGCTCCCACCCACGTGATTGCACGAGTGGGGAGGTGCAGGAGAAAGCTAGTGGGGAAAGAGCTCTTTCCCCACTGGTTCTCTCTTGAGCCCCCTCCCACCCACATCTTTTGCCGCCCACCCAGGATGCACCTGTGATGCTGGTGGCAGTGGAAGGAGGTCAGGGAACTGGCACTCACCTACCCCACACCTTCTCCGCCCACCCAGGGTGCACCCACACAGGCAGCAGCAGTGGAAGGAGCACAGGGAAGGAGTGATCACTCACCTCGAACCTTCTTCTCCCCACCCAGGGCACACCTGCATGGGCAGCGACGGCAGAAGGAGTCCAGGGAAGGGGCGATCGCCTACCCCACACCATCTGCTGCCCTCCTAGAGCGTACCCACAGGGGTGACAGCAGCTGTAGAAGGAGCACGGGGAAGGGGTGATCACCCTCCCTGCACCCTCCTGCCCCCCAGGCCAGGGAATGGGAGAAGGAGAAGGGGGCAAGTGGGCACTTCTCGAATAATCAAATTCGCAAAAGTGAAACCCATGAATGTGGAGGGAGAAATATATTATTACTACTACTACTACTACTGCTGTTGTTAACATCATTATTTATACCCCACTTTTTCCCCTGTAGCTTATGAAACAATTAAAGGAGCTTTCAATAATTAAAAAGGCATAGTTAAAAACCAAAAAATACCAAAGTTAAAACACAATTAAACAACCAAAAATAATTAAACAAAGTTAAAATGCATAATTAAAAACTCACACACCCATATCAGCAATATAGTTAATAATATCCAGCACATTGTATCAGACAGGCCACATATGATCATATATTGAACACCTGTCAGAACAAAAACATCTTTACTTGACTTCTCAAAGAGAGTAGGGAGGCTACCAGTCTGACTTCTCTGGGAAGAGAGTTCCACAGCCTGGGAGTAGCCATTGAGAATGCTTTCTCCTGTGTTCCCACCAGATGTACCTGTGAGGGTGATGAGACAGAAGCCCTTTCCGCATGTGTAAAAATAAACAAGCAAAAACGGGACTCACCGGCTTTCTTCTCTGTCCGGGTGAGTCCGTCAGGATGAGGAGGAGTGCGAGCTCATCGCTCTGCACTTCTCCGGTGTCAAAAACGGCGGCTTCTGGTTGGTGGAGGCTCTCCACCAACCAGAGGAGCTCGCCAGCCGAAAGCCCACCCCCAGAAGATTTGCAGGCACGTACTTGCGCATGCCTGCAAATCTGCTCCGGAGCCAGGCGACGGACCAGCATGGAGTCGCGAGCTCAGTGCTTTTTAAAAACCTCTAAAAAGAGGTTTTTAAAAAACATGCTGCACGACCAGTTCCGCTGGCTCCGGAGTGGACTGAGGTATGGAACTAAAAAAAATAGTCCGCCCCAGTCCACTCTACGGTGCAGAAGGAGGTCGCTCTGCACCATTTTAATAGCCCGGTGTGGAAAGGGCCAGAGAGAAGGGCCTGTCCAGGAGATCTCAAAGGCCAAGATTGGTTCATAAGAGAGAATACAGAGAGTTAGAGGGTGAAGAAAGGAAAGGTAAATTCCTGTTGTATTCCCAGAATTCTGCTCTGTCATGTTCAATGTAGACCAATATATTATTGAACATGGTTTCAAATGTTTTCTCCCAGTCATAAAGGCTAGAATCTTGCTCTTTAAAAAAAGCAACACAACACCTGACATTATTACTAGCAAGTGATACTGCATGTATATGTTGCAGATATGGGAGTATAGAAGATACATACCTGCCCTGAGGTTTTGCTTTCATGCTATACAGTAAGCAAGCTGAATTCACTTCTAAGGCATACTTAAAAGGAAAGGTGACTGTGTTGACACAGATCACTTTCCCACAAAGCTTGGACAAGTTACTTTTCAAAAACAAAACTCTCTCCCTCAATCTCCCAAGCACTGTGGCCACTGGGCATGTGTCCTGCTCAAATAGATCTCAACAGCCAGAAAGAAAGAAAATCAGTGCTTCTGGAAGTGTAAGGTCAAAAATCCAACTGTCCTAATCAAGGGATGGGTCTAGAGAAGGGGGAAGTGACTGGTTTCAGGTGGCATGGCAGAAAAGAGCTTGGAAACATTACCTTTTTTGGACTATACTTCCAGAATCCTCTACCCACTGACCATAGTGGCTGGAGAATTTGGACAAATAGGGATTGAACATGTAATTTTTCCAGGTTCTGCCATGATGGTGGTGTAGAAGTCTTAATGGTGCAGCAAGTTTTTTTTTATATAGTGCTGAGGATCCTGGATTTTGGGGCTTATGATTTAAACTCCACTGCATGTAGCAAAGGGCCTTTCTACACTATAGTACCATCACTCTACTTTCAACACCCTTTGGAACGCTGGGCTTTGCAGTTTAGGGAGGGGCATTTAGAATTCTTAGTGAGAGAGCTCTTTGGCCTCAGTAAGCTACAAACCCCAGAATTCCACAGGATGTTGAAAATGGAATAATAACACTATAACAGCATAGTGCAGAAAGGACCATAGATCCAGCTTATTTAAAAGACCACATCTCTCTGTATCAACCTACCAGGCTCTTAAGGTTCTCAGGAGAGTGCTTTCTGCCAGTCCCACCACTATCACAGGGAGGTTAGACTGGCCCCTTCACTGCTTTCCTTTTGCTGGCAGACAAAAAATTTTGATGAAAGAGACTATTAATGAGTAACTGCTTACAGTGAGCCTTTTTATGCAGCATGGTTTTCTCATTTCAACTTTGCTATGTTTTTATATTTTTTTAAAAAAAATAATGGTTTAAGCTGATGGTTTTTGTGCTTTAATTTGTATTGTCAGGTTCTCAGCTTGTCTTGTTTTAGGCCCTTTCTGCAGCTTAACAGGGGCACTCCCCTCCACACCAGCTGCCTCCACGAATGGAGGAAGCACGATGGCACCACTTCTTCCTTCTGCAGCACAGCCAGATCCTGTCCCAGGCTGCACTGGGGCAGGAAGTGCAGCCACTGCTCTTCCAGGACCTCTGCACACCAGGCAAGTGCAGGTGGGCAGCAGGAGGACTGTGTGATCATCAGTCATTGATGGGGAAAACCGTCAATGATTTGTGACACCATTGTGCTGCCTGGGGATAGGAGAAGGATGGGATCTGGATGACACCATGCAGAACCATTGTCTGGGTCCCATCATTATCCTGTCCCCAGTGTGGGACGATGACGTCCTGCAGAAAGGGCCTTAGTTTTGTGAGCCCTTTGGGTCCCACATTGAGAGAAAGATGGCATATAAATGGAATGGAAGGGAATGAATGAATTTCAGGCTGCAGTGCTCCCCACCATTCAACTAGTAAAGGGTAGCACCCTGTTGAATCAGGAGAGCAGAATCTTTAGTCTCTGTTCTGCCCTTGTGATGGTGACAAACAGCCTGGAAATCATGTTGTTGCCAGGAAGGTTCATTTAACTGCATTCTTATCACATTCATTTTCCTGCTGATTCAGTTCCAAAACATCACTCTGCAAGATTATCATTAAACTGTTTGTCTCTTGTGTGTGCTTTAAAGTGTGAAAAGGGAAAGCGGGTGTGGGGGACAAAATATGGTGATGAGGCATTGCTCCATATGGCAATTCCTGAGGGCTCATCAAAGGCCTGCAGACAGGAGTTTACATGATTGCAAGGCATCCCCCTGTCGTCAAAGCCAATGTCGATAGATGAACAACGGACAGTGATTGAGATAAACCCTGAGAACGGTTCATCCCTCATGTGCTGACAGCACTGAAAAAGCTTTCTCTTGGCTAGAAATATTGGCAGAACATTTTAAAGGATACATTGTTGACTGAGAGCATTTTAAATGGCTGAGATAAAATGATAAGGGAATGCAGAGTGCATGGCCTGTTTGTTAAACTAGCATTAAAGAGAAGTATCTTGAAAGTTAACAAGGTCAGCCCTGGTTAGTACTTGGGTGGGATAGTGCCATGGAATACCAGATGCTGTAGGTAGTATTCCAGAGGAAAGAACTGGCAAAACCACCTCTGACTATTCCTAGCCTTAAAAAAGACCCTTTGAAATTCACGGGGACACCATAAGTTAACAGGCAACTTGAAGGCATACACATACTTATTCACACTTGGTTTTAACCGTGATGGCCAGCCACCTTTTTTCTGTCAAGGGACACATTCTCCCAAGGATAATCTGCTTTGGGCCATCTATGGGGTTTAAACCAACAATGAATTGTGCTAACAAAAAATAGGAAAACTCCCCAACTCTCTGCTTATAATCTGCAAGACTCAACTTACGAATGAGTTGCGACTCGGGCTAGCAGCTCTGGGCACGTGGCTTCATGTGTATGGCTTGGGGCACTTGCATCCATCTTCTTGATGGTTTGACCAGAAGCCCTCCCTTTTGGCAGCAGTGGCCAATGAGCTCCCTGCTAGGTAGAGATAATTGGCTGCCTGGGGGTGTCAGTATGCTTGGCGCAATTCCCCTTCCAGCTGCCGAGGGGATTCTTTGTCCAGCTCCGTACCTTCTGGCAGTTGGCCAGGCAGCGTTGTCCCACTCACCTCTCCCTGCAGCCGTTTTTCTGGTGTGTTGCTGTGGTAGCTGCAATCTGTCATAACTTTCAGGCAGTGACATGGGTCCTGGATCTAGGATGGTGGTTCCTGGGCCAGAACAAGGAGTTCTGGGGTGTTAGGAGTGCAGAGGGAAGTTGGTGTGTGGCAGTCAGTGGTGCACACATCCTCTGCACTCCCTGGTGGGGCAGGCAGCCTCAGGCCTGCCACCAGGTGGTCCCAGCCAGGCTTGATGTCTGGTTCATCAACTAACAGGTGGGTTGGCCGATGCCTGGATCCGGACCCATATCAACCCTGTCCCATCTGTAGCCAATAAAACTGTGGCTTTATTTTTCCCAAATGTTGATGTCTGTGTGGTCTTTTGGGGGCCAGAAGCCAGCTTCGCCCTGAATACACAACTACCTTTCCCTTTTCCTTCTCTCTGCTACATCTTTCTTTGTTCTTCCTCTTCTTATCTACCTAAAGGCTTGGTACAGAAAAGACAGAGCTGTTCCCAGAGGACTAAACTGATTCAACACAGTGAGTGAAATTAATTTTGAAATTAATTTGAAATTATTGGAAAAGGTTACTTTTTTTGACTATAGATCTCAGAATTCTCCAAGCAGTAAGCAGTACTCCATGCTGGGTAGAGATTCTGGGTGTTATAGACCAAAAGGATACATTTTCCAAACTGTAGCTGAAGGCTAGCTGTGAGGCTGGGTCAAGGACAAAAAAAAAAGAAGGTCAAAAAGAAAGAGAGATTCGGAGGGAGGGAGGGAGGGAGAGGTTTTGTTGCTTCAGTGGGGTTCATAAGTGACAAGAGCTTCCAGAAACAACAGTCATTAAACAATCATACTTGAAACAGTATAGAAACAATAATGATGTTGTTGTTGTATGCTTTCAAGTTGTTTCTGACTTACGGTGACTTTAAGGCAAACCTATCACAATGTTTTCTTGACAAGATTTGTTCAGAGGAGTTTGTCAGTGCTGCCTTCTGAGGATGAGAGACTTTAAGTTGCCCAAGGTCTCGCAGTGGATTTCTATGGACTCAGTTTTAGAGTAATCACACCAGGAAACTAGAAGAACTACACTGATCTTGGGCTTAGAGGGAATCTGGCAGATGTTTTGAAATCTTTCCTCATTCATGGATGTTTTGTCTAGCTTTATGTATTGTATTGTATTGTGTTGTGTTGTACGTATGTACGTATTCAATTTATTTCTATTCCTTCCTTTCTTCCAAAACTGGAGTGCATGGCAACCCACTTCAGGACTGAAAACCAGATACTAAAGAAAATGTCAAAAGTTGCAATATTAAAATGCAGCTGAATTCAAAGCAGTTTAGAAGCACATTAAGGACAAGGTACACAGCACCCATTCTTTCAAAAAATGCTTTGAGAAGGATAACAAGAAAGAGGTCAATAAACCTTCCCTGGGAAGGGAGTGACCCATCCTGGGGTCACATCCCAAGTGTGTCTTCACCAACTGATCTCTGAGGTTGGCAGGACGGACAGAAAGACCCAACTCTGCTTCAACTACTACCTAAATCAGGGGCAGGCGAAGTTCAACCTTGGGATACTTGGGCCTGCCCAAAGGTGTTTTTTGATATCCTTGACCTGTTCAAATTCCTTGGAACACCCTTCTTCTCATCTCTTAAAGGATGACTTAGGGACAGATCATCGGCACCCAGGCCCAGTGCAATTGCACATCCTTGACCTAGACTGATGTTGCTCTTGTGCCTGCCATATCCATGGCCCTTTCACACTACACAGATAAAGTACTATAGTACCACATTAGCTGTCATGGGTCCATCCTATGGGATCCTGGAGTTTGCAGTTGAGGGAAAGGCCTTTAAAATCCTCAGCTAGAGAGCAGCTTTGGTGCCTCTAACCCAGTGGTTCTCAACCTGTGGGTCCCCAGATGTTTGTGGACTTCAGCTCCCAGAAGCCCTGAGCATTGACCATAGTGGCTGGGGCTTCTGGGAGCTGACGTCCACGAACATCTGGGGACCCACAGGTTGAGAACCACTGCTCTAACCAAACTACAAATCCCAGGATTCCATAGGATGCAGCGATGGCAGATAAGGAAAATCATAGTACTATAATTGTCTAGTGTGGACAGGCCCCTGGTTGTCTCCCCCACCTGCGTTCCTGCTAACTCCCAGGTGTATTCTGTGATCACATGTGCATTAGGCAAGCATCATGGGTATCCGTAGGATGTTGCTATGTTTTGATGCAACTCATCTTACCCAAGTGGGCACAAATTGCATACCGTGTTTGAAGCATTCACATGGGAGACACTGTGAGGTGATTTGAAGTTCCAGCTATGATATTTTATCTCATTCAAACATGGATGTTATCCTTTGATACTTCAAGGATCAATGACAGACATATACATGTGTGAATTAATCTTTAGGCTCATTTGCTTGAAAACAGTCAGGTTTTGTCTTCTTGTGTCCGCATGGCTGGGATTTGTTGCCAAAATCTTCAAAACGGAATGGATTAAAAAAAACAAAACAAAAAAGGATACTCCATACATAATTTATACTTGGCTAGGTTGCTGAAGCTTGCAACCATCATCTATGACATATTTACATCTTCTGATTCTCAGATGTTCAACACGGTGAGTGACATATTTACTTATCACAATAAAAAAGTCAAATAGTTTGTTTAGCTGAGCACATAAAATGGAGGGCATATGATCAAAAACAACTACAACAACAACGCCCTATTGCATAGAGAGGAAATGTCCCTAAAGAGGTGTGAAAGGAATGCGGATCAAGCTGTCATCACCATGACAGGCTCCGTCTGCTTTAGGAAGATGTTGTTGAGGTTGATGGATCTATAATGTAATGCAGAGGCCAAGTAATAAACCTAAGAGTAAAGTACCATGTTGTGCAGTTATCTCATTCACCAGTTCTAGGTCTCTGATCTCTTCAAACTGATTTACAAAAAAAGTCCTTATTAGTTATGTAAAATATTTTTGCAATGTTTAGACAGAAGGAAGGAAGACAGAAGGAAGAAAAGTGACTTTAGATGAGAAAATTTTCCCTTATGTTCTCATATCTAGTTATTCACAAAAATATCTACCATATACAGTACTGCTTTGCCTGTCAGAGAAAGAAATGCAAAGATATCCAGGTTTGGAGTAGAACTTGGAAATAATGGGTTATAAACAATTCATTTATAAAGAGTTTGCAGTTTATAATTAGTGCATTTAGAAATCAGTTATAAATTAACTAAAAAATAATTTAATTTAAAGTAAGTTTTCAAAAACTGGAATTTTCATTTTGAAAATTGTAAGTAATTTTGGTGGCTCTGGAACCAAAAGAGTAACTAGATTTAAAAGTAACTTTCTGAGCCCCTGCCTAAATGCCAATTCGTATCTTGTAATATGTGTGTTTTTACTGGCTATACAAGGTGAGCATAGATGACCACAGCTTAAACATGTAGTGGCAGAGTTCATGGGGCAGGAATTCATCATCAGAGACCCCATGGCCAGGTCACACAGCCATAGTTATTGGACAGTGTTGTTCTTGATTATTTCGTTTTTAAGTCCTTGCTATAACTCACTGTTGCTTTCAATAGCATCTCTTTCCTCCATTTGAGAATGAAGGCAGACCTCATGGAATTTGGTTCAGACAAAATTAAACTCTGCAATAGTTTTACTGCAATTAAATATGGCCCTGTTGGTATGGTAATGCAGATTAAAATACAGGCAACCCACAATGCAAAAGCTTATGAAGCAAAGCAGCAGTGAAAAAATATGTTCAGTGTTCCATGTCATACAGATTTCACAAACCATGCCCCCTTCTATACATCACAGATTTGTGGGTATTCTCTGCAGTACAAAGAAAATAATTAATGCATTTTAAAAAATTAAAGTGTCTTCTCTAAAAACACTTTTCAATTATTCATTCTTGTGCAAGGCCATTCTTCCTCCACCAGCCTTTTTTTTTTTTTTTGAAAGAGCGCTGAAGAGTTTGTTTGAAAAATGTTACAGTGTACATTTAAAATAAATGCTAATTCAAAAAAAGGTCAACATCTCAGAAACTTCACTTTCACATATACTGTGTTCTACAGTCATTGCTTGTGTTTTATTTCACTTCATTGAAATTTCAAATGTTGCACGTCCGCACTCCACATTGTTGTGTTTGAGACAGAATCAACTCTAACTATCAGATATTGAAGTGAATGGGACTAGAAGTAGATGTTAATGCATACTTTGCATTCATTTCAATAGGACTAGAACAGAAAATGTTCACATGTGTGGTCTCTGTCTCAAAGGATGATATTTTGATAATTCCTAACCACCAAATTGTTGTATATTTTCAAAAATATATTTGATCATCCTTGGATTCAGACTTGGTTGTGTTAAGAGAAAACACATTGAAATCAGTGTAAATTTAATCATGATTACTTTACACTTCCAATGATTTTAGTGATCTCCTTTTAGCATTCTCACTAGGAAGCCAAAATGACTGAACTGAGGCTATTGTACTTTGGGCATACCTTGAGATGATGTGACCCATTAGAAAAGATAATAATGCTGGGTGACGTTGAAAACAATAGGAAAAGAGGTAGACTACACACAGATGGATTAACTCCATCAAGGAAACCACAGCCCTAAATCTGCAGGAGCTGAGCAGGGTGGATAATAACAGAGTGTCCTGGAGTTCTCTTATTCATAGGATCCCTAAAAGTTGAAACTAGCTCAACAGCAGTTAACAACAACATCTCTAAGTGTGACTGAGACACGCAGTCATCACACTTGCAGAAGAAAACTAAACAAAGAGGAAGGCAATTCCCACACTACAGACCTATCCCAGCATGGGGATGTGTTGAAACTAGGCTGCGACACATGCTACCACATGATGTCATCACAGTCCCACTCTTGTCGCATCCCCAGCCACCTCAATTATACATTATACTATGACCAGAAATAATCTGGTAATAGGCCCCTTTTGCATGACGATCACATCAGCTGGGGCCATGCAGAAAGGACGCAAGTGCTATTCAGGTGCTTCCTTCCTCAGTGCAGTATGAGAAGAAGCCAGCTGCACTGCAGAAGGAAGGAGTATGTCTCAACCACTACCATCTGCTGGCAGCCAGCTGGGTACAGAGGGGAGTGTTTGGGACACGCTCCCATCCTGGCAAAGGCACTGCCAGGATGACACTGGGACGTCCTGGGATGCAGGTAAAGTGAGGAAAGGGCCGAAGTCTCCTCCTCTTCCTTCTCTGTTTTTGGAAGCTCCAAGAACAAAAAAATTAGAGCAACTACAGCAACCCTCACCTTCACAAGGAAGCTGAGAGGGGGCAAAGCCTGCAGTTCCCAAAGGGAAGCCTGTGATCTCTTTCCTCTGTATCCAGGAAAGTTCAGAAATTAAGTTTCAGAATTCATAGGGACTTGCCCAGATGATTATCCTCCAAGCAAAGCAGTCCTTTTAAACCCTTTTTAGGTTGTGCCATAAAGCTCTGTGAAGCATGTAGATATCCTTGACAACAGTTTCTGCTGACAAGTGTCACATTCCTTAAATTTGTCATGCCCACTTTTAGTGCTGTGAACAAAAATAAGACAGCACAAGTGGTCCATCCATCTACTTGTTTAAATATCTATATTCTACTCTATACCGCAGGATCTTACAACAAAGCACTCATAAAATAAATTTGAAATAATTTAGAACGAGTTGAGAAAACAATTTGAAAAGTCAAAAAAATGTGCTGACACTTAAAACATTAAACAACTTTACTGTTAAAACAGATGAAAGCAGATTAAAAGCTGTACAGATTTAGGCAAAATAATTAGCTGGCAAAGGTTATGATAAAAAAAATGTTTTAACCTTTTGCTGCGCTCCAAGAGGAGGGCATTCCACAATCAGGGAACCACAGCACAGAAGATCTCTCCTGTGTCCTCAAGCATAAAAGACCCTCCTTCACATCCTCACACAGAGTATTGCTGTTAATGGTGGAATACAGAGAAGGCTCCTGCCAGAAGACCTCAGGGTATACAAGGAAAAGCAGTCCAGCCCAGACCTTCAAATTGCTTTTCGAAGTCATTAGGGCTTTAAATGGCATTACCAAAGCACCTTGAATTTATATGGGAAGCGTATTGGCAAGCAATGCAATTCCAATGTTCTTATCATCAATCCAGCTGCAGCATTTTGCATTAGCTGCAGCTTCTGAATTGTTTTTAAGGGCCTCACTATGAACAGTGCATTACAGTAGTCTGATCAAGATGTCAGACCTAAAGTGGCAATCTTATACAGACTTAACTAGGAATGAGTCCCATTGAACCCAATGCTACCTATTTCAGAGAAGACCTTAATATAAGGTTGCAATGTCACATGTTTGTTATGGTGTAGGTATCATGGATTAAAGACTATTTGATAAATATCTATTCTTTTTTATCTGTCTATTTATGAAGAGGGAGAAGGGAGACCTGGGGAGGAAGTATATGGGAATTCAAATGTGGAAAGTTGAGTTTGTGATACTTTAACTGAAATTTAAATGTTTGCAGAACAAACACTGTGACTATTCAAAACTTCAATATTTAGTAAAGATGCTACCATCTTAGCATGGCTGAGGTAATCAGCAACCTGTACAGAACAAGAAAGAATTATCTTTTGTTGTTGTTGCTTCCAACTTATGGCAAACCTATCAAGCCTACCTGGAGTTTTCTGAGGCTGAGAGTATGTGGCATGCCCAAGGTCACCCAGTTAAGTTTCCACAGCTGAGCAGGAAATCAAACCCTGGTCTCCAGGGTCATAGTCCAAGGCACAAACCACATTACCATGCTGGCTCTTAATTATCTTCATTTATCCCTAAATCAATAATATTGGTAATCAGTGACCTGCTTTGCATCTCCTCATTTTGATAAATAATTTGTTGTTATTGTTGTTAATTGCTGTCAAGTTCGCTTTGACTTAGTACAATCCTATTAATAAAAGACTTCCAAGAGCTCTGGCTATCAACTGAATTGCTCAGCTCTTGCAGACCTAGGGCTGGGGTTTCTTTGACTGAGTCAATTCATGTGCAGAATGGTCTTTCTCATTGCCTATTGTCTTTTTCCAGCATTATCATCTTTCCAGTGAGTCACATCAACTCATGACATACCCAAAATACAACAGCTTCATTTTGGTTTCTAGTGACATTTCACGCTTAGTTTGCTCTGAGATTCATTCCATTGCCTTTTTGGTGGTCCACAGTATCTGCAGAACTCTTCTCCAGCATCATATTTTGAATGAATTAGTTTTCCTTCTATCAAGTTTCTTTGCTATCCATTTTTCACATCCATACATAGAAATGGATAGATAATACAATAGATTCTTGATTTCCTGGAGCTACCCTAGGTCCATTGATGTCCTACTTCTTTTACACTCCGGGCCTTTCTGTACTACACTGTTATAGTGCTATCATTCCACATTCAACATCCTATGGAATCCTGCAGTTTAGGGAGGGGCATTGAGAATTCTCAGCCAGAGAGCTCTTCGGCCTCAGTAAACTGCAAACCCCAGAATTCCACAGGATGTTGAAAGTGGAATAATAGCACTATAACCTTGTAGTGCAAAAATGGCCTCTGATGCAAGTGAAAAAATGACAGCCTTGCGCTCACATGAGAACCAACTTGACTCTAAAGCCTTTTCCAAAGTTTCAAAAAAATGCATATGGGAGGGAATGATATCGTAGATAGGACCATCCACACACTGCTCTAAATCATTCAGGTCTTTCTGAAGATCTGCAAGCTATGCTGCACATGAACAGTTGGGAAACCTGTATGCCTCTGGCTGGGGTAATACTGTGTACCTGTAATAACTGGAAGTCTCCTTCATTCAGTGCAAAATGGCATATGCATATGAAGTCTTTGATGCCATTCTCACTCCATCTTAGGAGTGTCAAAAATATTCCTGAATGTTAACATTAAACAAATGCATCGCACTTCACACAAGCAGGAAGAAAGCAAATGTGATATGAAGGGAAAAAACAAACAAACGGTGTTTTGCTTCACTGATAACAAGGTAAAACAAGATCCCACCTGCAAAGAAAAACATGATTAATGAAAAGAAATAAAAAGGCTGGAAGTGTAAGATGTGCTAATGAGTTTTCTTTACATTCCATTTTGACAGTTTAGGAATTTTATCCTAACAATAAAATGCCACTTGTTACCTGCAGCAGATAGATTTAGACACATAGGAGAGCAATGGATTGCACATGTTATATCATAGAATCATAGAATCATAGAAATGTAGAGTTGGAAGAGACCACACAGGCCATCCAGCCCAACCCCCTGCCATGCAGGAACACCCTCAAAGCACTCCCGACAGATGGCCATCCAACCTTTCCTTAAAAACCTCCAAGGAAGGAGACTCCACTACACTCCGAGGTAGCATATTCCACTGCTGGACAGCCCTGATGGCAGGCATCTTGTGGAATCCTGGGGTTTGCAATTTAGGGAGGGGCATTTAGAATTCTCAGCCAGAGAACTCATTGGTCTCAATAAACTACAAACCCCAGAAATTCCACAGGATGTTGAAAATGGAATAATAGCACTATAACGGTGTAAGGCAGAAATGGTCCAAGGAATGTTGGATGGGTACAAGGGAGAGGATCTTCTTGGTAGCTACTGCTACACACTGGAATTCCTTTCCTCTCTCCCTACTTGATCTCCCTCCAGTCCCAAATAACATATATTCTATTCCAAAAGCCTTTTAGGAATCAGTCATGTAGGGCTGTGGGGGCACAGGAGGGGGATTCCTCCAGGGCAGCAATGTTTCTGGGGTGTCCCAGCCTGTAGCCATGCCCTGCGCACCCTGGTCATGCCCCCATGCACCACAGCCATGCCCCCATGCACAGTAGTCATGCCCATTGCAGTATAGCCCTGCCCCCCTCCCACCCTCCCTCCACACACTCCAAGCTCTACCACTGTTAGGAATTTACTACAATGGGCTTTTAATAGTGTCATGTTTTATTAATTTTTTTTTAATCTCCAATTTTTAATGGATTTTTAACTTGTTTTAATTCTATAGATTATTGAATTGCTTTTTAAAATAACACACATATATAGCTCTTGTTTTTGTATGTTTTTAAGTTGTTTTGCTTTTAACATTCTGTAAGCTACCTCGAATCCTAACTTTAGGGGAAAGCAGCATACAAATGATTAAAATAAATAAAATAATAATAACAGCTCATGTCTACTCAGAATTTTGAGTACAATGGGATGGAAATTCAATGGGATTTACTTCCAGGTTAATGTGTAGAGGTAAGCTTTCTTAATCACATATGTATCTCTTGGGATGGGAAGGCCCTCTGTTCATGAATTTGCTGAGATAGAAGAATGCTGACAGTGTGCACATAGAAAGTTTTGCAATGAGATACATCAGATTTAATCCTATAGAGTACAGATGCATTACCTTAGCCTTTAAAGTGCCACAAGACTCTACAATGTTTTGAAACAAGACAAACATGGCAACATCCTTCCCTTCTCCACCAGAGCAATTCGGAGGGAAAAAACTTGATCTGCATTGTCAGGATTTTACATTGCCACTGAACAAGTAAGATGGTTATAGACATATGGATCTCATATTGGAAGAAAGATGGGTAAATAAATAAATAAATAAAGCATGGTTTGAGCATTAGGCTATGACACTGGAGACCGGTGTTCAGCCATGGAAATCACCTAGGTGACCTTGGGCGCATAACACACTCTCAAGTCCCACAAAACCCCATGAAAGGTTTGCTTTAGGATCATAATAAATCAGTAATGACTTGAAGGCACATAACAACAATGCAGTGGAGAGTCTTGCATCTGAACTCTATCAGGAGGTATGTTCTTTTTTAAGGGCTGTCCAGACCAAGACCAGTCTAAAGATTTTAAAAAAACAAAAACAAGAATAGCCTTAACATTGCCTGTCTGCATTTAGCACCTGGAGAATAGGTTGAGCCAGTCTGCAAGTAAGCTGCACAAATACATAGAATAGGAGAATTAAATGGAAGTACAGTAATGGTGAGATTATGGTACTTCTATGTAAATTACAACAGTCATTCCCAAATTTGCATCAATACATATAACTCAGTATATGCAAATGTTGTACTAATCTGTGTCTTTTCTTTAGGAAAGGCATTGCCTCATTTCTGGTAACATGTTAAGTAGCCACTCTAACGTATCTGCAATGATCTTCCTTGGAAATGCTCACTTTTGAGGCCCTTAGCTATCGGAAAAATCACTTAAACTAATCTCCCTTCCTTTTCACTGTTCACGAAAAGCAGATATTTCCTTCCTTCCTTTCTTGTAAGAAATGGCTCATTTTTCATCTTTATTGTCAAATGGAAAGAAACCCATTTCTAAGAAGTGAAAAAGCTTTCAAAGCCCAACACAGTGGGAGTGCATAAATGAGCCAACCTCTGGCCTTGCAAGTGTTCAAGTGAGTTTTCTATCTGCCACACTGCCATAACAGATAGAGACACTGCTCAGCACACCTGAAAACTTCTTTTCATTGTCCCTACCCCCTACACAAAGCACTCAGCAACAGCACATTCCCATTTCTCATTCCTTTCACAAAATGAACTTTGTTTCCTTTCATCTCTCTTCACTACCCTTATTTCATGTGGTGGTCTAAATGACAGGACAAACTAGCAAGAGAGTTCCTTTCTTGTTATAAAAGCCATTGGTCTATTTTCAAATCTGTTTTGTTATTCTTCTTTTTCCAGAAAAGAGAGAGAGAGAGAGAGAGAGAAGGAAAGAGAACACAATGGAAAAACACTGTTCAGAAGCCCTTTCCCGCTATACAATTATAGTACCGTGATTCCACTTTTACTCCCATCATTCCATCCTGTGGAATCCTTGAACTGGCACTTTAGGGAGGGGTCATACAGAATTCTCAGCCACTGAGCTCCTCTAATGTTTCCAAAAACTACAAAGCCCAGGATTCCATAGGATGCATTCATGGCAGTTAAGAGTGGAATAATAGTGCTATAGTTGTGAAAGTGTCCCAAGTATTACGTAAATGGTTTTAATAAATGTACAAAATAGGGCACACCAACCCCCACTTCCTTCACCATTGCTTTCTTCACATGGCAAAGGATAAATCCAAATAGAAGTGCCCTGTTCACATAGAGAATAGGATGCTGGAAAGGCATGGATCTTGGTCATGAGGAGCCTCCCCACACAAACAGGTCTTATCTTCCAACTTGTCACTGTCTATGTGACAAAAGCAATGGGGGAGGAGGTGGGGCTGGGTGCCCACACACACACACTTGTGTATTTATTCATACCCTTCAACTGTCCCAGTTTTGCAGGGACATACCTGATTAGTCTTTTGTTATCCTATTTTTTCCAGCTGCATTTAAAACATCCTAGTCTCTTCCTCTTCCTCCCACTTTCCTCTTTTGTCTTCAGCTCACTTCCATTACTGCAAATTGAATGCAAAAGTACTCTATGGTCAATTAACTCAGCAGAGGGAAGAGGAGAGGACAGAATCTACCCTTCCCTTTAGATTCAGGTGAAAGCAAACTGTTGTGGCCTCCTCTAGTTTGTTCTTCCTCTTTAATAACTTTTTGCATGTTGACTACTCTGTGATGTTGCTTTGTCACATGTTTCCTTGATTTCTTCTATGAAAAACTGGAGGGTAGGTTTATTGAAACGGAGTAAATAATGCCTGAGTAGGGCTACAGACAGACAGAGAAGAGGTAATGCTGCTGTTCTCATACTCAGCTGTTTAAAAAAAAACACCTGCATCATTTTAATGAGAAATAACTTGGTAAGCTTCATCTGAGCTTCCCAAAAGTCCCCTTACTCATTAAAAAAAGCCCCCCTCATGGCCTCTTCCCTGCCCAGTTTTACTCTGGGCTCTCTCCTCTGAATCCTAGGGAACTACACTTCTGACCTAGTACCATATATATTTTTATTGCAAGAAATGGCAGCCATGGTAAGGTATAATAGGAGCAGCGTTGGTCCAGTCTTGACTATGAGTGGTGAAAATGTGGCTTACTTTAGCTCGTTTCTATGTTTCCAGAAAACTCAGAAAACATAGTGTGGCTGAATGAGCAAATGCACAGAGTCTCCACAGCAGAGCGCTCAAAATAAAACATTTTATTTGTGATATCGTTGCATGCCTTCAAGTGATTTTCAATTTATAATGACCCTAAGGGGTTTACTTGGCAAGATTTTTTCACAGAGGGTTTGCCATGGCCTTCTTCTAGGAAAGCATGACTTGTCCAAGGTTACTCAGTGGGTTTGCATAACTGAGGAGTGATTCAGTCCCTATTCAGACCTATTCCAAAACTCAATCCACTACCCCAAAATTGCTCTCTCAAAGCATTTTATGGGACCCAGAAAAATCTGAAAACCACTGATGAAATCTGTGAGGTTTAATTAGAAAAGTTGACAGCTTGCCAGAATAGAAAAGCCACACTGTAAAGAGACCCCAGTCCAAAACAGGCACTAACCATTAATGTTTCTGATTGGAGGTTTCCCATAATACATTTGGTGATGATCTGTACTCTTTCTGCTTTCAAGGTAATCCAAAGCATGTGATCGCTATACTGAAAAACACATTTGTATTTACATTAAAGAGGAATTATACCCCTGGAAGTCTCATAGTAGCAGAGTTCCACTTAAAAACAAGCTACATGTTTTAGAGATGTCATTCTTTACCAGTTTCATTATTGTAGGCAAAATAATACAATCATTTTCACCCACTGCCATAAAGTCTCTGAAAACTGAACAATTGCATTATTCACAATTTAAGTTTTACTTATCAGGAAAAAAACCCACTTTTTTGCATGCAAAATTGTATTTTCTATACATGAATTCTGTTTTCTGTACAGAAAATCATGTTTTCTCTTCATGAAACTTGTTCTTGCACAAAAAAGACCTGTTTTCTGCACAGATAATAAAATTCCTGTTTAGACAGTGCTGTTTTCTGTGATTTTTTTTCCTTCAGGTGAAGTCCTTAGCAGTGAAGATTGTGATCAATGCAGATTTTCCTCCTTGGGGTTTTTTGAACCTCAGGAAATCCCTTTTTCATGTGTGATTTACATATTTGTTAATATGCTTTCCATCACTAATGTATTTCTCATCTAACTCATTTTCTGGGAAGGGTTGTTAAATAGCAGGGGGGTTTATAGATCCTTTCACTGTCAAATTTCTGCAGCATAAAACTGTCTCAATTTGGCAAGAACAGTTGAGATTAATCATCATCCCATTTTCAGATGCTTTTTAAAATGTCCCAGCTCCTCCTTCTTCTTCCCAGTTTTCCCCTTTGTCCTCAGCTTATTCCAGTTCCTGCAAACCGAGTTCAAAGTGCAAAACTAGTTTGCATTCAACTCACCAGGGAGGAGAGAAAAGGGCAGAATCTAGCCTTTCCCAGTAGTCTCAAGCAAAAGCAAAACTGATGCAGCCTCTTCTACCTTGGTTTCTGGTGAGTTCTAAGGCAGGAAAGTAGCTCTCAGATTAACTCAAGTTACCTTCCCTTGTGTTAAATACTCCATAAGGATACCAAATTGCATAATAAAGACATGACTAGCCTAGCTTCCTTGAACTTATACACGTGAAGGGATGGAGACGTTTAAAAATTTTGAATTCTCCACCTACCATCTGAAGTTGTTCTATATATATTAGGGATGGGCCAACTGAATCCTCGGATCCTCAGATCCTCGAATCCTGGGCAAGGATTTGAGATTCGCAGATCTGAATTGCTCCACCAAAATAGGCTAACAGAATCTTTCGAATCCACCAAGTAGGCTCTCGACGTGCAGAGGGCCTACTTGGTGGAGGACAGCCAGACGGAGACCAGAGAGTGCAAGATCTCACTCCCTGCACCTGTCTCCCAGCTGTCCTAGGCCAGATCGGGCAGAGGGTGGTTGGGCGGAGAGTGGGGACTTTGGCAGCCATGGAGGCACCAATTTGGTGGGCCCCAGAGGTGCCAAGTTTGTTTTTATTAAAAACTGGTGCCTCCGGGGTCCGCCAAAGGCCTGATTGGCCAGCACGTCCCTGGGTGCCCAAAAATCAGGGCATATAGCTGGCCATGCACCAAGGATGCCTGTTCCTAGGGCTGTCTGTGCTGGCTAATGCTGCCTGTGCCCACTGGGGGCTGCCTGGCTGTGCCTGCTGGTACTGCCTACCTGTGCCCGCTGGGGCTGCCTACTTGTGCCCACTGAACTTTCTGTGCCAGCTGAGCTGCCTCTGCCAGTTGCACTTCCTGTGTCTGCTCATGCTGCCTGTCCCTGCAGCTGCCTCCCTCAGCAAGGTAATAAAAAAATCTCTTTGACTTGATCCTTCTCTCTCTTGCTTTTTAAACCCTTTTTTAAAAAAGTATTCGAAGGATTCACAATTTGTAAGATTCATGGATTCCCAGAACCTTCCCACCACAGTTCAGGAAGGATATTGACAAGCTGGAACATGTCCACAGGAGAGCAACCAAAATGAAGCCATGTCCTATGAGGAGTGGCTTAGGGAGCTGGGTGTATTAAGCTTTGAGAAGAAAAAATTAAAAGGTGACATGATAGCTATGTTAAATATTTGAAAGGATGTCATATGGAAGATGGAGCAAGCTTGTTTTCTGCTGCTCCAAAGACTAGGGCCATTTCTGCAATACACTGTTATAGTTCTATTATTCTACTTTCAACATCCTGTGGAATTCTGGTGTTTGTAGTTTAGGGAGGCCCAAGAGATCTCTGGGTGAAAATTTGAAAGTGTAATAATAGCACTATAACAGTATAGGGTGAAAATAGCCCAGGACATGGAGCAATAGCTTCAAACTTCAGGAAAAGAGATTTCACCTAAACATTAGGAAGAATTTCCTGACCAGTTCAAGGTTCCAATATACTGCCTCAGAGTGTGATACAGTCTCCTTCTTTGGAGGTTTTTAAACAGAAGCTGGATAGCTATCTGTTGGGAATGCTTTGATGTTGTATTCCTGCATAGCAGGGGGATGGACTCGATGGCTTTTGTGGTCACTTCCAGCTCTATGTATCTATGAGTCTATGAGTCTATGCTAGATGTAAAGTCAAAGGCTTTCATGGCTGGAATCCACAGGCTGCTGTGGGTTTTCCGGGTTTTCAGGCCGTGTTCTATTAGTATTCTCTCCTGACATTTCACCTGCATCTGTGGCTGGCATCTTCAGAGAATATGGTGGCTTGGAAGTGAAACAGAGTATGTATACTTGTGTAGTCCCCTGGGTGAGAGGGAGCAATTTGCATGTGTTACAGATGGCCTATTGTTAAATGGGATATCCCCCAGGGTTGATTGTTAGTCAGGGGATATGCATCACAGTGCATTGAGTACATTAGCAGCCCATTGTGTTGTTCTCTATAGAGGAACCTCCAGGGTCTGGTGTTCATTGGCAAAAGTATGTCTTGATTTTCATGTTCTTCAATACTGGTACCCAAATTTTGTTTACTTTCCAAGTTTCTTCTTTCCTGTTGAAATCGTCCATGTGTTTATGGATTTCGATGGCCTATCTGTGCAATCTGACATAGTAGTTGTCAGAATGATCCAGAACTTCTGTGCTTTCAAATAACATTCTGTGTCCAGGTTGGTTTATAACATGTTCTGCTACTGCTGATTTTTCTGACTGGTTCAGTCTGCAGTGTCTTTTATGTTCATGTTTGGATGCTGCCTTTTGTAGTCCCCATGTAGACCTGCCCACAGCTGCAAGTTATGTGGTAAACTCCAGTTAGAGGATCCCTCTTGTCCTTTGCTAACATAGCATTTGTTGAATTTTCTTGGTCGGTCTTTAGATTGTTTGGAGGTTACGTTTCTTCATCAATTTCCCTATACAGCGAGTGACCCCTTTGATGTATAGTAAAAACACATTCCCTTTGGTTGGCTGCTTATCTTCACTGCTGTGGTTTTTTCCAGGTCTTGAGGCTCTTCTGAACTGGAGTAACCATTGGCCTGTACAGCCCAGTTTAGATGGTTCAGTTTGTTTTTCAGGAAGTGGGGTTCACAGATTCTTTTTGCACGGTCTACCAGAGTTTCTATTATGCTTCTTTTTGTCCTGGGTGATGACTGGAGTTCTTGTGTAGATATCTATCAGTGTGTGCAGGTTTTCTCTTTCTAGAAAGCACAGAAATTCTGGATCATTCTGACAACTACTATGTCAGATTGCACAGAGAGGCCATCAAAATCCATAAACACATGAACAATTTCAACAGGAAAGAAGAAACTTGGAAAGTAAACAAAATTTGGGTACCAGTACTGAAGAACACTAAAATCAAGACTCAAAAACATGCCAATGAACACCACCCAGACCCTAGAGGTCCCTCTACAGGGACTAATGTACTCAATGCACTGTTATGCATATCCCCTGACTAACAATACAACCTTGGGGGATATCCTATTTAACAACAGGCCAAATGTAACACATGCAAATTGCTCGCCCTCACCCACGGGACTACACAAGTATATATACTCTGTTTCACTTCCAAGCCACCATATCCTCTGAAAATGCCAGCCACAGATGCAGGTGAAAGTCAGGAGAAAATACTAATAGAACACGGCCTCAAAACCTGGAAAACTCACAACAGTGTATGCTAGGGTTGGTACCCGCAGTATTTCAGCTGCAGCTGTTTTCAGTAAAATTATGACACTGTATTCAGTTTCTTTGGAAATATACTCTTGCCAGTACAGGTTGTTTAAAAAAATTTTCTTCTTCTGAAAATACCATAATTTGGTGGTGGGAGGTTTCTGTACCTCCTCCTCTTTGTGAAATCACATAATTTTCTCATCTTCATTTTGGCACAAAAAGGTATCTACTTCAATATATCATCCAAAGGCCAGTATAGACATTATATAAGTGAACTTACCTCTAACCTCAGAAAAATAATATCCAACCATTCTCTGAAAATGATTTGGAGGATCAAAACGCTATAAAATCAACAAGACTTTGAACTCTCATACCCTTTGTCCTGAGGAATCGGAGCTGGATAGTGTCAAGCAAAACAATCCATCACCACCATGAACTTTATTGTTGGCCATCTTCTGACCTAAATGATCATGAAGCTCTCTATAATATACATTGGTTCACTTTGAGGACAGTTACTGGGGACCTAGAACTAAAGACCTTCAGCCCTTGATGTTGTGAAGAAAACCAATTGGCTCTGAATGTTGCTTCTTTGAAGTATTGTATTATACAGTATAACTCACTGCAAAGTCTTTAAAAAGTATCTCATTCCAGCTGTACCTATTGCTTTTTATTAGTCTTTGTTACTTTAATAAAAAGGATCCATCCAAAATAGTAAGTCAATGGCTTAAAATTTGAAAAAAGAAATCCCTTCAAAGTGCTTCATGAAAGTATTTTAGACCTCTCCCAAATAACTAGACAAAATAAGGATAAATGTCACTTCTGTACAGAAGAGTAATAAAATTATCAATCATTACCTTATTGCAATAGGACTATTCTTCTGCCATCATTACCCTAAAAAGAAACATTTTAAAAGCTGTAGTGTGCTACCCCCAAATTCTGAGTTGACTATTTTAATAACCACAGTAGGTGATGAACTTGCTTGTATTGTTTTGCTTGGTATAGTTTCTTCAAATATTAGTGAAAGACCAACTTGACCTTCCAGTTAGTGACTAGTACTCTTAGCATGCCACGACTATTCCTCTCCAACTTTCTTCATTATCTTTGGTTAGGAATAGTGTGAATTTCATCTAGCCCATATGGTTAAGTGAAACTACTTAATTTGTGCTTTTCTGTTTAATATAGACATCAAGACACCATTATCCTTCACAGTGTTTATCTCTCTCTATTTTTTTCAGCCAAAACTTGCATACAAGAAGGTATACATTAGGGAACACTGCATATAGATATGCATGTATTAGAGACAGTTGCCTACAAAAAGATGTACATTGGGCAGCTGAAGAACAAAAATAAATGTGGATTTTTCAAACTTCCTACCCCAACAAAAATCTACAGACTGATGTAGAAATTGGTTGAAATTCACTTATGAGTGAATTCACTGAAAATTGGCATGCACAGGATTTGTGCAAACCTAGCTTTGGCTCCTAGTTTTCCTTACCTGTTCCTGTCATTACAACAAGCATCCCATGAGATTTGTCTGTGACTATCTGTGCAAGTCTATCTGCTTCTTTTCTGCTTAGATTGTAATGTTTGCAAATACTGCTCTAGGCTCTTCTTGAACAATATTTAATATTCTTGCTATATATACCCAGAGACAAAAAAAAATTAAGGCACAAAGAAGTCATTGGAGCTTCAACTAAAAAACACATTTTCCATGCTGAAGATCCTAGGTTCAATACTTGGCATCCAGAACTGGCCTTACTAGTGGATGAGCTGGTTATTCACTCTGGATACTGAGATGTATGGTATACCTCTATGGTTTAATGCTTATTTATTGTACTAGCTGTAGTGAGTTTGGTGGAGAAGGAGCACTGCATGTCTTCAACTCTTCTCCCATCCCAAAGTTTATAGGTTGAGTATAAACTACAAAAATTAAATTCCAGAAAAAGTAAACTTCTGTTGATCTATATTAATGTATATTTCATTTTCAATTTGATGTCAATTTTTCTAGATAAAAATTAGTAGAACAAGGCTTCACTTAAGGCAAAACTGCCCAACAGTGTAAGTGCCGCTTAAGCATCTGCTGCACTGATGAGACTGATGAAGGTATTCTTTGTTCAGGCACTGTGTGTCCTAGGGTTACCACAGCTGGCTTCTCCAGCTAAATTTAAGGCAAGCAAGAGAATTAGGAAAAGTCTCTATATGACATCCTGGAGAACAGCACACTAGCCTAAAGGGACCCACGGTCTACAGTAGGATAGTCATGCTAAGTATTAACCAAAAAGAGAGGGAACAGAAGAGTTTTACATAAAATTAGCATATGCTAATCGTACATTTAGAAACAATTATATTTTAAATAGAAATACTATACAGCTCATCATAATGGGGAAAAATAAACAGGATATCTGCATGCCTGCTCTGTCTGTTCTTCAGGTACTAACTGCTGATGAGTAACTCAAGGTTCCCGTCTCTGCACTTCCTTCTCAAGTTTCAGCTTTCTCAGTCTTTAACTTAGAGCTGAACTGGATAGCCATCTAACTGAAGATGCTTATAAGAAGCCATCTTTGCCTTCTGCCTCAAAGCAACCAACTTATTCTATGCTGGAGCCTGGCCCCATGGTCAAGAGGCCGAGAAAGGGGAAAGACTTAAGCAGCATTAAGAGACATCGTCCTCCTGGATCTCCAAAGTGTTCATAGGCACACTGCATGTAAAGGTCATTTGTGCTACAGTAGTGTAGTGGAAGGAGGAACTGAATACCTCTTTGTGCAGCAAATACAAAAGTACATAAACCAGTGTAATGGGACATTATACAAGTGTATGTCACCAATGACAGCCAGCATGGTGTTGTGGTTTGAGTGCTGCTTGAGTGCAATCCTGGAGACCAAGGTTTTACTCCCCTCTCAGCCATGGAAACTCCCCTTGGGTGACCTCGGGCACATCACACATTCTCAGCCCTCAGAAAACCCTATGATAGGTTTGTCTCGGGTTCCTCATAAGTCAGAAATGACTTCAAGGCACAAAACAACAACAACATCACCAATAGGATTCTGAATTTGCCAACTGAACTAATAATTAAATACTAAACATGAGGCACTTTCATCACTTCAGTATAATCAATGTATATGTTTTTGGGGGTTTTTTTGGAAGTAAGAAGAATGGCATTTCACCTCACCTATGTATCTATGTTGCATATAAGTCAAACCTGTCTCAGTGGCCAACTCAATTCTCTACACCATATGACGCATGTTCTTGCTTGGGTGGTTTGGGGCATTCCATTCTCTGTGGGGGGGGGTTACCTTTCAGCAGAAAACTTGCCTCAAGAAAAGCTTTCAAAACAGAGTTTTCAACCAGATTGAGGTCGGCAAGTATCATATGCTTTACTGCACCCGCTAACTACTGTTTCCCTCACTAGTCTTTCTGTCATTCATTCTGAAGAGCAGGTGCATTAGCGCCAGGGAAGAGTCGTTCAGGCATCTATAAATAGCTGGATTTGCTGGACATAATTGCTATTTTGTAAGTGTCTGTGGGAATAAAATATGGTATTTCCCTTAAACAGCTGAAAATCTTTCTCCCTCCTGGCCCTTCAGCCTTCGTTTTCTGATAATCGGCCTTCTTTTCACTCTCCAGCTCTAAGGCTATCAATCATTTATTGCCTAACACAAATTACTTCCTAGGGCAGGCCACAGCCATCCCCTGTCCAGTAACACCTTTATTACCTGGTCCTTTCTCTCCTTCCCAGACTGTCTCTCTTAGACATACTCACAAAGGAAAAGCCTGGGCTCCCATTTGGCCTGAACCTATTTTTATTTCATTTTTCAATGGATTTTTAACTGAAAGGATTTTTAAGATTAACTTCTTCCATTTCAAGATGAATTATTCTCCTGAGGTACTTTATAAGCAAGAAAATGATGCCACCTAATTAACCTCTGCGCCTAAAATAACAAAATCAGCATTACAATATCAAAAGAAAACCAGGACATAAATAAATCAAATAAAGTCAATAAAAATCTCAGCACCAGATAAAATAGAAATACTGTAATAACAACAGCAGGCAACAGTTAGAGAACTAGGTGTCATACCACGTACATCTGCCTTTAAAAGTAAGCCTTCAGAACTTTACCACAATACAAAAAGAGGAGGGAGATATTTGCCCAAAGAGAAAATCTAAGAGATGTGAGACCACTACAGAAAAAGTTTTTCCTTGGTACTTGCTAACCTAACTGCTTTCATTAGTGGTCCAAAGAATAAGAAGTCAAATACTGATCTTAGGTTCAAACAGGTAGTTATGAATGTCTTTCTGATAGCTTTTTCCTAGATCTAAATCCTATTTCCAGCCCCCAACCAGGGTAGAGATGTTGATTCAATGGGATTTGCATAAGTGTTGACTTTTACCATTCAGCAATTATTACTGTAGCTCTGCTCTGGTTAACATTCGTGGCTGGATTTAAGTCCTAGAGTGTAGGTGGTCATTCAGATAACCTGGAGCCTAGACCTCATCTCTGTTCTGTGGCCCAAAGAAAAGCTGACTATGATGCCCCATTTTGCAATATAGTTAGCCAAGCAGGCTTCTGATCCTTATGCAAGTCTAAGCATATTCTGCTACAAAAACTCTGGGTTAAAAAAAATTATAATCCATGTGTACAAAATGGCTAATGCAAATTGTGTTGATTTGAATTCAAAAGCAGCATTTTTCTCATGTGTACATTCTGAAGACTAGCTACTTAACAAAGCAGCATTTAATCACCAGGTAGAAAGGTAGAATGCAGGAGAGTGGAGCAGATGAATTGGGGAAGGAAACATTGTTGTCAGGCTGTAACAAACTAGCAGAAAGACCTACAAGGAGGTGGGATACATGTCATTAGGCCACCCATAGGGTCCAGCCAAAACACTGGAGAAATGGGAAGTGTCACATGATGCTCTGTTAAACATAAGCCCATGATTCTGAAGGCAGAAAGAAGAAGAATGGAAGACCTGGTCAAGAGTGCAAGAGTTCTATCTTGCTCAGGCAGAATACACTAGTCAAGTTAGGAAAGAAACGAGCAATTTTAGCAAGTTTCTTCTCCTTGTGAGAAAGTCGAAAACTTGCAGAAAATTAGCAAAGAATATCATATGATTTCTTCTGTGCAAAATTTTCATGCAATATTTTTTTTAGCAGAAAATATTGTTTCCTGGACAAAACAACCATGTCTGAATTTTGTGTAGAGTAAGTCCTGAACTATGAAGATTGTTATCTGTCTAGGATTCTTCTTAGCAGTGCTTCTTCATACTCAAGAAACATTTTTTTGTTCCATTTTTCAATTATTTTCAAATATTCTCATTATGGCTTAATATAAATGGTCTCCATATGAATATCTGAAAGGATCATAAGAGCCAGAGAAAACTAAAAGTCCAGCTAACTGTGGGAAGCAAGGAGGCCTCAAAGCTTGCATAAAGAGATTAGTGAGAGAAGGGAGTCTAGATAATGTTTGTCTCTTATTTTCACCACTCTGTATCTTTCTTTGGTCTATGTACTCAGGTCTTTTGCCTTCTTCTTACCTGTAGACATTACTTCCCTTTTCTCTCTAGAATTTAGTTAACTTTCTTTGTCCTCTTTGTCTGGAAGGGGCATCCATGAAGCTCCAACCTCAAAAATGGATGCTAGCTTACGCCTACACATTGAGACCCAGCTTTTAGGTGCTCTTCTGATGAAGTTTAGGTCAACTTCTTTTACCTATCTTTTTTCCCATCCTAAAATGGGTTACCTGAGACAATAAATATCAGTTTTCTTTTTGTACCTTACAAGAATATCCTGAGTAATTACTCCTGTTTTTACCACAAGTTCATACTGCACTAGCCCTGATGTGCTCTGCTTAATATAGATACCAAATATTCCTACACTAGTCTCAGCTTCTGTCTAAAGTATGCTCATCCTCTTATTTCTTATTCTGATGGGCTGAAAAATCCTCATGGCAAGTTTGAACTGATAATGGTGATCAAAGACAGGTAGCTTGGGTTCTTGAGGAGACAAAGGCAGCCAACCAGTCAGAGGAAGACTTCCAAGTATAATGACTTCCAGGTTACTATAAATTTTATCCATTTTGCATTTTTGCTCTTGTGAAATACAAACAGGCCTTGTTGTACATCCCATGTAGGTAGAATACATACCAGCCTATCTTAACATAAGATGATGATTGACACCCCATCAATGATCCCACTATGTGTCATGATGTCATGTTCTTCCCTCTAGAAAACGGCTTTACTTCATTAGTAATGTTGCAGGGCTGTCCAAATCCACAAATAAAATATGCATCTCCAAAGAGATATTTGGACCTTCTCTCCATAAATACGAAAGCAGAGTGTGTGAGGCTAAACCCTATTGTCAGTCCATACAGCAATTAGATTTTCCTGTGTCTTGGCTCACCATTCAACAATTGATTGAATAGGTGTATTCTGAGGAGGAAATAAAAGGAACTATCATAAGTTGTTATCTGTTCTTTGTAACTGACTCTGCAACAGAACAGCATTTTGGATCCAACAATAATGTGACAACCACAGCTATCTAGAAGATAGTGACCCTCTCTTGCCACTTCAGCGGATGACTGACACCAAACTACCTAGAAAAGTCTGTGAAGTTCCACCAAGTTTCCATCACCTAAACCAAGCATCTCTAGCACTTTCTTCTGCACTCCTACATACACAGAGAGCAAGACTCTCTTGTCAGGATGTTTTTGTTTGCCAGCAACTGATAATAGGGGACCCTGAGTTCATTATGCAGCTAAATAGGAGGGTGAAGAACTGATCTTTTCACTTCTGTTGCCTCATTGCGCTGTGCATCTAATTTTTCCAGTGCTGTACCAGAGTGGACAATTTGCTAGAAGGCTTCATTTAACCTCCCAGCAAAAAATACACTTACTAGGTGCTGAACTTTGCCACCTCTATGAAATTGTGATAGTAAAAAAGATACCTTTAAATGTCATTGTAATACTGTATTTTGGTATTTTGGGTTTGGTAAAAGAAATTACATTTTTCTTTAGAGACAACATGCATGGGGAACACAAGCTCAGTTGACAGCAGCATTGGGTTTCCAGAAGCAAGAAATTTGCTACCCATGTGCCTTGTTTTTAAAGAAATGTGGCTTTTTATTTCTGTTGCTGCCATGATGCCCAAATCTAAAATTGGACAGCAAGTTGTTCATTTGAATGTCAGCAGCAAACTGAGGAAAGCCCTTTCAGTCAAGGAGGGGTTTTTGCAATTTGCCACCGAAGTTCAGCCATTAGGAGAATTTTCAATAGCAGGCCAACAAAAATTAGTACCAGAGTGTGGAAAACTAGCCGTTAGACCCATGAATCTTGTCCATTTTTGTATGAGATGTATAGTTCAGTTCAGCCTAAGGTTTCAGGAAATATTTCAAACCCAAACTTATGCATCTCCTGGTACTATGAAGAGCTACCAATGTTTGAGTTTGGAGACCTTACAAGCCTTGATAAGATTAAGGACAGAGATGATCCATCCTGTTATTTCTAGTACCAGAGGGCTTTCTAGTACCAGAGGCTTTCAAAGTCTAAGGGACATTCCTGTCCCACCCTGTGTTTTCCATATCCCAAAATACTGTTAGCCAAAAACATGGCCAATTATACTCCAAGAAGCATCTAGAGGTCAGGATTGCGAATTTCAGGTGATTTAGAGGATGACCTTGGGACTGTTTTTAGGCCTAGGAGGCCCCCTTCCCCCCAAAATAGAACTAACTTTATGTCATTTCCAGTTTCTTGAAGGGGCATCCCCCACTATAAAACAAGCATTAAGAGCAAAAATACCTGAAATGCCCAATCATACAATCATATCCCCTAAAAGTTTCTGAGAAGATGACTGGATTGTTATTATATGGCGAAAAATTTGGGGGTACAGGAAACACTAAGAAAGTCTTGGAGGCCATACACCCCTGGTCTACAGCAACAGCTGCACATTTTCCAAAATCAGAGGGGTCATTGCACATTGTATGCTTTGAGCATCATCATCATCAATAACAACTATATATTTTTTAATTAATTCCTGGGAAATTCAGCCATGACACAAAGTTTCTGATTTTAAAAATGCTGATGTCCTCACTAAAAGAGGGCAGAAAGGACCACAAATTTCCATGTCCTGTTTCCTTAAAAGCCTTTTCTGTTGTGTAGGCAATTAAAATATTTATAGTTCTACCTTATGTCTATGGTGAAGGAAGTTCCACTAAGTTCAATGGGGACTACTCCTGGGGTAAATGGACATTGAGCTGCAGCCTTATTTTTCTTGATGGTGTTTGTAAAGGAAGCATTTTAATTCTCTTTAAGTGACACTTGTCTTTCTTTAGATTTCCTCAGTACTCAGTCAATTTGGAAAAGCTCTCAACCTTTCGATGTTTCTCTGCTCTAAGTAACTCTATCAGTCTTCCCATTTCCATCTTCTTGATTAATTGACTTAAAGAGAAGAGCTTGGCATGGCAGCTATGTCAGAGGAGATGTTAGATAAGCAGAAACATGGAACAAAGTGTAGCAAGGTAACCATCATGCCTGTTCCCTTTCACAAGAGAGCAACAAAATTACTTTAAGAAATCTACATCTTCTGTATATTTATAAGACAGATAAGTAAATGAAATTAGCCTGATGGAATGGACTGGAGTGTTACACAGACCACAACTCATTATTCTCCTGGCTGCAGAACCTTAAGACTACATGATCACTGCTTGCTCCTGAGGGCAATCGCAGGAAAGACAAGTTGGGCCTGAAGGGTGTTGCACAAGGAGATACTAGATACTCCCTTGCCAATAAACTAAGAGGAAAACGCAAAGGACTAATGGGAAATTATGCCTGCGTATGTCAGCAGCAGAATTCCTGCCAGTGGGTCCAGGGGGAGGGAAAGAGAATATCCTAATGTTATTTTTTTTAAAAAGCTTTATGTTTGAATATTACCTGCTGGTCTATGGAGAAAACTACAAGAAATAACAAAGGAAAAAGGAAAGAAAGGATAATCATATAGGAACAGTTCTAGGTATGTGTTTTGGATTCAGAAGAAACCTCAGTCCCACACCAAATTAGATGTACAAATCAAATCTGGGCTTTTTAAAGGGAACTACAATAACTATGTAATAACTGCATAGCTTATTAAAGGAACTGATCAAGGATGAGTGACAGAATCAGTAGTGGTCTGTAGGAGTTGCTGATTAATGATGTAAATCTTTATAAATTTCATTCTCAGGAATAAGAACAAATAATTTAATCATTTCTGCACTACACTGTAATAGAATTACTGTTCCACTTTCAACATCCTCTGGAATCCTGGGGTTTGCAGGTTAGGAAGATCAGAATTTACAAACAGAGAGCTGTTTGCCCTCAGGAAACTACAAACCCCAGAATTCCACCAGACAATGAAAATGGAGTAATAGCACTATAACAGTGTAGTGCAGAAATGGCCGAAGTAGCAGTGAAGTCCTTCAAAACTCTGCATTTTTTTGAGGACTATTCACATGTCAGGAGTTATTTTGCGAAAAATAAACCATGTGTGGGTTTTGCACATAAAGCATCATGTTCTGCAGAAAAGTGCTGGGGGTTTTTTGCACATGAACAGTGAAGATTATTGTCCATTCAGGATTCTCCTTTTCCATCTGGGATTCAAACAATTATGAATATTCTTTCCGTCCCTACTGCTAAACAAGGATAAGTGACAGTTAGGAAAATAATAGAGACATGCTTCATATTCAGAGAAACCCAGAATTCTGAACCAAACTGAGCTGACTTGGACAGATTTGGGAGATAGATATATTGTGACAGGAGGCCTCCAAAGTGAACCAACTCCAAACTCTTTGCAGTTTCGGGAGAGGCCTTTAGAATTCTCAGCCAGAGAGCTCTTTGGCCTCAGTAAACTACAAACCCCAGAATTCCACAAGATGTTGAAAGTGGAATAGTAGCAGTATAACAGTGTAGTGTGGAAAGGCCCTAACCTTCACCACAACTGAAGGGATTAGGCTAATTTAAGAGGTGCAAGACAGACTTTGTATCAAACACAGCAATGTCCTCCCAAGACAGAGGTTCAGGAGGAACAACTGGGGTGGTTACTGCTCCGTCGTATCTGCCACCCAAATTGTTTCCCTCACTCTACCTAATAGGACAGCCTCGTAAAAAGCTGCATGCATGTCCTGGCTCAAAAACACCAACGAAAGAAAATACTTCTAATTCATTAGAGATTAATGAACAAAATTGGGCTGGGAATCTTCCACAGGGTTTATATTTGACATCTAAACACAGACTGACAAGGTAATTAAGGTGTGACATTAACTCCTCTACTTCCATCCACTGGCAAATGTGTATTTCAAAATGGGAACATGACCTGGAAGTCATTCCTGTGGAAATAAAGTTGCTTTCACGAATAAGATTTTCCATTAGTAATACCATGATGGATTTGGGAAAACCCACTGATCTCTCATTGATGGACATACTCAATATACTGACCAATAATTTTAACAATAATAAGGACATGGTGATTTACCTTCAAAGTACTCTAATTTATCAGTAGGCACAAGTGGCACTGCTTGGACATCTTTTCCTTGGTGCTTCAACTGCATAAAGCATGGGGAGCAGCACAGAGTAATTGACCTAATATAATTAGATATCCCTAATGAAAGGATTAATTACCATGTCCTGGATTAACGTGAGGAAGCAGGCAAGGGAGCTGTGCTAGTTGACAGCTATGCTTCTCAAGGAGCCGTTTTCATTATGCTTTTTGGCTCCAGAAGAAATCTTCCCATTATATTCTTAGATTAAATTCCTCCTCTATAATCTCATGAGCCTCTATGGTTTTCACCAACCTGGCAGTGTTTGTCTTCCATTTCTTTGGCTTTTTTCTTCTCTTGCTCTGATTGGAACCCCCAAGGGATTCAGCATTGTTGGCATTACTGCAGAACTGAGATAAAATATTATACAAATTGCTTTGTGACTTTGATTTTATTTGGAAGTAGTTTACGTCATCTTATCTTCATTAGCCTTCAGACTCAACTAAAAACCATCTTGCAGGAGCTGCCCAGTGTTCCATCTAGAGCTCGGAAATATTACTTTTGAGGACTACAGCTCCCTGAATTTCCCATCCAGCTTGACTACTGGAGTAACATCAACTGCTCATGCTGGGTGGGGGCTTCTGGGAATCCTACGCTATTTCCACAATACACTGTTATAGTGCTATTATTCCACTTTGAACATCCTATGGAATCCTCAGGTTTGCAGTTTAGAATTCTCAGCCAGAGAGCTCTTGGCCTCAGTAAACTACAAACCCCAGAATTCCACAGGAGGTTGAAAGTAGAATAATAGCACTGTAACAGTGTAGTACGGAAATGGACCTAGGCTACATTTCAAGTGTAGAGATATATCATTGAATACAAAACAAAGAAACAAAGAAAAAAAACAAAAACTGGAGTGTAGTTTGCTGAGGACGTTCTGCAGTTCAAAGGGCAAATTTTCTCTTCTCAGTTTTTCTTAATAGAGTTCTAGTGGAAAAGTACTGTTTCACTGATGCCCAATAGCACTATAACTCTATTTTAAAAAATAAAAAAAAATACATTGAAAGAAGGAGAGACGAATGGAACATATTCTGATTTGTCATGGAATTAAAAAGAAATACATTCAAAGGTGAAATGTTGCAGCTGATGCCAGGGGTTGTCAAAAATTATCTGGGACAACAGAAATGCCATTTGGATATTGCTTTTAAAAATGCTGAGAACTATAGCAACAAATACCATAATTTCCAAATATATTTGCCCCATGTGATGAATTCAAGTCTCCAGGGCTAGATGAATTACATCCAAGGATTTCTGAACCACTTGCAATAATCTTTGAGAACTCTTGGAGAACAGGAGAAATCCCAGCAGACTGAAGGAGGGTAAATGTCATCTTCATCTTCAAGAAGGGGAAAAAGAGGACCCAAATAATTATCGTCCGGTCAGCCTGACGTCAATACCAAGAAAGATCCTAGAGAAGATCATTAAACAGTCAGTTTGAAATTACTTAGAAAGCAATACTATAATCATTAAAAGTCAACATGGATTTCTCAGAAATAAGTCATGCCAGACTAATCTTATCTCTTTTTATGGTAGGGATACAAACTTGATAGACGAAGGGAATGCTGTAGATGTGGCATATTTTGACTTCAGTAAGGCCTTTGACAAAATTCCCCATGACATTCTTGCAAAGAAGCTAGTAAAATGCAGGCTGGACAAGGCTACTGTTAGGTGGATTTGTAATTGGTTGACCAACCAAACCCAAAGGGTGCTCAACAATGGCTGCTTTTCATCCTGGAGAGAAGTGACTAGTGGGGTGCCACAGGGTTCTGTCCTGGGCCCAGTGCTATTCAACATCTTCATCAATGACTTGGATGAAGGAGTGGAGGGCATGCTGATCAAATTTGCTGATGACACCAAATTGGGAGAGGTTTCTAATACCCCGGAAGTCAGAATCAAATTTCAAAATGACGTTGACAGATTGGATAGCTGGGTCAAAGCTAAGAAAATGAATTTCAACAGAGAAAAATGTAAGGTCCTACATTTAGGCAGAAAAAATGGAATGGGGGACACGTGGCTGGATAGTAGTACATGTGAAAGGGATCTAGGAGTCTTGGTAGATCACAAGCTGAACATGAGTCAGCAGTGTGATGTGGCAGCCAAGAAAGCCAATGCGATTCTTGGTTGCATCAATAGGAATATGGTGTCTAGGTCGAGGGAGGTAATGGCACCACTTTATTTTGCATTGCTTAGGCCTCATTTGGAATATTGTGTCCAGTTCTGGGCACCTCAATTCAAGAAGGATATCAACAAGCTGGAACATGTCCAGAGGAGGGCGACCAAAATGGTGAAGGGTCTGGAAGCCATGCTCTATGAAGAACAGCTTAGGGAGCTGGGTATGTTTAGTCTGCAGAAAAGAAGGTTAAAAGGGGACGTGATAGCTATGTTTAAATATTTGAAGGGATGTCATGTTGAGGAGGGAGCAGGCTTGTTTTCTGCTGTTCCAGAGACTAGGACAAGGAGCAATGGATTCAAGCTGCAGGAAAAGAGATTCCACCTGAACCTCAGGAAGAACTTCCTGATGGTCAGAGCTGTCCAGCAGTGGAATATGCTGCCTCGGAGTGTGGTAGATCTCCTTCTTTGGAGGTTTTTAAGCAGAGGCTGGATGGCCATCTGATGGGAATGCTTTGATGTGTGTTCCTGCATGGGAGGGGGTTGGACTCGATGGCCCCTGGGGTCTCTTCCAACTCTATGATTCTATGATTCTATGTGGAAGAGCCCTGAATGAATTTTAATATGAGACTTCATTGGTTTATGTGTAGAACTGAAAGCATGTCAGTCCCAGCCACTAGAAAGAGAGTGGGGGAAGTGTTTCACTGATAATTAGTTCTTCTCCGCTGTCCACTGCTGACTTCCAGCAAATTCTCCCCTGGGTTGCAATGATACTTAGCATTCAAATCTTTGGGGGGCTGTAATGATGCTTATGACTGCTGATGCAAATGTCTTTTTAATAAATGAATGGTAATTACAAATGTCTCTGTGTGTACTTCATTAGCCAATATGGAAATTGTGTTTACTCTGAGACAGTTCAGAAGGCGAAGATGGCTGACAGAGGCTGCTCTAGAAGTAGATGCCGTTGCTGATCCCACTATACATGTGAAACACAGTTGTGTTCTTCACAGAAACCTGCCATAGTTCATAACCATGCCAGTCTGCTTTGTTCTTAGTCTTTGCAAAGGTAAAGTTGTGACTGAAGGCATGCCAAGGGAGATTGTCATCAGGAGGTCTTGGAAAAATTCATCTGAGTTAACTTCCCAGAGGAGCGGGGTGCATAGGAAAATCTGCTTCTGGCCATTTAATAATTCCCAGATTGGAAAACAAATGTGCCACAGCCCTTGTTGAAATGGTGTTGAGCTGCCTCTGGAGAGTTCTTTCATCTCACAACAGATGCACAATCTCTTTTAGGATGTATAACATCCTTGGTGAGTCAAAAACAGCAGCGAGACAACAATATTGTTCATTTCATAAACGCCTTTGCAGACAATGAGGAAGAGCCTAAGGGGTTTGTGAACAAAACCCCCATAGAAAACTTAGTCCCTCAAGAATATGGAACTCACATTTCATTCAGAATGTGACGGGCAACTCAAAGTTAAAAGACAGCAGTGATTTATTTAAGTCTTTTACTTCAAGTGTCAAGTCAAGTCTCAAGTCTCTACTTTGAAGTCTCAAGTTAAGTCTCAAGTCCTTGAAGATACTTTCAAGTTAAGTCTCAAATCAAGTCTCATGTCTGGGAGCCAACTTTATACCCCAACCTGTATTCCCGAATTTCTGGACAGAGTCACATACAGTCAATTTTAACAATTTAAGTAGAGTCAGCCATCCACATTTGCAATTTTGCCATCTGCAGCTTCAGAAGTGGGGAATAAGATCCTTCTTACTCCCCATTACTGAAGCTTCCAAAGCTTGAGAAGGAAGGATCCTTCCTCCTCAAGCCTGTTGCCTAACACATCGGAGCCTCCTCTTATATGCAGCAGGGACAGGCTGCTGAGCAGACCTCAACCCTGCCTCAAGTTCCTTGCCTAAACCATTTGCTGTTCCCCTCCAAGAAATGCGCCCACACTTTGGGCTTGAGATAGATCATCATGTGACCAGTAGGCAAAAAGAGATGGAGGCATTGTTCAAAGTCATAAGGTTTCTGGATGAATGTGTTCTGTTATTGAACCAAGGGCAGCAAGTCAGTCATTAAAAATATACAAGTCTCAAGTCTCGAGTCGAGTCGACTCATTTATTGCTGAGTCGAGTCCGAGCTGAGTCACTGAAGTGACTTAAGTCTGACTTGAGTCTGAGTCAGTCAACTTGAGTCTACATCACTGAAAGACAGAGTCACTGTCTTTTCTTACCCCCAATAGGTGTATGTCAAGAATACTGTGTAAACAATACAATACTTTGTAAAAAATACAAGAATATTGTGTAAACTACACAATACAACCCCTATGTAGCATTTGACAGGCTATAAGTATTCAAGACACTAGTCCTCCAGCTCAACTGAAAATTTGAAAAATGCATCTATGAAACATTTTATGTTGACAACATTGTTTGTATGGGATCAGCATACCGAAAATCTGGGTTCAAATTCACATTTTTATATGGAGGTTTGCTTTCAAATTAAATCTCAACAAAGTGAGGTAGCTCCATTTTCTTTCTTTTTCTCTTCACGCTCTCCCCTTTTTCAGCTTTCTAAAAATGGTACATAGAGGGCTGGGAACCCTGATAAATGTGTTGAGTGATGGTAGAGGCAGGAGAAGGGATCCCCCCACCCCAAATTGGATAAAGGCATCTTCTGCCTCTTCCATTAGCAGAAGGCAGGTCCTCAGTCCAACACTGCAAGTCTCCCATATAGTGTTGTTCTTAGGAGCAGTGACACAGGAATTTCAAATCACTTCAGAAATACAAATTAGGACTTTCTGATGGAACTAATCAGAAGACTTTGTGCATTTCACTGCTAGGCATCTTTGTTCAGGATTTATCTATTTGTTTCCTTTGGATTTACATAGGTTTGCAGTGTTGGACACTTTTTTTTTCCTGAATATCAAAAAGGTAACTTTGTTCTTAGTCTTAGGCCATTTCCACACGGGGTGAGGGAATCGCCCCATGCCGTTACTTACTGGATCTTCTGGCTCCCCGGTCCGGTCCAGGCTGCTCCAGAGCAGTGCGAGGCTATCACTCCGCACTGCTCCAGCATCCAAAATGGCAGCTTTCAATTGGCTGTGGGTCTCAACCAAGCACTGAAGCTTGCCAGCCTAAAGCCCGCGCTCTGCAGATCACAGGCTCGCATTGGAGCGAGCCTGCGAATCTTCATGGGAAAGCAGGCATGCAATGGCACGCGCCAGCATTTTGAAAAACCTGAAAAATCAGATTTTTCAAAAACACACTGGAGGACCACTTGGGGTCACTCCAGAGCGGACTGAGGTGTCCGCACTAAGTAGTCTGGACCCAGTCCACTCCAAGGTGCAGACGTCCTCCGTGGAGGACGCACTGCACCGTTTTATTTAACCCATGCAGAAATGGCCTTAGTTGAATTCCCTTGCTCTCTGTATCAGTAACAGGCAAAAAGGAAAAAGGAAAATGAAGAGAAGTATCTTAACTTAAAAAGAACAAAAAAAAAGGAAGGAGGGAGGGAGGGAAGGAAGGAAGGAAGGAAGGAAGGAAGGAAGGAAGGAAGGAAGGAAGGAAGGAAGGAAGGAAGGAAGGAAGAACAAACAAACGACATTAAGGAAAAGGCTTTTCCATCCAGAAATTCAGTATTGTCAGGGTTGTTGTTTTTCGTTTTTTGAAAAAATAATCAAATTATTTTGCCACTGACAGAGATTTTTGGATCTCCTGCTCCTTTTATCCATTAAAATTTTGGACACCAACTTCCAATTCATCATTTTATTCCTTAAAAGCCAGGGACACGCTTTTCTTTTTTTTAGTCATAGTTAGTTTCTCCATGTTATTTATTTCACTATTGGGGGGAAGGAGATTTGGCTATTTTTGGTAATTTGCTTAAAAATAATGTAACAATTTAACTATTAATTGTTAATATGAATAATTAATATAGAAAATGTATCTGTGCCTCTCGAGATCTTGACATCAATACGTTTACCTTACCTAATGATTTAATGCTAACACTGACATTCGCAAAGTCTACAACTGAACTTGATTTTTTTGCACCTGAGCTGTTATTTATTGAATTAATTATTATAGACCCTACCTTTCTCCCAGCAAGAGACTCAGAGCAGTTTACAAAAAATGTAAAACAAAGCCCAACTAAAATCATTTTTACAAAAGTTCAGAAAAAAATTAAAGACTGAATACTGTTTACAAAGCACATAGTTAAAACAGTTTAATAAACATTTGAGACATAATCAAAGGACAGAAAGGAAAATACCACTGTGTACCACATTCAAAACACACTTCTGCGTCATCCTTTAAACACAAAAGCCCTGCTTAAATAAAAAAGTTCTTTCCCTGCTACAGAAAAAGAGCACATGAGAAGGGAGCTAATTGAACCTCTAATGGACCAGAGTTTCATAGCCTGGGAGCACGCACTGAGAAGGCTCTCTCCAAATTCAAGCCAGCTCGTATAGGGAGATATAATCATATAGACAGTCTGAATCCAAACTGTGTAGAGTTTTAAGGATCACAACCAGGACTTTGAATTCTGCCCAGAAAGGAACCAAAGTTATAGCCAGGACATGTAGGGTTGCCAGGTCAGAATGATCCCAGACTCTGCATTTTCTGTGCCAAAAACTGAGACCTATAAACAGCCCCTTGTGATGTACAGGAGAGAGTCCCTAACAAAATTAAAAGGATGGTATTGCAAGGGGAAATCTTTAGTCAGGTCATTAAGCATGCTGCATTAGACCTTAGCCACAGTACCACAGAGCATGCCATTCAGTTAAAAAACAAAAAAACAAGTCTAACAACTGAGGGTGATATACTTTAGAGGTGTCATGATGGGGTAAGATTTACTGGAAAAAACAATAATGTTCATCAAAATGGAAGACAGTAGGGAAAGAAGGAGATTGGTTCAATCGAAGAAGCCATAGTTCTGAGTCTGCAAGACTTGAGTGGGGCAGCTGAAGTACTGAAATAGTTAGATGGGATCAGGTTGAAATAAATAGATAAACACATAAGCCCCTTAACATTCAAACAATTATATAGGCATGAAACATATGGTATAAGATAATAAAGCATAACACCTATAAAGTAGTTTTATACATACATTTACATACATTTTATACATATAAATTCACAAAACTAAATTTGAACTAACTCAACTCAGATTTATACTATAAATATCATGCTACAACAAGTAATATAGAATAATGTGTTATCATATGTAAATACAACTGCACAAAGCCTCCAGTACAATGAAAGTGGGTTATTATGATGAACCTAGAACATACTGAACCTAGAACATACTGTAAATCTGAAGCTAACATAATACACAACCATAGTTCCAAACAATAGTTTCCCAATGTTCAGTTTCTAATTATTATCTTAAACCATATGTTTCATGTTTACATATTTGTTTGAATGTTAAGGGGCTTATACATTTATACATTTATTTGAACCTGATCCCATCTACCTATTTCAATAGTTCATAGGAGGTGAGTATTGGAGTGTTCTCTTCCTTGTATAAGGCAGTTGATGGCCAGGGCTTTTGGGGTGCTCTCTTTCATAGGGTTCCCATAAGATGAAATTGATGTGAGGGCAAATAACAATATTTACACACGTGTTCAAAGGGCAGTTTTAACTTTCTTCCTCTTTGCCCTGAAGACTGGAGAAGAGGGGCCAGCCCTGAGATCTGGCAATCCTAATCACATAAGCTCATCTGTCAGGGCTGTACTATGCTTGAAAGACATAGCTTGCACAGCAAGTATATCTTTTTGATTCAGTCTTTTTACCTCTAAATTTATTTATTTTTTTAAAAAAAGGACCTGATATGGATTGGGACCTGAATGAGGCTTCATTTAATCCATTTCAGAAACCCTGTGGCCTGCAATCTGTATTGCCAAAAACAAAACAAAAAGTGATCCATTAAAAGCAACAGCTTCATTTTGAAGAATACAAATAGCAGGAGCAGAAGATTGATATCGATCATGTCCATTGTGGGTATAAAGAACAGTCCTACCCAACCCCCAAACTAGGGTCCTGGACCAGATCAAGTCCTTTGCATCTGCTTTAGTATAAAAAAAAAGGGGGGGGACACAGTGACTAGTTCTGTTTTAAAGTGTCATTTTGGCCCAAATCTCTTCATCTCATTCCTCCAAGATGCAGGTCCAGATTTTTGTGCAGTGCCTCTTATGGGCCATTCACATCCTAACATAGTTTATGTCTCTTTTCTTCCTAATGGCCTCTTTCATTTTTAAAGGCAATATCCTTGTGCTGCAAATGCAGCTGCTGGCCAAATGGCAAGATATCAAGTTCTTGGGCTGTCATTCACTAACAAGAAAGAGAACAGGTTGATTAAAAGTAGTGAGCCCCATCACCCCCACCCCATTTCTACATGCACCTATAACTAATATTCTCACTTTCGCCTCTGCCCGTGGGAAACAGGGAATGGAATATTGATAGGCAGGAGCATTAATGTTGAATGCATCCTTGCCCAGAGGATGTGGTTGTTTTCAAGTCTGCATAAAACTTAGTAGCAAAATTCAGGCAGGTGAGACAAATCTTGAGTTGGTTTCATTTATTCACTTAGAGATTGCTGAGTTTCCTTGATTCACACAAGCTTTCAGTGGTGCTGTCTCTTTAAAAAACAAACAAACCTGAAAGCAGAAGCATGGAATGTGCTGCTATATTTAATAAGTTTTACATGGCCCTTTATGTTCACTCTTTACTTTGGTTCAGCAAGGAGCCTGCAGGTTGCTCTCTGTCATGTCTGCATCCTCAATCAAAATGCAACTGCTGTTTGGTTTGCCTTTCATTAGGTAGCTTCATGTTTAATGGTCCAGAATGTCAGTTTGATGTCTCTCATCAGTGGGAACTAATTATTAGGAAATAGCCACCTGAGATCTCAAAATTCTGTCTTGAAAGATTTGAAAGAAATGGAGTGGGGGCAGTGGATAGGCATAAAAGCAGTTAGCACTTTGGAAGAGACAGTGCTGTGATTCATCTGGTGACACTGTGGGTGTAGGCCTCTCTTTGGAGTAGGTCCAGAGGTAGCTGTTAGCTTTCATGTCAGTGGAATGCTAAGTCCTTTCAGGATTTTAGTTTGATCTTTAAAGAATCTACCCAAAATATGGGTAGCTTTTAAAGATCAGGCTGAAACCAAATGGATTCATGGCCACCAACTGGCACTGAGTAGTAGATCTGGTAGGTTGTAGGAGTGCCTCTAAAAATATATTACCTGTATATTTTCAAATAGAAAAACACCTTAAGTCTTCTGCTTTCCTATTTCAGGGAAATCAAAAGTAGGTAGTGCTGCCTCAGCAACTTCTCAGTGCTTGGGGAATTACAAAGCACACAACACTACTAACAGCCATACACAAACAACAGTTTGCAATTCACTCCTAAGGAAGTTCTGTAGCTAGTGTCTCCCTAAAGCAAGGATTGGACCTTCCAGGTATTGGTCAACTGCAACTCCCAGCAGCCCTAGCCATGATAAACAATGGTGAAGAGTTCTGGGAGTTGTAGTCCAGCAACATCTGGGGGCTTACATAATTTCCATCCCTGTCCTAAAGGGGTGGCACCACTCAAGGCTTGTTGTTTACGAATGCACAGAAACATATGCAGCAAAGATGATAGATCCAATTGCCATAGCCATCAAGGTAAAAGATGTTAAATTACAACTAGATCTGAATACATTTTCTCTGAAGTAGGTCTCACTGACCTAATATTTTATTTCCAAGAAGGGAAGGGGAAAAGTTCAATAGGTTAAAAAAAAAAAGGCCACCCTTCAAGAAAAGTCCCTTTAGCTCCAACCCTTGTTAATGTAAAAGAGACAGGGAGTGGGGAGAGGGTGCTTAAGTCAGGTCTAATTGGGTCAATTCTCTGAAATTAGTTTTTCTTAAACACCTCCCAAATGATCCTAACTGTCCTTAAAATCTTCAGTTCTCTCTTCTGTCCAAAGGCAAAACATAAATGGTCTTGTTTGCCTACTTATAACTCACTCCTGAGAGAAGTAGTAGAGACCGTGGATCCCTTGTAGATATGCTGATGTCTGTCAGCGTCCACTGACTTACTAGCTAATCATAAAATATTCTGCTAAGGGAGGGAAGAATCCTTGACAAGTGAGAAGCACATTTTTAAAGTTAATTGTGTTTCTAAATTCTCTCTCCTGGCAATTATGCTGATGATATTAGTGCTAAAGAGCCTGAATGGAAATTTGTTGAAGAAACATTCTCTTTTAAAATGTTAATCTTTCACCTCTTTCCAGATGGTGGCTCAGAAAGCACGGTAACTGGGTCTTATAAGATATTCTTGTTGGGTATCATTCCCAATCAACTTCCTACAACATCCATATTAATGAACACAAAACAGCTGAACTCAAACCAACCTCACCAGCAACATTTCCCTCCTCTGCGTGGGGCTGATAGAAGTGACATGCTGATCACTCTTGCCACTGATACTACATTTTCATTGTTAGTATTACAGGGTGGAGGGCAGGGCAAGCAAGTTGAGAAATTACTGTGGAGAGCTTAACACAGAATGTAATCACTCCCAAGGAACTCTGGGTAATTTTTAATCAGTTTGGCCATTATCTACTCTTCATCTGTGTTGCCTATGCATGAACATGAAGCTGCTGTAACAGAGCACATGTTTACACATCTTGAGCAGGTTCCTACATGGTTATATGAGGCAGTCTTTAGTTTGATTTGGCTGCAAACAATGCAAAAGGTGAGATTAAATGAGCGATATGGGAGATACAGGTTCTCAAGTCATCCTCAGCCATGTAGAATTCTAAATGCATTGGGTCATAGCTTGGAAAGTTACTTTGGGGGTTACAAGTCCCAGAATCCCTCACATAGTATAGCCACCAGCCATAGAGAATCAGCTTGTCAGCCCAAAACTGCAGTCTTTTCCAACTCTGCCTAGAGAACAAATTATGATAAATAATAGACTGGACAGAGTTATGCATACTCAAAAATACTGCGGAATAGAATGTGCAAAGGACATATCATGCTTGGTTCCAGCCCCCACAACTCCAAATGAGAGGGGGTTCTTCAGGTTAGCACCTTGGTCATGGACTCAGGGGCTGGCTTGGGGAACAACCTTTAGGGGTTGCCTAGATCTCAAGCTCCCTAAGGTCAGATGAATGGGCCAGGTCTTCCCAGGAAGGGTCAGGGTCAGTCTGTAGGCACACAGGCATACAGCAGGCCCCGGGAGGGCTGGACATGCAGAGCCTTTCTGTCCTATGCTGTTATAGTGCTATTATTCCACTCTGAACATCCTGTGGAATTCTGGGATTTGTAGTTTACTGAGGCCAAAGAAGTCTCTGGCTGAGGATTCTAAATGCCCCTCCCTAAACTGCAAACCCATTGTCCATGGCCTGTGGTCTGCTTTGACCTGATATTTCACATTAGAGAAGGTCTTCTTTCAGTGTAGTTTTTGTTGATACTTAAAAATGTGGCTTAAATAAAGTTAAATTGGATTTAGCATGGCAAGTGTTTGCCAGGGAAAGCTTCCCAATGAAACAATAACTACAAGGAGAATTGATATAATGGGCTCTTTTTATCCATGGGCTCTGGATATGTGGATTCAACTAATCATGGATTGAAAATAATAAAAATTTGATTACATTTGATTAAAAATTTGATAAAATTTGATTTAAAAATTAAATATTAAAAATAAAATCCAAAATACAGTATTAATTTTTAAAAAGCAGTGTAGCACTCTAATCTCTCATCTCATCTCATCTCATCCAGTGGTCTTGGAAGAGAACCATGGCAGAAGCTGTTCTGAAGAAGCCACGGAAGTGGGGCAGGGGAGCAAGTGAGAGGGAGGAAGACTGGTTATCAGGGTGGGAATGGATAGCTGGAGCTAGTGTGTATGACAATGGCTCCCTTTGCCAGGCACATGGGGGATGAAAAAGATCAGGTGGTGAAGGAGAGTGTGAGAGGGACGACTGGTTGTTGGAGTAGGCAGGGAAAATTCAAGTTCACTCATTCAGTGGCAATCCCTGTCACAGTGTGCACATGGTGGGGCATGGGTGGAAGGATCAGATGGTGCTCAAGTTCCCTTCTTGTCCCTCTATATAAGGGATTTGACCATTCTCATTTTTGGTATCTACAGGAGGTCCTGGAACCAATCCCTCAGATACCAAGGACCAGTGATGTATTTAAGTCTTTTACTACAGATCTCAAGTCTCTACCTTCAAGTCTCAAGTCCTTGAAGATACTTTCAAGTCAAGGCTCAAATAAAGTTTCAAGTCTGGAAACCAACTTTATACCCCAACCAAAATTCCAGAATAATTGGACAGAGTCAAATAAAATCAGATTTAACAATTCCAGCAGGGTCGGCTATCCATGTATGCAATTTTGGCATCTGCAGCTTTGGAAGTGGAGAATAGGATCCTATCTTACTCCCCAGAACTGAAGATTCAAAAGCTTTAGAAGGAAAGATCCTTCTTCCTTAAGCCTGTTGCCTAACACATTTGCTGTTCCCCTCTGAGAAATGCACCCTGCACTCTGGGGGCAAGGCTTGTTGTTTTGCTGTTAGGAAACATTTTAGAAGGCTTCTCTGATAGGCAGAGGGGACAGACTGCTGAGCCTATCCCAAGCCTGCCTCAAACCCATTGGCTAACTGGTTTGCTGTTCCCCTCCGAGAAATGCACCCACGCTTTGGGCTTGAGACAGATTGTCATGTGACCAGTAGACAAAAAGCGATGGAGGTATTGTTCAAAGTAATAAGGTTTCTGGATGAATGTGTTATGTTACTGAACCAAGGGCAGCAAGTCAGTCATTAAAAATATACAAGTTCGAGTAGAACCAACTCAGTGCATCATTTATTATTGAGTCGAGTCCAAGTCAAGTCACTGAAGTGACTTCAATCTGACTTGAGTCCGAGTCTATCGACTCGAATCTACATCACTGCCAAGGGCTTCTGTATATCTGATATAGGTTGAAAGTGGAGGTGTTTACCAGTGCTTGGGAGTATGGTCCCTAAAAGATCATCTCCTTCCAAATCAACCTACCCACATAAAAAGTTCATAATCAAAATCTTTCTTCTCAGTGCCTCTGTCAAATGGAGGTGGCAAATAGATTTGATTGCAGTGGACTGCTTAAGGAGTTTTCTTCCCAAAGGTGCTATTTTTCAATTCTCTCATCATATTTCTAGTGTTCAGTACTCACAATAAAATACTCCACCTCTTCTGCATGATGGACCTCAAAGCAGTATACATAGCATCATCGCACCATCTTTTATTCAGTCATGGCCCAATTTTAGCAAGGTTGTTCAAGGTTGGGATATCATATTCATGTAGGTGAATAGCCTGTTCTATGGGCTACCAGCTTTTGCTGATTAACATGCAAAATTGTGCTACTTTCTAACACGTAGGAAACCAAATCTGGAAAATGTCATTTTGCTGGTTTATGGTGAGTGGACTTGATTATGCTAATAAGATAAATTACACTCATTTTTCTTAGCTGGGTTGCTTTACCTAATCCTTAAGATACATTTGGTTTGGTTTGATTTGGGATAAAAATTTATGACATGATTCAAGCACAATAAATCACTCTCACCCCAGTCCCCTTCCCAAACTCCTGAATTTCAAAATTTGCACAACACAGAAAAAACAACCAGTGTTGAACTGGTGTCAGCTGGGAGATGGGCCACCCAAGGTTTAAATCTGTTTCAAACACAAAGCTCAGTGCTGCTTACCCTGCAGTTTGTCTCCTTGACTGGAGACCCAGAGAATAGAAGAAATTTTTCAGTACTTCAGCTGGCTCCCTGAAATCTGGCAACCCTATTTAGGAGGCCTAATAATTGATAGCATCAATGCAGGCCATCTCTTCCTCTGTTGCATTAGCACTCTTACTGCACTCCTCAGGAAAATCCCATTTCTCTCTTTCAGTTTTAGGAGGGAATCCTAATTTGATGCAAAGACACATTTAATGTCATGTGTAGTTAGACGCTAATTTTTTTCCCTAAGAGCTTGGAAAAGTGATCAGTTGTGGAATTCTGGGAGTGAAAAACCAAAACAGTACCATTTCCAAATTCTGTTCTTTCTCCACTGAATGGATTATACCTGCTCTCACATCTAGCTCACTGGCATCCAGTTTGCAAAGAGAAGGATGCAGTGGATGTCACCTCAATTGGTCACCAATTCCTCCCCTGCCCACTTCTAAAGGAAGGCTACTTTGAGAAAGAGAAGTTAGGTCAGGTACATACCTTCCAATTTTCCAGGGACAGTCCCAATTATTGCTGTGTCCTCCCACTCTTCCAGCCGCTTTTAAAATGTTCCTGTTTCTCTCTCCTCCTCCCACTTCCACCTATGCCCTCAGCTTACTTCCTCTGTTGCAGACTCAGTTCAAAGTGCAAAAATAGTTTACACTCAGTCAACTCAACAGGAAGGTAGAAGAGAAGGGACAGAACTTGCCCTTCCCAGTAGGTTCCAGCAAAAGGAAACTGCTTCAGTCTGTCCTAGCCTGTTATCTTCCTCATTAATAACTTCTGCCATCTTGACCACACTCTGACGTTGCTTGGCTGCATGTGTCCTGGTTTTCATCTGAAATACTGGAGGGTATGCAGGTATGGGGAGCCAGTATGGTATAGCATTTGAGCATTGGACTAGGACTCTGAAGAACAGAGTTCAAATCCCCACTTGGCTATGGAAACTCCACTGGGTGACCTTGGGCAAGTCACACTCTCTCAGCCTTACAGTGTCCTGTGCTGGCAGCCAGCTAAAGTTTACAGATCTCCAATTACAGTCTTTTATCAGCAACTACAAGCAAAATTTATAACAGTTTGTTAGCCAGTTACCAGTCATTGTCTTTGCAGTCCAAGTCCATAGTGAATTCAGAGCGACAGTACAGTAGTGAAGTCCTTACACAAGGTTAGGGTTAAGGTTTCCAGGAACACAAGCAAGAGATCTCCGAACATGAGGTGCACTGCTTCCAGTGATAAGATCAGTTATTTGCAATGGCTTCTTCCCATCTCTTTCTCTGTTTCTATAGGATGACAGCCTCCTCTAGCTGTTTGCTTAATTGATGCGTCCTTACCATATAAACGCTCTGAGTCTCATGGCCTCTCCCTTTTCACCTATGCTGGCTGGAGTTCATGTCTCTGTGTTGTGGCTGTTGGGAACAGCCTGTCTGGGTTCTGGGATGGAGCCATGACATAGAAGAAGGCAAAAGCAAACCCCCTCTAAACAAATATTGCCAAGAAAACCCTGTGATACATTTGCCTTAGGGTTACTGTAAGTTAGAAACAACTTCAAGGAACACAACAACAAAAACAACAAGAAGAAATGTAGGTAACCCTCCCTTATGCATCCCCACCAGCAAACTACTAGCAAGTCCTAATGAGAGAACATCTGCTTCTCTTTCTATGCATTCTTCTTTCCATGAGGTTAGCAATGGGGGTTCAGTTGAAGGTTAGATTTACTCCCAAAGCTTCCAGCAATGATCCCTGGTATAGCTTATAAAGTGCCAAGAGATGTGTTGCTAGTGGATGCTGCATAAAGTATCAGACAAAGGCACAAAATTTCCTGGAACTCATTTAGCTGCAGCATTGCCAAGTGAAGGTAGAAGCCTGTGGCAAGAGAATTAATTAAAGGTGTTAATTTCCTGCATTTATGTTTGCCCTCTTTAGCTTCACTTCAGACATGCTAATTGCAATTTGCGCAAGTTTCCTCTTAATACCCCCTTTTAAAAATACACTTTGAATCCTGGGCATCTTGCAAATTTACCACAAATCACCACCACAGCACAGTTGAGCTGCCACCCCATCTCTCAGTAAGAGAGCTTTGTGCTTTTAATTACAGCCTCAAGCCATTTTATTTAACTGCTGTATTAAAGCGCCTGCAAGCAAGGAATATGCTTTGCTATCAGAGAATTATGACTTCTTTCTTGTCTTCTTAAGTTTTGTTTTCATATAATTTCACAACATTTTGAACCAGTTTTTGTCATTTTAAATGAAGCATTTGAAAAGCCTGTTTAATTATTAACATCACAAGAGCAGCAGCATGGATCCACCCTAGCAGCACATAGTCATCTTCCTCATGTTCCAAAAAAGAGTAGGAGAAAAAACGCTACAAGACACTCCATTTTCATAAGGGCGCACAGAGGCATCTGATCCAGGTTCACTGCCAGAGGCTCCTTGCATATTTTATAGTGCAAGCAAAGCAACATAAAAAGAAACCGAGGCTTTTAAAATGGTTTTTTTTAAAAAAAAATAACCTTGACATTTCCTTGAAAATTACACTATTTAGAAGATTAGATGATCTGTCTGTCAGGGGATATTGTCCTGTCACAGCATGAACCACTAATACGTCACTTTATAATAAAGATTCACCAAGTCATTCAGACTGGAAGTTGAGATGACAACACATCCCAAAGCTCCTGCTCTTGCTGCAAATCATAAATTAAAATTCAAACTCAAACATGGACTAGTTTTATTCCTGGGTCCATCATGAGTGCAGATACTGGGTCTTGCCTCTGCTTACAGGCAATGGGTCTTTCCTACCACCTCTAACCTGATTAATTTAACTCAGGGTGAGCAACTTCAGCAAGTTCCAGGGCGCTAATTCTGGCCACCTGAAAACCTTCTACAGGCCCCATTCCCACCACTGCTGTAAACTGTGCCGCCGAATGCCAGCAGCAAACCAGAAATGCTGCTTTAAACCAAGTAGAAAGTGTTTTCAAAGGGGTTTTGTTACCCCACAAGAAAACCCTGTCCCAGGGTCTACAATTTTGATATTAAAATATGATTCAAGGTGCCTGAGAGGTCACCCAGATGGGCACATAGGCAGCAACGATCAAACAATCGAAAACCAGGTCAGGCCAGTAAAATCCCCAGTCACATAGCCCCAGGAGACCTCAAGCTGTGCAAACCCACAGTAGACAAAGGGTCCTCAGCCCCTGAGAAGCCGACTTGAGAGAATTAACGTGTTTGCCCGAAGTTGAGCAAAATCCTATCAGGCAAGGACCATTTACATGAAGTCAGACCACAACCCAATGCAGCCAAAGATCCTGAGACTTTGGCAACACCTTGTAATCTCATCACGCAAAGGAAGTTGTCATTGTGGAGCTTCTTTCTCGTTGCAGCACCCATTGTTCTCCCCAGGAAAGGATTAGCCCTCCAGGTACTTTTCCCCCTACAAATAGTCCTAGTTTTTGAGTAGTTCTTTGGATCACTCCCAGTCATCCCGGCTGACTGTTTCTCCATCCGTTAAGTAATCTCCTCAGCCCTCTCCATGTTGAGCCCCACTTCTTCGCTGTTTTTCCTGGACCATGGACTTCAGGAAAAGGTGCAGTATTACCCCAGCTACAACCCCTTCAATATTCCCCTATCTACTTTCCTCTCTTTTGCTTCTTAATAGGTCTTGAGTGAGTGTGTGAGTGATTGTGTTGGTGCGTGAGACTTTCATTCAATAAAATCATTCATTAAACATTTTCGTTTGGTTTTTGGCTTGGCCTGACCCCATAAAAACTGGGTAAAAAGACCCCACTAGGTTACCCTGCCTCTCGCATTGCTATTGCTCATGCTCTGGTTAGTTTCCATTTCCCATCACATGGAGCCCAAGGGACCCCAGAAATCAGGGTAACAGTTTCTCAGTTTGCTACCAAGGTTTGGTTTCAGAGCTTAGAAGCATTATTGCAAAAGCTAATTGCATAGCACCAGTTTTTCAAAGAAAAATAAACAGATGCTAGTTATTTGTTGCTTGTGATTAGCACTGCTCATTGGTAACATGTTACTAATCTGAAACTTTTTAATTGTTTTGCTGATCATTTAAACATACAGACCAATTACCAAAACAGCACAAAAATCCCTATAGATATATTTTGAAGAAATTTCTAAGCATTACTCATTGTACCTAAAATCTAATGAAGTTCATAACTGCTTCAAACCAAAGATATATGGCTGCCTCCTGTGACTACTGAGAAAAGCAGTGTTGCCATTTGCAATACATTGCTTCCAACTTCTGGGGCTTGTGAAATTGACCATGGAAAGCCTTTGAGCAGCATGTGTCTTGTGGACCATGTATTGTATTTGGGTTAGGAATTGGCCCTGAGATCTTCCACTTGATAAATATGAAGAAAAGAAATCCCTACATGTTTGGCTGTTCCCTTCAAAGTATTTGTTGACTAACCCATGAAATAACGGAACCACGCACAAGAGCTTGAGTTGAAATATGGACCTCTTTATTTAAACTATCATCTATTTAGGTTTTATCCCCTGAGATGTGCAAAAGGTGGTCTCTCACAGACTTCTTCCCCAGATTCCCCTGAGCAAACAGCTGAGCCCCAAGCAGAATACAAATGCTGGTTTGCTTGCCAGCCAGCCAGCTTGGAAGGCCAACCCAGGAATCAAACTACCATGTTGCATGACTTAAAGTGCGGGCTAAACCCACTGGCCAGTCTCAAGAACAGTTTCTCAAGTCAAACATGACCCCTGTCTCAACCAAACTGCTGGACCACATCTGGGCACAGCAACATCCCCTAAAATATATACTGAACCCTAAGGAGCTTGCAGTTTCTGAAGAGACCTGCAAGGTATTCTTAAGCTTCACCTCATCCCTCTAGAATGAGATCCCATTGAATTCAGCCAGAAAGTCATGCCACACCCTAAGGTCCTGATAGTCCTCTTGAATGATCTTGATCCAATGATGGGACTTGCTGATCCCATATGTAGCATTACACAGACACCTAAGGAAAGCTATACCTGGTACCGTCACTCTGCAGATAAAGTTTAAATGACCAATTAGTTTCTGGAACTCCTTCAGCAAAGCCTTCCTACACACAAGAAATCCAATCACTCTTTCCTTCATATCCTGTATTTTTTGCCAGGGCAACCTGCACAGTTGGGTAATTATGCATTTTCAATGCCCAGGAATATCAATTGGAGGGAACAGCCCTCTGTCTTTTCTTGTTCAAAAAGAATACTCAGTTCCTTCATTAATGAGCCAAACTTATCCATCAAGAAGGCACAGTAACCTGTTTCGAACTTACCAATAAACAGGAAGTCATCCAAATAATCGACCACCCATATGGCTCTTGATTTAAATTTGCTAGCCCACTACAGGAATATACTGAACCTCTCAAATGCCACACATGACATTGAACACCCTATAGGAAAGACCTAATCCATGTAAAACATGCCATCAAATGAGAAGCCCAATAGCAAAAAAATCATTTGAGTGGACCAGTAAAAGATGAAATGCAGACCTGATGTCACATTGTGCCAATTTGGCACCAATCCCTTGCATCCACATTTCCCTAACCACAGTATCAAAGGAGGTGTACTGAATAGTACACATCCTGATGGAATGACACCATTAACTGATTCCTCCTTAGAGTAAGACAAAGGGTGAATAATCCTATATTCACCTGGTGCCTTCTTAGGTACCACACCAAAAGGTAAGTTCCTAAAACTTGGAACAAGAGTGAGGGGTAAGGTTCAAGCACCCTCCCCTCCAGAACGTCATTTCTGAACTTCTGCCTAACAATATGCTCTAAACCCACTGTTACCCTGATTTCTGGGGGTCCTGGGAGGGACACCTCAATGTGCTCAAAATATGGGGAATTAGGAATTAGCTCAGAGCACTGGTCAGCAATGCGAAAAGCAAGGTAACTTAGCAGGATCTTGGAACCCTATGTATACGGGGTCAGGCCATGCCAAGAACTAGGCAAGTTGTTCAATTTAAAGATTTTATTAAACTTTCCTTAATTAAGCAAACAATGACACACACACTCACGCACTCATCCAAGAACTATGGAAGCAAAAAGTGAGGAAAATTGATAGGGGTTTCGAGAGGATTTCTGGGGTGATACTCCACCTGATCCTGCAGTTCGGGAATAGAGAGATAGAGAGTGATGCTGGGTTTCATAATAGCTCAGCATGTGGAGGCTGAGGGGAGGTTCGCCAGACAGAGCGGCAGCAGTTCGGGGTGCAAGGCACTAGCGTTCCGACAAGAAGCTCAAACTTGGGGGTTTTTATAGGGAAGATTGTACCTGGAGGCTAGCCTTCTCCCGAGGAGAACAATAGGAGCTGGAGTGGAGACAAAGCCTCCGAAAGGTCAAAATCAGAATTGATGGGCTTTAGCCAGCCCTGCCAATTGTTGGAACAGTATGTAGATGAGGGAGCGCTTAGAGGCTGTATAGATGGACACCCTAATCCCGTCAAGCCGTCAGTTCGGGACTGAAGCCCCTTTCTTTGGCTTAATGATCGGCCGTGTCTGGAGGGCACTACTGACTGTGCGACAAAAGTTGTTTACTAGCCTAGACCTAGCTTGCATAATTAAGGCCATGTGCCCATGCCTGCCTACACAGGCTCTCCGTGACCCTTTCAGACACGTGGAGTTCACCTTATGGAGTGTCACGTGGAAATATTAACCATAACCAATATGAAATTGTAGACCTTGGGCTCAGGCTAGACAATCGAAGTAACACCACTCTAGATGTCAAATTCCTAGCCATAAAGGGGCAACAACTCCCCTGAAATGGAATCTCAAACCCAAATTGGAATCTTTCCTAAAAAAATAGTGGGCTGCTATCTGATCACATCCTGAGAGATTGACATAAGTTCTGTATTTGATGTTCACGTAATATGCCACATGAGCTGCGCCTTTGCTATGACTCTCTCCTAGATGAAGAAGCTGGGCAGCCAATCCACCCAGTTCCTATCAACCCTATACTCTTTTATTTTCTCCTTCTCCTATCTTCTAGATCCTCCTTCTCTGTTTTCTCAAATTCATGATATAGAAAGGAGGGAAAAAAATCAGTTTAGGGCCTTTCAACACTTTCCAGTATGGGCTCTGTCACACTACACTGTTATAGTGCTATTATTCAACTTTCAACATCCTATGGAATCCTGAGGTTTGCGGTTTAGGGAGGGGCTTTTAGAATCCTCAGCCAGAGATCTCTTTGATCTCAGTAAACTACAAGCCCCAGAATTCCACAGGAGGCTGAAAGTGGAATAATAGCACCATAACAGTGTAGAGTGATAGAGCCCATAGTCCCTCCGCAATATCTTTTCCATAGCAGTTAGTGAAAAGGTGTTCTCCTAAAGAAACCATCTACTCCCCTGTCGAGATGAACCCTTATGTAACATTTCCAAAATTACTCTGCTGAAAGCCACTTTCACCTTCTTGCCTTATGTGGGGGCTCAAATTAGGCAGATGACTGTATCAAGAGGTCCATAAAGGATGTTCCCATGGCCAAATATGATGAGGTGAAATCTCTCCCACAGTGCTAGTGCCTGGCATGTTAGGTATAACAGACAGAACAGCAGGCTGGTTCACAGGAATGTTTCATGATGCCTATGGCCAATCAAATCCCCAGTAACCCCGGCAACTGAGTCATACACTTCCCCTGAACTAGGAACAGACTTGCTTGCCTCTTTGGTCTGCAAAGAAATCAGCTTCCACTGTAGAAATCAGGGCTACTTCATCCTGTTACTCAGCCAGTCCTGAATCTCCCTTCAGCTTCCTATCCTATTCCAATGCATCAAGGTGAACAAGAATTTCATTAGTCAAGCTGGTCTTGACCATCCCTTTGGATGAACTGTTGGATCCCTTCCAGAGCAGGCAAGCCTGTCTGTTCTTCTCAAGGGCCTGCTGTGTCTTTGCCTTTGGAGCCTCTGCTGCCTTTCTTCAAGGCCATGTCTAAACTCTGTCCTAGTACAACTCACAGCCCACTACAGAGAGTGCAATCAAAGACTTCCTACCCCGGAAAGGCCCAATCAGGCATCAGGCTGTGAATGCAGGAAAGCCTGTGACATATCTTTCATTCAAATCATAAGTAAATCAACTGCAATGCCAGTTAAGTTTCCTAGTTCAATCTAAAACAAGTTCAAGGGGAACAGTAGAGGGGAAAAAAGTATTTCCCCCTTTTCCCACATGTGCATAATTTGTAATATAGATCTCAAAACTGAAACACCACAAGCCTAGCTCTCATATTACAATGTCAAACATTGTACTTTCACTTAGTAGGAACAACTCACAAAGCAGCTGGGGATCACTGGTGGTGCTTGGTGTGGTAAAACTATTTTTTGTGTGCGTCAACAGATCTTCTAATCACAAAATACTCTTCATTCCTCCAAGGGATACAGTGTTAGTGCTTTTTCATCATCTGGCTGCTGAAGAGTTCTGCAGAGCCCAGAACTCTGCATATTCCTTGGTCAACTAAAGTTGGTCTCAATAAAAGAGGCTGCCTTCACTGTTGTTTGCATCTTGAAAGTGACGTCTTTTATTCTTGTTTTCAGTGAGATAGTGATTTCCAATCCCCGCTGCCTTGTGCTGCCTTGAATTTTATGCTGCAGTGCTTTATTAACGTTCAGATTTCCTTTTGCCATTAAGGGAAAAATACAGCGTTTGAAATGGACTGTGAAATAAGGTAAAGAAAAGTTTAATCATGCTAAAATCAATTTGGTGGAGGGGTTTTATGAATAGTTCCCAGCCCAGCAACTCGCTGGTTGTTAAATATTGTGTGTGCTTTTGCAATCTGACCAGCTTGCGCTGCTGCAGTTTTTATGGCTTTCTAGCTAAACGATTGTTAGCTACTGAAGGAGATCCAATGTCTTGCAGGACAGAATCTGCTGCGTACAAAAGAAGATCTACATGTGTGCCACTGAACCATGGAATTTGGCATTGCAAGCCTCTTCTGTGACAGCAGTGACTTCAACTGCTTGGGAAGATAATGAACATTTGTAACCACTTAGGCAGCATTAGAAAGAAGAAAATCAGGCCCACCAAGACCACTGAACTACTTTAAAGCTGGAGAAGTCAAGCTGTACATCAAAAGCATCAAAAGCACTGCGCCCTGGTGGCACAGTGGTTAAATGCCAGTACTGCAACCACAAAGTTGTGAGTTCGATCCTGCCAGGCTCCAAGGTTGACTCAGCCTTCCATCCTTTTGTAGGTCGGTAAAATGAGTACCCAGCTTGTTGAGGGCAATTAGCTAAAATACATTGTAAACCGCTTAGATAACACTAGTTGATAGGCGGTATAGAAATAAATGCTATTGCTATTGCTATTTAAGATAGGACTTCAGCTAATGATTTACAAAAGCAAACAGGGCCTGTGATCCTGTAATCCTGTTTTGTGGTGGTATATCTGAAACCTTCTTCTCCCTGTTCTGGCTTTCCAGTTCCAGGCTTCCATACTTTTTCAAATCACTGCCAGGCATAACTGGTAACAGGATTGGCTTCACCTTGAAAAAAAGTGGTTGGCTGAGGTGTCAGGTGAGGGGGGGACTATTCCCTCCCAGTAAACTGAAATATAGCTATTTCCCCACTCATCTCTCCCAAAATTGCAACCAGAAGTGACACTGCATCACTTCCTGTCACTGTTTTAAGGAGGACTACAGAGGTATTGGAATACGGTGGGTGTGATGAAACCTGAAGGGAAGGGTATGGTAACCGAGCCTCCATAGTGACCAGGAGTGGTTCAAAATGATTGGTCAGTAAAATGGAAAAGAAAGAAAAAGAGCTGTGAAAAAGAAAAGAGCTGTGTTAGAGAGCTGAGAAACAGAGTGAATATTTGACAGTAAATGAGCTGAGCAGAGAGAGAGAGAAAGAGAGAGAGAAAAGGAGTGGGCTGTATTATGAAAATTTAGCTACAAAGAAGTTACAGTAACAGTGTTCCAATAAAATGTAACTTTCTGTTTTTATAAAAGCAGTCTCATAAAGTGTCATTCTACATACTGGATTATACACTGTTACCCTGTTTACTGGGGGTCCGGGAGGGACACTTAAATAACCAAACAATAAAACACAATTTTGAGGAAAATTAGCTGGAGCACTCGCTTAAGCTAGCGAGAGGCAGGGTAACTTAGCGGGATCTTGCAACCCAGCATCTACGGGGTCAGGTCAGTCAAGCAGCCAGACGGGTTTAAAGTAATCAAATGATGTTTTTTTGAATACAAGCAAATACCAAAGACACCACAGTCACACAGCTAACTAAGAAATTAGAGGTTGAAGTAAGGATAGAGATTTTCAGGGGAAATGGGTGATACAGACACTGTCTCATTGTCCTGGACCTTGCGGGAGAATCCGGGGGTGCAGAAAGAAACTCAGCTCGATTAGCTGAGGGGAGCTCACCAAGCACAGCAGCAGCAAGACAGATTGAAACTCAGGAGCGATCTGAGGTTGCTGCGGTATCAGCTAATGGAGCTGAGGGGAAGGCTCGCCCAGCAAAGCGGCAGCAAGGCAGAATGGAACTCAGGAGTGATCCGAGGAAGGTCTCGGAATCAGGGGTTTTTATAGGGTGAATTGGGACTGCATGCTATGCCTTACTTGGGGATAACAATGAGTTTTGGGTGCGAGACAATGTCTCGGAAAGGTCACAACTTTGCATGATGGAATCAGAGCCAAATTAACAATAGTGTAGCCAGTATGCAAATGAGCAGCACTTACCAGTGGACATCACAACCTTTGTCCAGTAGCCTGCTTGGGGCAGGAAGCCTTTGTTAGAATCACGCATATGTAATGAGGTGTTTGCCAGAGAGGTCCCTGAAGCGACGAACCGGCTGTGTCTGGCCTGCCTGGGTGGGGAATGGAATGTCCAGCAATTATCAGCCATGCCTGTTTGCATGCTTGTCCGGTGGCCTTGAAAACACATGGAGCGGGGTGGCAGGGAAGCCGAATGGTTTGATATCAAAGTGATATCGGGTGCTATCTCTGGGAAGGCCTAGACTGCAGTAACAACACGCTACCATTACAACATTAGTACCAAGAGTACCACTTTCTTTTAGAATTAAAAATCTGCTTGTTCTTATTGCTGAGGAGGGTCAGAGTTTAAGGAAAGCAGGGGAAGGAGATCAATCTGGTAGGAGGAGGACAAAGGGTGACAATAGTGAAACAGGTGCTGCAATTCCCAGTGGGGGAGGATAGAAGTAGACCTGTGTGTGTGTGCCCTGGCTTGATCCAGAAATCTCCCAGGCCGTGCAGACCTCTACACAAGACTTGTCAGGCTGGGTGACAAGAAATGGCACAATTTGTGGTGGCAGAGCAGTGGGATCCGACTGAAAAATTTGTGGGATCTCGAGTAAAAGAATCCAGTGGGAATCTTGCAGAAATCTAGACCAGAGATTTAGAGGTCCAGCCTGGAATGTGTGATTATGTAGAAAAGATTCCCTGAGGTAACAGTTTGAAGGTACATGGTGAGGGAATCTGTGGAACACCCAAAAGAAAATTTCTCAGTTCTAAGAGTAAAAGGCACACACTGTGTGGGGAAGGTCCCTAATGTCTCTCTGAGAAACTGTCAAGGCTGTTTAAGCAAAAGAATAAAGTAGTATTTCCTGAGGTAACTGTGCGGGTAATTAGTAGGGAAATACTAAAATTTTGATGCCATCAAACAAGACAAAAGCCAGAATGGACAACCCTGAGAAAGAACAACCCTTGGTTGAAATGTCTACACTTGAGTTGGCAGAGAGTGTAGAAATATGGAAAATAAAACTCGAGATGAAAAGAATGGAAGAAGAAAGGGCTCTAAAGGAACTTGAAGAATAAAGAGCTTTAAGAGAAAAAGAAATGGAAGAGCAAAGAGCTCTAAAAGAAAAACAAATGGAGTATGAAAAAGAAAGGGAACAAAGAGCTCATGAACTACAGCTTTATGAACTAAAATTAAGAGAAATAGAATTGCAAGCTCAATTTGCCAGGAATGAGCAAGAAAGTAGCCTAGCTCCTCATATAGACATGAAAAGATTCCCTAAAAATTACAAAGGGGATAATGTGGAAGCCTTTCTCATTTGTTTTGAGAGAGTGTGTGGCAAATTACAAATAAGACCAGAGGAAAGGATGAGTTACCTCAGATCTCAAATTTGTGGGGCGATGGCAGAAATCTATGGGCAGATGTCAGCTAAAGAGGCCCATGATTATGACTTGTTTAAAGAAAGAGTCAAGCAAAGATTTGGTTTGACTCCTGAACATCACCAAAAAGGGGAACAACCTGAGGAAACCTATTCACAGATGGGGTGTAATCAATAGACATGGAAGGATGGGTTTAATCTAAGCAGAAACAAAAGAACAGCTGAAGAGCTCATAGGGTTAAAATTTATAACTCCTTGCCTTATGAATATCATGGCTGGTAAAAGACAAAAGGCCTAAAATCAGGCAGCTAAATGATGGACCATTTATTTACCATCAGAGATGCCCAAAAAACCCCCAAGCCATAATGGGAAAAATTTCCTGACCTGCCATTTTTAGGAGAGGTACTGGAAGACAAAAGAAACTCCTGAACCCTAAAAAGAAAGGCCAGAATAAAGAATATTGCCTCGCCAAAAAAAAGAAAATCTAACGGGGGGAAGCGGGCCATTTTCAATTTCCCCCAGAGAGGGTGGTGGGAAAAAATGGAAAAGCCAAAACGTACATATTGCCTAACCAAAGTTGAACAGTTCTGCAAAGGAAATCCCCCCAACCTAGTTGGAGGCCAGTTGCCACAGAGATGAGGCCTAATGAAAAAGAAAAAAAAGTTTCTTTCCTCAAAATTCAACTCTGCATGGTAGTTACTCAAAGAGGTTCAAAGGAAAAATAAAATTCGGGGAAAAACTCTGGGGAATCAGAGATACAGGCTCACAGATCTGTGTTTTCCTGCCACTTTTATTCCTCCTAAGAACCTTTTTCCTCTAAGAAAGTACTTTTAAAGGCTTAAGAGGGCCTGCATTTTAGCACCAACTGCAGTAGTTCCTATTTTACAAGAACTGGACGGGGGACTGGAAGGAGCTGTGTGGGAAGATATTCCATTTTCTTGTTTAATTGGGTATTTAGCCAACATATTCACCAGGTCTGTGTAACTACCTGACATGTGACACAGAAATCACAAGTTGTACCAGCAGAGTTAAAAAGGGGGGGAAAAACTGAATGAAACTCCTATCCACAAGATAACACTAGTGACATTAATATAACCAGCAATAAAGATTTATTGCAGATTGTAAACTTAATGAAAACCCAATGTCTGAGTTTTTTAAAGGCCAAGATAATGAGACCCTTTAAACCTATGTTTAAACTGGAAAGGGGAGAGTCCTCTGGAACTAAATAACCCCAACCTATTTATAATGTGGAGACAAACTTTATAAAGAGTCTCTCAAGAACATAGTCATAGAACAAGGAAAAGCAAAGACAATTGGAGTGCCAACCAAGTACAGAGCAAAGTTACTTGAAATGGCGCATGCTAGTCCTTGGAGGCCATTTAGGGCCCAAAACGCACTAACCAACAATAATGCTTTTTTTTACTGGCCAAAGGTAGAGCAACAAGTGAAGCAGTATTACCAGACATGTGATACTTGCCAAAATGGGCTCAGATGGATAAGACAAAGGTAAATTATGCCTATGCCAGTGATTGGAGAGCCATTCAGTTGAGTGGGCATAGATATTGTGGGTCCTTTGCCAAAGGCTACCAGAAGGGGAAATAAATATCTGCTGACATTAGTGGATTATGAAACCCCAAATATCCTGAGGCAGTTGTATTAAGCAATCTGGTGACTTCCACCATTGCCAATGCTTTAATCACTATATTCTGTAGACTGGGTTTTCCCCAGAGAAATTGTATCAGATTTGGGAACATCATTTACCTCCAGGTTGATATAAAAACTATGGGAGCTGGGGGGAATCAAGCATTTAACCTCTCTTACCATCCTGAGACTAATAGACTAGTAGAATGTTTTAAAGGGTTTCCCTTATAAAATGTTTTAAGCATATGTGGAAAATAATCCAAATGACTAAATAGAATTGTAACATCTGTTGTATGCATATGGGAGGTGCCACAAAAAAATTTTGGTTACAGTCCTTTTCAATTGCTATTATCAAAGATTTGTGGACCATTAGACTTAGTGAGACAAGGCGGGGACCAAGATACGAACGCTAAAATTGGGAGGTTGTGGTTAGATACATTGACAGCCTATTAAATCTGCATTAAGTCTGGCTGGAAAGAATATGAAAAAGGGCAGAAGAAAAAGAAAACCTAGTACAACAATGAGCCCAAAAAAATCTCTCCAGGGGTGAAGTTCTGTTCCTGAGACCACTAAAAGGGAAAAAGGTGCAGTTTACTTGGTTTGGACCTGTGACCATCAGGAAGTGATTCAATGATGTGTATTTAAAGACTTGGGGTGTGATCAAGGGACTAAATTTTTCATACCAATATGTTAAAATCTTATTATCAGAGGGAGAATTTAATCTGTGATGCTATTATAGATGGTGGGGAGGAACAAAATTGGTTGCCATGTTTGGAGAAAGGAGATTCAGCTGAGCATGGAATCCAGGAAGTCCATATAGATGAATCCCTTTCTGATAAGCAAAAAGAGGAGGTATGCACCATGTTATCCAAACATTAGAAGTGTTTTTCCAAATCCTAGGAAGAGTGAGAGGGGTTTAGATTGTTTAAAAAAGGGGATGCTATACCTATTGCCAGTTCCCTTATCAAATAACTAGGAAGTTTGCTGAAAGTATGGAAAAAGGGATTAAAGAAATCTGGGGCGGGAATTATAGTTCCATCTGAAAGTCTTTGGGCATTGCCTGTGGTATTAGTTGAACAGTCTGACCACCCTATTAGATTATGTGTGGATTACAGGAGGCTGAATATATAACCCAGGCAGACTTAATCATGCCCAGAATGGGGTTAAAATGAAAGAATGGGAAGAACTAAATTTTATCACTAGTTCAAATTCCAAGGTTATTGGCAAGTTCCTATGTGCCCAAAGATAAGGCCAAAACAGCATTTATTTTCCATGAGGGCTTATTTGAATTTACAGTATTGCCCTTCGGGTTAAAAAATTTTCCCTTTAACCTTTCAAAAACTGGGAGATAGGGTCCACAAGGTTTAATGCTTTTACTGTAGCATATATTGATGATAATGATGTGTTTAGCAATGACTGGGGAGAACATCTACATCTGAAAATATTGGAACAAATTAAAAAAGCAAGGCTTACTATTAAGGCACCAAAATGCCATATAGGAAAAAAGAAGTTAAATACCTTGATATATTGTGGGCAGTGGTAATATCAAACCTAGAGTAAAGATCAAAGCCATAGATCAATCCAAAAAACCACTAAAAAAAAAGTGAGAGCTTTTCTAGGTTTAAAGGGGTATTATAGGAGGTTTATTCCTAATTTTAGTTCTGTGGCAGCACCCTTATCAGAACTAACTAAAAAGGATTTCCCTGAAAAAGGGGATGTGGAAAGCTATGCCAGGGAGCTTTTGATAAATTAAAAAAGCTATTAGTCAGCTCCAGACTTATCACTCCTGACTTTGAGCTTTCAAATAACACGGATGCCCAAATGTAGGTCTTGGGGCTGTATTAAGTCAAAAAGGGGGAAGATATAATTGCACCTAGTATGTTTCCCCAGAAAAAATTGCTGTTAAGTGAAAGACATCTAGCTGCAGTAGAAAAAGAATGCTTGGCTATTGTGTGGGCTCTGAACAAATTAAAACCTTATTTATGGGGAAAGGGAAAATTTTTTTTAAAAAATACTGACCGTTGTGTTGGCTGAATCAACAAAAGGGGAAGTAATGCCAAATTGTTAAGATGGAACCCGTTGCTACAGAATTTTAATTTTGATATTGTACACATCAAAGGTCAAGAAAACATTGTTGTAGACTCCTTATCCTGACAAGTGGAAGGAGAAAATGTAATGAGTATAAAGGTTGGGTTATGTAATGGAACAATCCTTTAAGGTTACGCCAAGGTCTATATGCATTCTTCTACAAAGATTAAGTTATCCATACTAACTATCTACCCTTGTAAAAATACATACCTTAGAAGGGGTTAGATATCTGGCTGGAACAGCCTGAGTACAGATATAGTAGAGAACTGTGAAGTTATAGTGTATTATGTTAATGATAATAATATATACACTGTTTATGTTAGTTGGTAAAATGTTTTAATGTATATTGATAGATAGACGCAACTGGTAACATGACAAGTAAGCATGACATGGTAAGCAACTGCAAACATGACAAGATGGTGGAGGGAACAAGAAGTATATATATTTGCTTCCACAAATGAATTGCTGTTGCTGAACAAAGTAAATTTAGTATATGGAGCTTCCATTTGCTTTCAGGTCTGTATTTTCCCTCATTGATCCCTTGCTAGAAAAGGTGTCTGAGAAAGGAAAGACACCTTTCTCGTAAGGTGTTGTGTGCTACCCTGGCTGGCAAATCTCTTGACTCCCCTCTGCCATGGCCCACCCAAGTGTTAAATTGGTTAAAAGCAACAACTTCAAATGTGAAGAAGGAAAAATAAAATCAACAGAGACTGAGCTTTCCTGAGTCAATAAAACAAAAACAAGCAAAGAAAGAAATTTTAAAAAGTACGATTGAACTCACAGGGAAAGTACAGAATGCCACCAGATGTCTACTCAACTTTCTTGAGCAATGTTAAATTGCTTTGTCTGTTGTCTTGTGATAAAACCTGTACTTCTGTGGTTACTACATTCCTTCTTCTGCACGTTATGACTCAGAATAAATATAGTAGTCCAGAATGTTGCCTGTGTTTCAGAAACAACATTACTTTAGGAATTAATAAATTCACATTCCAGTTTTTCGAAAGATTCACACACTCCTTTCAATAATTATTGTGTGCAAAAACTGGGAAAGTTACTCTTTTGGACTACAGGTGCTAGAATCCTCCACTCAGCAACCATGGTGGTTGCTGGTCTCTGGGACTTCTTGTCCCAAAAAGTAATTTTCCTGAGATATGGTTGAAATCCTATAATGATTACCTGGGAGTAAATCCCATCAAAATTGATTATGTTTTCTTGTGATTACATATGTTATATATTGATGTAAAACAGAAGTTGTGGGTATGCAGGTGCATAAAAATATGTCTGGTGTCAGTGAAAGGAAATAAGAAAAAGCTTTTCTTCCTTTCTCATAATGGTAGAATATGACGTCATCTATTGAAGCTAGATCATGGCAAATTTAAGGCAGATAAATGGAAGTATCTCTTCACAAAGCTTATAGTTAAACTGTGGAATTCACTGCTAATAGATGCAGTTAAATCTAGGGATTAATTCTTCACTAAATTTCTTCTCAAAGGAAGCAACCAATAATTTTAGCAATTTTCTTCTGTCTGCAAGAAAGTCTTTGAAAACCACACAGTTTTTGAAGCCTATTTGGACTTCAGGACTCATTCTGTGAAAAATTCACTTTTGGTGGTTTTGCATAGAAAACAGCATAATGTTTCTATGCTGGAGTATTATTTTGTGTGCAGAAAAAGCTGTTTTCTATGCAAATCACTCACATATGAATTTTGTGCAGAATAAATCCCAAACCACAAAGATTCTTGTCAGTCTAAGATTCTTCTCATCAGAGTTTTCTAAAGAAAAATGTGTTTTTCAACAATTTTTAGAATAGATTTGAATATTTTATCCGTCTTTAGTTATGTTTGCTGAACTAGATGGACCGGATAAATTTATGGAGGCTAGGATACCTAGGATGACTATGTAACAGATTCAATACCAGAATGAGTATGCTTCTGTATACCAGTTGCTGGGGAGTATTAGAAAGAGAGCACAGATGTTGGACTGAACAGGCCATTGGTTTGAGGCAACATGATTCTCCTTATGTTCTAGTAACAGAGCTTTAGTTGTACTGCCCATGTTTGTACCTACTACCCCAATCATATCAATGAGGTTTTTCTTTTTTTTCTTTTTTTTACTTCTCCCTCCACTTTTTTAACTTTAGGAGTCTTAGTAGAAGTACTTTAGTCCTCCCTTGTTTTACCACCTTTTCCCTGCCTCCTGGAGTGACAGTGCATCAGAGAGCACTGTCCTGTTTTCTAACCCCTTTAAAGCTTTTTTTTCAAATGAGTTATTGTATTGCCCCCCCCATTTTGTTTTCAGAAAACCTTCCCTTTGGAATCTGACTCAAATCTTGTCAGTAGTACTTGTACAACAACCAAAGACACTGGCCACTTCCGCACCTCACCCTTTTCCTCCTGGTGTCATCCTGGCAGCACCTTTGCTGGGATGGGAGCATGTCCCCAGTGCTCCCCTCCACACCCAGCTGACTGACTGCAGATAGGAGCACAAGCAACATGCTTCTTCCATCTGCAGCAGTCTCTTTCCTGTGCTGCACTCGCAAAGGAAGCCTGTAAATCATGCTTCCTCCCATTCTTCATGGCTGTCAGCAATGGGAGCATTGTGTGATCAGCAGATTTTTTTTCTGTTAAGGGTATATCCACAATCGTGATGGGTGGAGACACATTAGCAGCAAGACCATGATGACATCATGTGGTAGCATGACTCGCAGACTGCATCATGGGATAGTGACACCATGCAGAAATGGCCACTGTGATAGTTTGGCCATGCAGAAATGGCCACCTCTACTACAGTTTCCAAGTGAGTTAAACCTGGCCCCACTTTTTTCTTCTATGAAGCCCCCAGTTAGGAATTTTGAGTTGGAAATTGGTACTGCAAGTTGGAGGCAACCGAATATACTCTGTCAAATTTTGAGGGACCTAGAACATTCTCCTGATAAGCTATAGCTGCTCCAGACACAAGTATATAACCTTTTATTATTAGAGATGATCTTATTTTGTTGGACTGCTACTCCCATCATCCCTCACCATTGCTGGCTAAGGCTTATGAGAGCTAAAATTCAATAACATGTGGTAGGCCAGAAATTGCCCACCTGTGATATAAAGTATTCACTCTTGTTAGGCCAACTAGGTTATGGCTGTGAACAGAGGCCATTTCCGCATGGCATCACAGTCCAGCTATAAGGACAGGATGGCAGTGCTTCACAGGCAGTGCTTCTGCATGACATCATCGCGGTCCCACAGCCATTCCATCCCCACCCATTGCAATCATGAGATATTCGCTTAATGGAATAAATACATTAAGCACCATGATCATGCAACACTGCCACCCTTATTTGCCATGTGGAAATCCAGGAAGCACGATGGAGGCGCTTCCTTCCCCAGCGCAGCATGGGAAAGAGCCTGGCTGCACTGCAGAAGCCAGATGTGTGTTGCTTGTACTCCCTTCCACATAGAGCTGGTTGGGTATGGATAAAAGCATTTCTGTCACGCTCCCTTCCCAGCAAAAGCACTGCCAGGATTGCAACAGGAGGACGGCGGGATGAAGTAAAGTGCAGAAATGGCCAGAGTGTTATGCTTGGCCTGGAAGATCAGAAATCAAATCAGTCAGTTCACCTGGTGACTTATATGGATCAGTTGCTTCTTCTCATTATAGCCTTCATCACAGGACAGTTGTGAAGGTCAAATAGGATAACTCATATGTGTACTCACTTTACTTCATAGGTCTCTTCCGTAGCTTACCTTTTTCAAGCGCTGGGGTGCAGGGATCACGCAAGCAGCCTCCAGTGAGAGGCTCTCGCGTCCCCACTGCTTCAGCTCCACACGAGTTGCCTGATCCCGAGCAGGTAGCGCAAGAGCCCTGCCTCTTTCTTCTGCAGCACAGCTTGAGAGTTTCCCAGGCTGTGCTGGGGCAAGAAGCGTGACCGCCTCAGCTCCGTAGGCTCCGCACGCACGACAAGTGCACATGGGGCCCTGGAGCAACGCGTAATCGCACACCATTTTCAGCTGAAAGCCAAAAATGAAAAAGTCCACGAGTGGCGCCTGCCCTACCCTGGAGCACTGCACGATTGTGAGTGCATTGTGCAGATCGTTCCTCATAATCACACGATGCTCCAGGCGCCCTTTCGCATGGCAAATGCCGTGCGAAAAGGGTGTTGGAGGGGAAAGGGCAAAACACAAATACACTGAATAATAGCAATTTTTAAAATGGCCAACAGAAATTCCTTTCAACAATGCCATTTCAATTTCTTATTCCTTGCCAGTGCTGGTTATAGTAAAATGGAAAATTTGAATAGCAGGTGCCTTGGCAGGAGAGTGATTCCCGTAAGGAAGCTGAGAAGCCACATGGAGGAAACAAGAACTGATTCATGTTCAGCCTTGTAGGACTTGTGCAATGAGCCCAGATTGATAAGGTGTTGGGTCTGGTAAATCATAATGTAAATAAAAGGACTATTTTTCATGGGGTGTATTTACAATGGTGTTAGCATGCTACATTTTCCGGGAAATATATGTTCTTGTCAAAAAACTTCAGGGGAAGTAAATGAGCTTGCATCACATGAGTAGGTTTAAATGCCAGGCTGAAATTTAGTAAACTACTTTGCACTGTCTCTTTTTCTTCATTAAAAGGGGGACATTTTTCTTTGTCTTTTGATGCAGTTAATAAAAAAGTCTGGGTTGCATCTCTGACTTCTCAGGTCAGGCGTTGCCTAAAATCTTTGTGTAACTGCAGAGAAATATCCTCATTTTTAAAAAAATTGATTTTAGGGGCTGGAAGTGGTCACAGTTGTACCATACTAATGCATACCATACTAATGCAGCATTTTCTATAGCCAACATATTGCTGCAGCCACCATTGTGTCACATACACAGACCCCATTTCAACCGAAGGAGAGAAAAAAATATGCTTACTGCTCATTTGTATATATTTACTTATATGTAAACTTAATCTGTATCCTTGAATCCACATATTAGGATGCAGTTAAAAACTGGCAGTGGGGCGGGGGGAATGGAATATATGTAGGCAGCAATCCTAGTATCTCCAGGAGTGTGTCCTGTGGATTGTAGAAGGTCTCAGATCTTACCAAGGGTAATGAGAGGACTTTTCCTGAGAAACCCACCTTCTGCACAGCCACAGAACCTTTTGCAATCCCTTATCTCTCTAGTGTTGCAGCTCTAATAGAGGTAGAGTCATAATGGTGCTCCAGGGGGCTATAGTACTGTTGTGGCCAACATTTTGGGTGAGCTGAAGTGATGTTGTCTTATCCACAATCATCTTTCAGGTCTGTATGGAGGTAGTTGTTTTAAGGGGGTTAAAACTGCATGCCTCTTGGAAGTAGTGAGACTTTCTTATTGTGGCATCCTATATGTCAGTTAACGGATTCGTAACCTAGAATTACAGGTCTGTAACTGCTCCCTATTCACTAATACTCCATATTCATGATTGTGGTACTATTGCCACATATATAGTTCAATTACAGATTTTTACACTTCAGGATCTTGTTCAGTTCTTTCCTAGCTACACTTCCAAGTTCTAGTCTTTCTTCTGATTTCTTGATTTGAATGAATGAATGAACCAAATTATGGAAAATCTTGAATTATTTCAATGTCTTCATCATTTAACACATATCACATATGGTCATTATTTTTGTTTTCTTAATGTTTACCTATAAACCTGCTTTTGCACTTTCTTTAGTCTTCCAAGTCTTTCTTATAATTTTCTCTTGTTGTATGCTGTCATCTGCATATCATAAACTGCGGACATTCCATCCTCCCATTTTTATGCTTCTTTCCTTTGAGTTCTGCTTTACATATATGTTCAGCATACAAATTAAACAATAGGATGATCAAATGCAGCCTTGACTTGCCAATTGGAAACCATTCCATTTCTTCGTATTCTCTCCTGACGGTAGTCTCTTGTCCTGTGTAAAGGTTGAACATCAGGACAACTAAATGTTGAGGTAAATTCATTTCTTTAAGAGCAATCCCTAGTTATTCATGATCTATACAATGAAAGACTTTGCTGCAATCCATAAAGTACAGACTGATTTTCTTCTGAAATTCCTTGGTGTGCTCCATTATCCAGTGTACATATGCAGTCTGATTCCTTGTGCCTCTTTCTTTCCAGAATCCAGTTTGAAATCTTGAAATCTTTGTTACAGAATTTTGACCATCACTTTCTTGTGTGGGAGATTAACACATTGGTCCTGTGCTTATTGCAATCCCTGGTGTCCCCTTTCTTGGGGACTGGAATGTCTATTGAGTGTTTCTAATCTATGCACCATTGTTTTGTTTTTCATAACAAAAATTACTATTATTATTATTATTACTGCTACTACTATTATATCCTGCCATTTCCCCAGTTTGAGACTCAAAAGGGCTTACCACACTGAAAACAAACATAGCTAAAAATTAACTTTATGCAAAACTTTAAAATGTAGATAAACTATTATCTTTTAAATTATGATATAGTTGGATACTTCCCCTCCATTGCTTCCCCTCCACCAGCTAGTAAATGGCAACATTGTGGGAATGCAGCTTTTCTATTTACCAAAAATGTGATTTACCTTGACATAATATGGCCAAGATGCCAAGCAATATTTGTGATACAAGTTAACATATGTAATAGTGTTTTTCATTTCTAATATTTGATGTACACTTATGATAATAGAAAACAAATTTAAGAAAACAGACATGTGGACACACACACATGTAAAATTGTATATTATCATTAAACTTCCCACCTACTCCAAATTAATAAACAATGGAACTTTCCACAAAGTTTCCTTTTATATCAAAGGAAAGATTGTTATGACTATAAGATTAAGGGAGTAATCACACTACTTGGAAGCAACTAGTTAGACAGTCACTTCTATTATTGGGAAAAGGAACTAATTATAAGTAACTTGCTACAAATGGCTAATAGCTTGTAATTAGTTTCCTTTTGCCAATAGGTGAGCTATAATTGAAACTGAATAAGACATGGTGTGATGAACCTGATGGGAGGGAGTCTTGACAACAGCGCCTCCTTGGCACCTGAGAGTGTTTAAGCTGATTGGCTGGTGAAATGGAATCTTGGAGAGCCCAGGGGAGGGGCTGGTGGAAAGAGGAAAATAATGGATTTTAACTGTCTGGAGTGTGTTTGAAGGGAAGTGTGATTTGTGGTGTGTTTGGGAGAGGTTGGAGATTTAAAGATATCTGTGGGAGAGAGAACTGAGAAATTGGATGTACAAAAGATAGTGAATGAATTGAAAGAGAGAGAAAGAGAGAGGGAAGAATGGTGTGCTGTTTAGATACAAAACAAATTTAAAGCAACAGTGTTACAATAAATGTTTGACATTCTGTGTTCCTTAAAACAGTGTCACAGAGTCTCATTTTGAATCTTGGAATATACACGCTACCAATAATATCATCTCGACCTTAGTGCCAACAGTACCACAGTCTTAGAAAATATAAGTCACTGCTGATCCTTACATCTGGGAGAAGGGCAGATTTAGGGAAGGCAGTAAAGGGGGAGAGTCCTGAAAGGAAGAAACCAAGGGGGGACAAGAGTGAGGAAGAGACTGCGTTCTCAGAGAGGGAAAACTGAGGCAGACCCATTCGTCCTGGTCCTGGCTTGATTCAGAGATCTCCCTGGCTGATCATAAAGAGGTGTCAGGCTAGGCACGCCTTGAGTGCAAGGCTCAGGTGCACCTTTCGCACTGGGCACTAACAGGCGGCGATGGTTCTCCACTCGTTACACATGGCTTCATTCCTCTTTCACTGTAACTGGGATTATAGTCAGTGTTATTGTTACAGGTATGTGATCTCACAAAATAAATATCACATAGTTCATGGTCTGCCTTGTGTTCTATTGTAAGTGTTACAGCAATGACAGAAGAAGAATGTGTTCTGTACCAACAGGCAGCAGTTTGTAGCCTTCAGATTTTTTAAGAAAAGCAACTATCAGAATCTATTTATTTTATTTAAAAATGAAATGCAATTCTTTACCTTTAAAATATTGCAAACTTTACAATATGAAACTACTTCAGAGGTGTTGGAGCTATAACTGTAATTAATAACTTTTAAACATTAATTTTCAGAATGCTGAGCAACCATAAACCCTAGAAGCAAATGACATTACATTTGAACATTACATTCTCGTTTTGCCCCTGCCCCCCAGATGCACCCCTGGGTATTCTGCATTCAAAACATTCTACTTCTGCTACAGAGGTTCTCCCAACTACTGTATTTGCTGGCATGTAAAATCCACCAGCATATAAAACACATCCTATTTACATACCAGCAAATACTATTTGTGGGTGTATAAGATGCACTGGTGTATAAGACGCACCCCATTTTCAAACAGTTTTTTGCAGGAAAAAAAGTGAGTCTTATAAACCAGCAAATAGGGTAAATATATCCTAATCTGGAAATCAAATTATTTAGATGTCTTCTGTCTTTCCACTTGTGCTCCCATGCTTTTTTGACATACATTAATGTCCTTTTGTTACAGTATATCCATTAGGAAGATGAGAAGAGGAGTTCCCAGGTCAGATCACAGCTAAGCCAAGCAATTATCCTTCCATCATGCTTTCTCTGCTCTCCCACCTCTGTAAAATGAAGATGATAATGAGTGGGATCTGGATTTAGTCATGCTTAGAATAGGCCAACAAGTCAATGGCAACAAGGTTGGCAAGTTAAAGAATAATGACTATAGTGAGAATAGATGGGTGTTGCTGAAGCTATCCAGAAGTGAACCATGGGAAGATGATGCTCTGTTGATGAGGATGAAGAAGCAGTGGCTCAAGGCAGGATGGACTTGATCTGATGGAAGATGCACATGGTCTTTTGGCACAACCTGCAATGAATGAATGCTTGCAATCTTCTATGCAGGCTATTGTTTAAATGACAATGACAACAACAGTGATGTAGCACTTTTTGTTTAAAGTGTTTCACAGGCAGCAGTTTGAACATCATCATCTCAGGCAGATAAACTTGGCTCTTCTCTGTCCCTTTTCATCCAACACTCCCACATCCACCTTTGTTGCTTCTGTCCTGCCTCATTAAACCACAGTATGCCATGATGTCCAAACTGAAAAACGTTGGTTAGCCACAAACCAACATATGAACTCAGCCCATTATCATATTTGAACTAACCCGCCATCTCAGCAATCTTTAAAATAAGAGTCCTGCAGTAAACTCTACAATCTCCACATTGTCTTCATCTTGATTTTAGAGAAGTAAGTAAAAGCTGAGCGATAGTGATGTGTCTGGGTTTGCCTGAGGAGATTTCTAGCTGGCTGGAGATATGAAACCAGAAAAAAAGCCTGTGATGCACATGGCAGGGGAGTAGAAGTGATAAAAAAGTGAAGGCAGTCATTGTGTGTTTGCAGGGACACACCATGTTATTGGGAAAAGGGTTTTAAGGCAAAACCATTCAACAGATGCAGCTTTTTTGGAATGTGGTATGTAGGAAATAATATCTACTGAATGTCAGGCCAAGGTACACTACCAGAAACAAGAAAGGTAATAAAATCCCCCCTAATCTGGATTTTCAGCAGATACTAAGAGAGTAAGATACAGAGAGGGGGAGAAGGGGGCACAGAGGGACATTACCTGGAGCATCATGACAGTACAGCAAATCTCATAGCTTTTTGAATGGTATGACCTCATTTCTATAGCTTCAAGCCCAGTTTCCATCCCATTTGATCCTAACATTTAAAAAAAACCCTGCAGAGTGAAGCCCATTTTAGTAGCAGAGGACATGACTGCAATAAATGGAAGACTGATAATCTGCTGTATGTTGCAAATAAGAAGAGTGAGGTTATAGCTGCTAGAGAGAGGCATCTGAGAGCATTAGCAATTGTACATTATCACCAGCATCCTCATAACATTCCCCCATTATTCCCAATGCATTTCTGAAAGAACATTGCATTCAGAAGTCAAGTCCTTAACAATCCCCTCTTTATCCTGCCACTGCATATTAGATTCAAAAGGGAATGGCAGCAATTTTCATGCATAAAGCTGTAAACATGACTGTTTAACAAGAAAGAGAGGACTTGTGTGTCAGAGACATCGTTCAGATTTTGTTTCATTTCATTTTATTTTTTTAACTTCCATCTCATCATCACTTGTAAACAACTGTGCTTTTTACCACCTGAAATAGATGTGAAATAACCCATGCATTGGATGGGTTCTATTCAATTTCTTTAAAAAAAAAATCTGCTTTTGATCTTCCTGGGATATATGCTTGGGAGTAACTTTGTAACTCAGTTCATGAGATAAGCCCCACTGGACTGAATGGGACTTATTCTTAGGTAAGTGTGTATATGATTACACTTTTAATGAAAGGGCAGCAAATACAAGTTATCTTGTTTTTAAAAGCTGCACCGCTGAAGTTTAACTTGGAGAGATTCCAGGAAAGATCTTGTGGCACTCTTAGAATTAACCGATCATAAGAGTTTCTTCTTTTTTAAAAAAAAAAATGGAATGTGTGACATGTACCTATGGGACTGATAGTAATACATTTTGAAATCTATCTTTCTGGTCCTCCCCACATACCTCCCAATATCAGGCTTGGTCCTGTTATCATCTCTCAGCAGATAAATCAAACACAGATGCTGGGGAGCACACAACATCCAATTTTTCATTCTGAGCATCTTCATATTGAATGGCAGAATCTTGTATGACTCAGAGTAGCATAATCATTGTGTATGCAGAACTATACAACAGCTGGTCATTCATGGACATTTGGTCTTACCGTAGAGCTGCTGCACTCCCTAAGGCCATTCTGTGGCTGGTGCAACTTGAAGGGAATCAAAGAAGTATCTGACTATATCCAGTGAGGTCCATCAGTGTCCACTAGAGGATCATGTAATCACTTAGCATCTGGCTACAGGGGCATAACCAGACATTTTTCCAATTCCTCCCCAGCAATACACCAGACACACAATGACTATGAGGAGTACTTCTGTCATTGCAGAGAGAGGGAGGAAATACCAACTTCTACATTGACCAAAAAGAGACTTATGCAGGTTGAAGTTGACTTACATCTGCACATGCCATTGACTGGATGCCAACCAATGAATCCTAGAAGACTCTGGGTTTTTTATTTGTGTACTTTCTATTCAGTTTTTAGGTGGAAATTGTCAGAAAATAATATCAAACAAATTATTTTAGAAATGGAGGTGGAGGGGAGCTTCAGGGACTGATGTGGGGGAACAGAGCCAAACATGTAATGATCTTGGAAATTATATGAGTCCAAAGGAAGGATTTAAAAAGATACAAATAAATGAAAAGTTTAAGACATCTGCACACAGTGATGAAGTGTACAATACTTACATATGTACAACTTATTGAAAATAGCTTGAAATTCTGTGCATATGTAAGCATTGTATTTAGCCTCCAGATTGTATTCATTCAGGTCTTAACATATTGTAATGTTGTATCGATTGGTTGTGACTCAACAAAAATATAGTTTGTGAGAATAAATAACAAATTAAGCCTTTTAAAAGAAAATTTCAAAAATTAAGAACAATTCTAAAATTAAATATACTATGTGCTTTTTCAATTTTCATTGTAAGCAATATTTATCAGAGGAATATTCTAGCCATCCTTCATGAAGGTTCCCAAGTGCCAGTGATTTTAACAATGAAATTAATATTGCTGCTGTCCTGAGGGGAAGGTCAACAATTGATACACAATCAAAGGTGGTAGAGGAAGATCAGCATTGCATCAATTTCAGCCCAACCATCTTGGTTGGTCAGCATGACACAAGTTTGAGAATGGGCCATCTTTTTACTGTCTACTGTTCATATATGATCCATTCTCCCAGTGCCTTGATAAGAGACATTCTCCCAGTCCCTTGTCCTACAAAGCACAGGAACAGTAGAAGTGTGGCACATGAGATGCAAATCATAGTGTACACGTAATTCAGTGTCACAACTAGGCCTGTGGGACAGGGCCTTTCCTGTTCATCATCATTATGGAACATCTAGCCTTGGAAATGTATGAAATGGTTCTACCTTAACTATTTTTAGGCAAGCTTTAAAGACCATGTCTGGAATTCAGTATGGTGCTTATATTCTTGTAAGTTGACTTACAGGTGCAGGAAATAAATTGAACAGTTTCACAATAACCATATTCACCTAGGAGCTGCTGCAATGTTACTACATGTAAATATCCATTGCATGGTGGTGGAGTAATGGATGTGCCATGGCCCAATGCACATCCAAACACCAACTTGTAAGTGTTGGAGCACAGTAGGAATACATGATGCGCATCAGAAGAGTCCAATGTGAATCAGAAATGCTCAGTGGGCATTGGAGTACTCTTACCAGTGCCCTAATACGCATCTCTGCAGTGCTTTAACAAGGTCTCATTGTGCATCAGCAGCCTAGTTAAGGATCTGTAAAGCTATACTACATAGACTGTGATATAGAATCTCAGCCCTGGTTGCGTCAGGCTGCTTTTGACTGAATCTGGGGCCATTGTTTATATGAGGGCCATTTCTGCACTACACTGTTATAGTGCTATTACTCCACATTCATAATCTTATGGAATCCAAGGGTTTGCAGTTTTTAGGGAGGGACCTTTAGAATTTTCAGCCAGAGAGCTCTTTGGCCTCAGGAAACTACAAATCCCAGAATTCCACAGGATGTTGAAGTAAAATAATAGTACTATAACAGTGTAGTGCAGAAATGGCCTAAGTTTTTCATTACAGATGCTATTTTAAATGTTTTGAGCTGTTCTAATTAATCACAAAGATTTTCACAGTATCCAAATGTAATACTATAATTCCACGTTAGTTGTCATGGTTATATCTCAGCAATCCTGGGGTTTAGAGTTTGGTAAGGGATTCAGTCCCTGTAATTGAGAATCTAAATATTCTTCCCTGAATCACAAATCCCATTATTCTATAGGACAGAACCACAGCAGTTTTAACTTTTCACTCTGTGAGTCACCTTGCAGACACTTTATCTTCAAAATGTGTTTTATTTAAAATAAATGCATGAATAAAAATTCAATATGGCTTTCTTGCTTCATCCCCAAATGTCCCAAACCCCTGCTACCTACACCACTTATAATGCCTTTACCAACAACAGGTAGCCACTCATAGCTCAGTAGCATGAGATTATTGCAATTGAGAGTTCCACTAATGCAAGTAAACAGAACCCTCACAAAGAGTTGCTGTGACTGTATAGTAATTACCCCTTCATGGATGAAAGGGTTCCATGATGAAAGCAAACACCCAACTTTATCAGGAGAGCAGAACTAAGGTGTTTTCTCTTCACTTGTAAACAGGCATTTTAACGGCTAATGTGCAAAGACAACTTATAAGGACAGTATACTTGAGAAAGGATAACTCTAATTGGAAGATTATGGCTCACACCGAATCCAAAGTGCCCTTTGAAACAGCTACTTCTTTTTATATGTGATTAAGAAACTGCCACTTGAGAAGGATTCACCCATCTCACTCATAAAGGCCTCTAAGCTACCACATCAAGGTACATATCCTCACCAATTATACTGCAAGCTGCAGTCCACTGCGTAACTACACCAAACCTTCGCTAAGGCCATTTCCGCACTAGACTGTTATAGTGCTATTATTCCACTTTCAACATCCTATGGAATCCTGGGGTTTGCTGTTTAGAGAGTGGCCCCTTTGAGACCCCTCCCTAAACTGCAAACTTCAGGATTCCATAGGATGTTGAAAGTGGAATAATAGCACTATAACAGTCTAGTGCGGAAATGGCTTGAGTGATTTCTGGCATGACAACTCCCATTATACCACAGCCAGCACTTTCCTAAGCTCTCCTCTCCTCAGACATCTTTTGCAACATTTCACAGATGAAAACTGTAACACATGTGACCAAACATCATCAGAGTATGGTCAAGATAGCAAAAGTTATTAATGAGAAAGAAGACACAAGCTAGGAGATGGAGTGGCAGTTTGCTTTTGCCCGAGCCTACTGGGAAGGGCAGGACAATACCTCTTCTTCTTCTTTTCCTCCTGCTAAATTAACTAAGGACAAACTATTTTTTCACATTAAGCTCAGTTTTCAGCCATTGCGGCAAGTAAGGGACAAAGTGGGGGAACTAGAGAAGGAAAGAGAAACTGAGACATTTTAAAAGCAGCTGAAAAAGTAGGATGACAGAGGATTAATTGGTACTATGCCTGCCACATTGGCAACTGTTAACTTCTGTAGTCAACAAAATTGCACTGTTGTGTTTCTGTAAGCATTCAAAAGTCTACCTGGTATTTTTTCATGGTGAAATTCATTCTTCTAAAGATTACTTATTACCTCTGAAAAACTGAGGATAAGCTGCTGCAGCAAGATCAAAAGTAGCCTCAAGGAATAAGTAAATGATGAGTATAGGAGTAATATTGGTTGCATGTACAGTTCAAGGAATCTAGGAATCCAAGGGGTTTATATTGTTCATTGTACAAACTTGCCAATCCTATTTCTATTTCTCTGGGAGAGTATCCACAACCTGCAGTTGCAGGTGCCACAGGATGGAGCCGAAGCAACTAAAGAGGTCACAGTTTGATGCCACTTAAACTGCCTTGGTTCCATCCTGTGAGATTCTTACAATGGGATACTTAGAATTCTATGCCATAGACCACTGGTTCTTAACCTTTTCTTTACCAAGGACCCCCTGCAAATATAATTTGTTGCCAAGGACCCCCAAGAGTTAACCCAAGATTTAAATATTTAAATTTAGATTTAAATATTCAAATATTTATTATTTAATATTTATTAAAGGCTTCCAGAGACTAGAATTCAAATTCTCACTCAGATACTGGGTGACCTTAGACAAGTCACATTCTCTCAGCCTCAGAGGAAGGCAAAGGCAAACGCCTTCTGAACAAATCTCGCCAAAAATCCCTGTGATAGGTTTACTTTAGGGCTGCCACAAGTTAGAAGTGATTTGAAGGTACACAACAACAAATAAACAACAACAAAGTGCTACTGACATGGGGAGGGACTTCCTAGCCATCATGTCTCTCCCCTTTGAAAACTGATTTATGGTGACCCTCAGACAAACCTATCATGAGAGTTCTCTTGGCAAGATTTTTTGCCTTTGCCTTTCTCTGAGGCTGAGAGAATGTGACTTGCCTGAGGTCACCCAGTGAGTTTCCATGGCTGAAAGTAGATTCAAACCCTGATCTCCAGAATCAGTTTGTGTAAGCACACATGCCTGCTGACATACCCCTTTTGTCAGGGATGCAGCAGCAGGGTTATGTGTGCACACACCCAAACTGTTCATTTGCAGTTTCAATACTTGCAACCCCCACCCCCACTGCTACATCCCTGTTGCTGGTGGTGGTAGTGGTGGTGGTGTCCATAGGCAGGGCTTTGTGGATCACCCAAGAGGGCCCCAGGATTCCAGGCTAAGAACACTGCCATAAATCATTGACAACGTAGTTTCTGCATCCATCATCAAACTGTTTATCCCAAGATCCTGGCGGATCGAACTAGCAGTTAGACTTATATAACTGTATAGTGTGGGTAAGCTGTGGCTAAACTGAATATATAGATGAACATTTGCTTGTGTGTGTACATGTGCATATATATATATATGGTTTGTGCAAATTGTCTCTCAATACATCTCGAAAGCATAGCTCATCTAGTCCAGAATCATCTTTCCAAAACTGGCACTTTTGAGATGTATTGGGTGATAATTTGCACAAACCAGAGCTGCTTGCATCATATTGGCTGGAGATACCAGGGTTTATAATCTAGTACATCTAAAGCATACCAGCTTGGGGAAGGCTGATCTAGCCTGTTATCTTCTACTTTTGATAGAGTTTCTGATACACCCTCCTGTTAAATGAGATTATTTAATCAGAAACACCAGCAGTTGAACCTAGGAATGTTTGTTTGTTATGCAGAACATGTCTCCACCTTTTGAGTCCTCTCCCAATTGTTTCCATGCACAAACGCCATTCTTTCTTGTTGAACTGCCCAAATCACAATCCCGAATCAGACCTCAACTAATTTTGAAGCCATTTAAAACTGAGCAAAGTCCAGGATGCAACACTGGCCGAAGTCGAAATGCTGGTCCAAACTAGAGTAAATCCCTTAAATCCATTGTTAAATGATTAATTAATATTACATACACTCTGTTCATCCAACAGATCTGCTCTAGACGAGTCTGCCAACTGGATTTAGGTTATTAATAATTATTATTATTAATTACAATAATGATTAAAATTAATAGTGCTTGTTGTGGGAAAATTCCAACAGTTCCTAAAATCAAAATTAATTATTAGCAGATTTTGTCCGTATCAAGAATTTTTTGTTATTTAATTTTTAGAGTGGATGTGTTAAGAATCCATGTATTTCTACACCTTCTTATCATTCCCTTCTCAGTGTTCATAATTGGGTTATGGAGGTGTGGGGAGTATGTGATTAAGAAAATGCAAATTAAACATCTTCAAGAAATTCAAACAAGAAAAGAAAATCTTTGAGAGTCTCACCACTCCATCGTAGACCTGAAATACGCTTCAGCATTACTGTCAATTGGATTAAGCATAAGAGTTACCCATAGTGGGCACAGTTAACTTACTGGTTAGCTTCAATGGTATTTAAGGAGCCAAGCTGTGCCCAGGATTGCAGAAAAGGCTTGTAAGAGCTGAGCTGTTAAATCAAAGCTGAACTCCTTGTAAGAGGTCAGCTCTGCTGCAAGTTAAAGATAAGTAGGATTCATTTTGTTAGAGGGCAGCTGCTGCAGATCAGTTAAAATTACTTGCTTCTGGTAAAAAAAAAATGTTTTCCCCTCTGCAGTATCTAGAATCTGCTGTCCATTCCTCCAGTTTCTCTCAGCTTCCCAGATGCTTCCTTCCTTGATTTCCATCATTAAAGCCTTGCTCATCTTTTTTCTTAATGTTTGCTCATCCTTTGTTGATTGGTTTGTTGTTTGTTTCTTAACGTATTTATGCATATCCTGAAAAAAAGCCATTCAGAGGGACAACAGAACCAAGCCAATCAGAGGTGATATGGATAAATCAGACTTTAAAATCAAACAGAAATGTGTTTAAGGTTTTGTCTCTTATATTTTCACGCGCACACACACACACACACCCCTTCCATATTTCATTATTCCATGTTTCAAGTTCAAGCTTTTCCATTTTTACCCCTATATCTACAAACTTTAATCCTTGCCACAGCTATGTGTTCATGAAGTGTGGAATTATGGAAAGGAAATGAATAAAAGAGAGAGAAAAATGCGAACAGGGAGTGTTGGAGAGGCCAAAATGCCAAATGGGGTCAAAAAGAGAAAATGCAAGCCTGCAAAAGAAGAAGTGTTCATGGAGGGGAGAAAACAAGGCAATATTTCATCTAAAACTACAGTGAAATGAAATATTCCAGCTCTTTTTCTACTGACATATTGAGAGTGCTTTGCTCCTCAATGCAGTATGTTGACTAAATATTTTGGATAGCTAAAGCATTCCAGTGTAACTTAATGTAATCTGCAACATGCTTGGCGTCGTAGAATATCCCAGCCAAGCGATTTTGCGATTTTTTCTAAGTCTACACAGCAGAGCTTTCCAGACTTTTCATGTTGGTGGCACACTTTTTAGACATGCATCATTTTGTGACACAGTAATTCAGGCTTATTAGCAAACCAGAGGTTAAACTAACCCTTTTATAAGAGATCTGGGCCCATACATAAATTATAATAACAAAATATATGGAGACACAACATATCTCATGAAAACTTTTCATTTATATTTTTAAAAATATAGGATTTATTTATAGCATATGACATGTATTTCCACAGCTCGGGTGCAGGGGCTTGTTCTTGCTCAGGTAGGTGACACACCTACACCGTTCAAGCAACACACTAACATGTCGCAATGCGCCATTTGGAAAGCCCTACTATACAGCCTTTTCAAAAGCTCAAAACAATAAAAGTTAAGCACATGCCAAATTCCTGATGGTCATATTAATGGATGGGGGTGTGGTATCAAACTGCAAAGTTCCAGAAATCAGACCATAAGACTGTACAGATATACTTCCAAGTTAAGGAAATGACTGCATTCCTGAGCATCAATCTACTGTACTTCTTTAACAGAAAATTTGGTACCAGAGGTAGAAATAATATGAGTAGAGATAGGTTGCTACCCTACAAAGAGCGCTTGAACATATTTCAGCAAACTTTTCATTCAAAACTGACAATATGCACATGTGAAATGAAACCAAGTTGGGTAAGCTGACATATATAAACAAAAACATTTCAAACCTTCTAGAGACCCCTTGAAAGCATTCTGAAAGGGATAACTGTTCCTTCATCAGCCTCCACCTTTCTTACGTTTTCCACTTTAGTGGCCAAACTTATAGATCCATGCTTTTTGTAACAAGCCAAGAGTAGGTGATGAGGCAGGCTTACCTGCTCTCCCTTTTTCTGTCTGTTGTTCTGTTTGCACATGCTTAGTAATGGATTCTGGAGGCAGCTCCCATTTACCTTGCTTGTTATAGGTTGACATACACAGTTACAGTAGAATCAGCTGGAAGAGAATCTCACCCCTTCCCAACTTAAGCTTTTATTTATTTTCTTGCTTATTGCAATCATGCTGCTTCAACTAAAAGTCTGCTTTTCTCTATCACTTCTTCACCACCATCCCCATGCTGATGCTGCTAACAAAAGTTTTCCAGCTGGACAGAGGATAAAGCAGGAAAAGGGAGCTAGGTGGGTGTAAAATGATTTCATAAAAAGGAGCTGTGCCAGCAGAGGCTTTGTTAACCATGTAGTTTAACTGTGCCTACAATTTGAAAAACTCCACATTATTTTTGACAATCAGGTTTTTTTTCAAATGCACTTGCTAATTTATTTGTTTAGTTGTTACAAGCAAAATGTGCATGACAGCCAGGATCCAAGAAGGCTGTTGCACTAACAAAACTGTTTCTGTCTTTGGAATCAGGAAAGGGGTAGCTCCTCTTAGCATCCATGCAGTACTGGAAGCGACATGTTCCACAGAGCACATGCACTGCCATATATTTTTGCATCCCACAGCCATGGATCTCCACTGACACAAACTTCTGCTATCATAACAGTGGCAGAAAAAAAAATCCCACTGTTTTTTCTTTAAAATACAACTTTAAAAGTACTGCAGTCTCATCTACCATGGCAAAATCTCAGAGGCACTTTTCATTCTTTCCTCTACCACTAGGATTGCCAGACTGAAAAAAAATGGAGAGCACATCCATATCCTTGATCACTGTATAGAAGAGATAGTTTCAGTAGGTGTTGGCTGTTACAAATCAGGTAACATATCCTGAAACTCTCTCTTCTACACAACCATTAAAAGTACAGGAGCACTCTCCAGTTTTCACTCTCACAATGCTGCCACAGCCACAAATTTTGGTCTGAAATGGCAACTCACTCCACTCTAAGGAGTGTGACTGGCCATGCTCCATTCCTCCATGCTGTTTATTTTAGGCCTATGGGATGCTATCCCTGCTTTAAAACAAGGCCTTCACTTTCATGTTCATGCCCTTGTTCCAAGTAGAATTGTGCTTCTAGAGCAGGCTATAGCCTGTTACCACACCATATACCCCCACTGCAGGATGTGCTATTTTCATAATTGGACATATTTCATGGCTGGAACACATGTTTGAAAGCTGTAAACATATGCTAGGTTAGGATGACCTCAGATATGACCAGGTCATAAATTCAGAGAGGATTAGGCGGGAAAGCCTGATGCTGATGAGCTTGGGATAATCCTTTCAAAAATTGTAAGTTGCAAGTACTCCCAAAAACAATAGCAAGCAAAACTTCCCTGGTGAAGCAATTAGGGACCCTACTGTGAGCATATCCTACAGAGACCTTCCCTATTCACACTATCAGACCAAAACTTTAAGAGATTAAGAGAAACATTAAGGACTCCCATCAATGTTTTGCCACCTAGGGTTAAGAGAATCAGCCCATTCTGAACTTCTTTATCAACCCCATGAGGAAGCCATTACTGCTTTGTCCATGCACCCTCCTTCTGGACAGGAAATAGGGTATAAAAACCCTAGCTCCAACCCCACTAATTTGCAGGATGTGGTAATACATTGGGCATATTACACTGCACTTGATACCCCAGACTCCTGTTCCTCTGGGCTATCCTTAGACAAGCTGCCTTGGCCTTTCTACTTTGACCTTCTGCTTCAGGAATGGCAAATATCACTCTTTGCACCCAATCTCTCTAGAATCATAGAAACATAGAGTTGGAAGAGACCACAATGGCCATCAAGTCCAACCCCTTGCCATGCAGGAACAAACACTCAAAGCACTCCCAGCAAATGGCCACCCAACCACTGCTTTCCTGACTCAAGTTTTGATCACTTTGTATGGTTCATGAGGGTGTCTGATTTCCTGTATGCTTGTTAATTCCCAAAATATTCTGTTTAACCTTTTAACTGGAGTCTGTTTAACCTTTTAACTGGAGAATGTTAGTACTGGTATACATAGCTGCAAAGATCCTTAGCCCCTCTCACAGGCCTCCTTTGAGCTATAATTCTTCCTATTTTTAAGGAGATGCTGGCATTGAAAGTAACCACCTTTTAGGATAACAGGCCCCCAAGAGATTTTAGGGGTTCAAGTGTTCAAACAGTGGTCACTATTTCCTTCCTCTCTTCAGGAAGCAAAATGCCTTTGACCATCCTGTTTTACTTTACATGACTCCTTTCTATGGTCTTTCTAGGTTCAATGGAAAGCAATACAGGTCTTTCAGTGTTAAATCATGAGGTTTCCAGACAAGCTTTGTTTACCTCTCCAGTATTTTAAGATGTCACATTTCAAAATGGCTTCCTTTATAATATTGATGACAAATGAAATGAAATATAAATGACTTTGGAACTTGAAGGTCATAATTTAAGATCTGGGTGGCATGATTTGTTTTTGTTTCTTGGTTGGTTGGTATGAGAAAATTAAGGCACATGCTGAATTTAAAAATCACTGTATTAAAAAGGCTTTTGTATGAATTTGGTACAAGTAAAGCCTTCTGCTAAGATAATATTAGCCACCTCACCACAGGAAGCCTTTTTAAAGAAAGAATGAATTAAAAATTAGAGATGGTTGCTTCATGAAGATCTTTTGTATTTTGAACAAGACACCTGGAAGTTTAAATCAAGAGAGATTTTTCTTAAGGAAAGGAAAGATTTTAATTGGTTTGCTTATATGCAACTTAAGGACAGATTTGATCAAGATAAAAGATATGAAGCCATAGAGGTTAAAGAAAATGAGTTTCTACCCAGAGTTGTGCAAAGGTGATAACCGTGTAATTAAAAAAGTATATAAATGGTTTTTTAAACCAGAACAGATGATGAATCTGTAAAAAAAGTTACGATCAGGTGGGCACAAAATTTTGGGCCAGATGTCCATATGGATGTATGGGGGGGGGCATGGTCCAAAGATATAAAATTTAATTCTGCAGTAATTTAAAGGAAAACTGTATAAGATGATGTACAGATGGTATTTAAGCCCAAATAAGCTGTCAAAAATGCCCTAGAATTTTTCAAACCAGCATTAAAGACATCAAGATAAGGAGGGCACCTGTTCTCAAATGTGATAGACTTGTAAAAAGGCAAATATTGCTGGTCTAAGAGTTATGTGTTAATCCAAAAAATTTAGAGGTAGGTTTTGTAACGTTACCAGCAATGTTTTTGTTGGCCATTATGGATAAAGAACTGGGGAGTAAATGTGGATTACTTCTTCAGTACGTGACAACAGCAGCAAGAACATTGTTGGCTCAAACTTGGAAACAGACTGAAGTACTGATGATAAGAGAATGGACTGTTAAGGTTGCTGAGTTGGCCCAATTTGCCAAAAAAGCATGGATTTTGAAGGATAAGCCAGTTCAAGACTTTTTGAAAGACTGGAAATTGTTTGTGGATTTTTATGAGCCATAAGAAATCTAAGAATGTAATAATCTGCAGTTATAGTTATCACTAACTTTAGTGGGATTGTTTGGATGGATCTGTAATAATAAAATAATATTTTGTTTTCTTTTTAATGTTTCTTTTCATTACAGTCAGGAATGGGGGAACAGAACCTTACTGTGTGTTAATTATATATCCTTTTCTCTCTCTTTTTTTTCTTTCTTCTGTTTCTTTTATTGTATTTTGATTGCAGCTTTGATTGCATAGTAGATTATTAGCATTATAAATAAATAAAGGAGCATAAATAATCCATGTACAGAAGGCCATGAAGAGAGCTGGCAGCCTCGTCTTGCTCCCTGTCCCCAAATTACTTCTAACCTGCCTGGTATTGTTCCACCTGAGAATAAATTTCTATCATTTTCCAAGTCCTCAAGAGTTGTAGTTATCACACAGATGAGTCTCTCTCAAACTTGATCTTTCTTATAATTTTATTTACTGCCTTTCTCTCAGAATGAATTGCAAAGACTCCGACAAGTAACGCAGTGGTTTGGAAAAGTCAATTTTAAGCCATTATTTGCAGACATGCCTTGCTGCAGCACATCATGCCAATTCAAGTCATTCAACTTGCATCAGTCACATTATGTTAGGTTTCTTCAGAACACACTGCTATTGCTGGCACTATGGCAAGGACTAACAAATGGCAGTGAGTCAGGCTGATGTGATGGGAGGATTAGCTCTTTGGCATCCCATTCGTGTTGCACATCTAAGAGACCATTGTTTGATATGTGTGTGTGTCTGTTTGTGACTGGGTCATAATGGCTTTGGTCCAAGGTCATGTAAGTATACTTCTGAGCTAGCAGCACTTCTCCTGTTTGTATTCCCCTCCATGTTGTTGTTTTTGTTGTTGTTGTTCCTAGTTTCCTAGGTATGGCAAGCCTAAGGTGAACCTGATGAACCTGTCATAGGGTTTTCTTGCTAAGATTTATTCAAACAGGATTTGCCTCTGCCTTCCTCTCAGTCTGAGAATGTGAATTGCCAAAGGTAATCCAGTGGGTTTCCATGGCTGAGGTGGTATTCAAATCCTGGTCTCCAGAATTGTAATCCAGCACTCAAACCACTACACTATGCTGGCTCTCCCTCATGCCATACAGTCCACAAATTTGCTCCACAGAATCTTCCTCTCTCCGAACAATGTTGGGTAGGAGTCAGAAATCTGAAGAAGGAGAAATCTGTTCTGCCAACAGTTTTCATTCTGTTGTTGGGAGAATACCATTGGATCAAATACTGCAGTGGACTTACTCCCAAGTAAACACTGTATCCCCATCCCTACTTTCTCTTTTGTGGAAAAAAAAGGGGAGAGGGAGTCTGGATTTCCTTCTAGTGGCCAAATGGTGCAAGGGAGTTCATTGAGATTCCCTGTCCCTCACAAACCCAACAACCACCGGAATTGAGAAGGAGCTGCAGTGAAGACCTCCAGATCCTCACAAAATGCTGCAGGGTCTGATTCACCAAAAGCAGGAACGACAATAAATGATCTCCACCAAGTCAGCCAATTCCTGGTCTCCCAGGTCATCCAAAAGCAGCACCACTTTGCAAATGCTCCCCTTTTCTCCTTGCTGGGAACATGCAGCTTCCACCCAGCTTCACCTATCTGAGGCAAATTCTATGTGGCACTGTGTATACTAGAGAACAAGCATGGTATAGTAGTGGTTTGAGTGTTGGACTATGACCTTGGAGACCAGGCTTCAATTCCCTGCTCAGTCATGGAAGCCCACTGGGTGGCCTTGGGTGCATCACATACTCTCAGCCCCAGAAAACCCTATGATAGCTTGACAATGATTTACAGGCACACAACAACAAAACTGTGTATACTTCTGGGCTGGAAAGACAAAAAAAGTTGTTTCTGTGAAAAAAAACAACATCAGCACACTTAGAATCATAGAAGGTAGCCCTCCTCTGGACTTGCTCCAGCTTGACCATATCCTTCTTGAATTGGGGTGCCCAGAACTGGACACAGTATTCAAGATGAGGTCTAATCAAAGCAGAGTAGAGTGGTACCAGTACCTCCCTCGATCTAGACACCATACTCCTATTGATGCAGTCAAGAATTGCATTGGCTTTCTTGGCCGCCACATCACACTGCTGACTCATGTTCAGCTTGTGGTCTACCAAGACTCCTAGATCCCTTTCACACGTACTGCTATCCAGCCACGTGTCCCCCATCCTATAATTCTGTATTCCATTCTTTCTACCTAAGTGTAGGACCTTACATGTATACATACATATGTACCTACTTTCAAATACTGAAGTAGGTGCTCCAGTATTTATCAATATGAAAGGCATGGGAGGGGGCATAAGGCCTTAAAGTTCATAGAAAGAAGAGAAGCAGGAAAGAAGTCAAGCTATACCAGGAAGAGAGAGAGACAGCATCCTGCTGGGATTTTTTTTTGGGGGGACGGGTGCAGTCAAACACAAAATGTGTGGGATGGAAGCCAGACACATTGGTTGGAAACTTCTTGGTTAATTCAGCTACAATAGACCCAGTGATTTAATTTGGGAATTGTAAGGTAACACATAGGTAAATCCTGATGATTTAATGAGTCTACTCTAGGCAAGACCAACAATAAGATTTAGTTAATTAAGTACATGTAAATGACGCTATTTATCAGGCAATCTGGCTGAAAAAAGAAGCTCACTTTTTAATAAGATACTATTTTTGGCAATACAGTTCTGATGAGATGGCAGGAATGGTTCTTGACCCAAGGTAAGTGCCATTGAGTTGAGGTTTACATTGGTGCATGAGTCACTGGATTGTCCGGTTAAGTTAATGAACTAAGATTCATAAAGGAATTGTTGCTGTACAGTACATAAGAGATACCACCTTCTATGGAGAAACTGACACTAACACAGGATATAAGTAAAGAGCAAAGCATGTGCTCCCTCTCTCATTCTCTGTCTTTCTGTTTCTCTGTATGCTTTACTACATGTGCATTTTTACAGCTGGAGTATTTGCTTTTAGAAAAACAACCCTGCACCCTCCTTCTCCCACAGCACTTCATTTCATACTTGCCTTGCACTGAAACTGTGGACTGAGGGCTGGAATGGACTGAAATGAACAGTGGGACCCTCATTCAATTAAGATGGAGTTCCACCAAAAGGGTAAAGAAGATGATTTTCAGACAGTGTAGCCCAATGTTCTGTCCCCAACTTCTGTAGGTAGAAAGATTCCTGCTTGGAACCCTGGGAAATGGATGCCAATTACTGTAGACAGTATTGGGCTAGATGTATCAACTCACCAACTTGCTCCAAAGAACTTTCCTATGTACCTAAAGAGGTCCATTTGAATTTCCTATTTGTTATCACCCTAACTTTCTACTGTGTATTGATATCCTCATTCAGCTATTAAAAATGTGACTGGCTGTGTATGGTTTGGGAGAGTAGCATCCCAACAGGACCCAATCAACTCCATACATCAAAGGTGGGGGGAATCCAAAGCAGGAAGTATAAAGTGGTGCTTTATTTGCATAGAAATCCCAAAGAGTTCTTAAGTGATGGAAGAAGCTAATATGAGTAGACTTCCAGATCACCTTCCTCAGTGGATGGATAGATGGAATTCATGACAGGGACACAGTGGTGGGGAAATAGCCAATGAGCTTTCCTGAATCATGGGGTGTAAACTGCGTGATTTGAAATATCTGAATGACATGCAAGTACTAAGAGAAGGAAGCTAAACAGTCATCTGTCATCTGTTGTCATAGTGGTGGTGGTGTATCTTCAAGTGATTTCCAACTTACAATGGGAAGGTTTGTTCAGAGAAGATTTGCCATTGCCTTCCTCTGAGACAGAGAGACCATAACTTCCATGTCCAAGGCTTCTAGGCTTCCATGGCCAAGCAAGGATTCCAACCCTGGTCTCCTAGAGTTCTAGTCCAATGCTCAAAGCACTATACCATGGTGGATCTCAAAATATATGTCTAATCTGACATATATTTGATTTACATGATCTGATGCATATGATCTGATAATATGACCTGACACTTGCCATCTGATGCATATGGTCTGGCACATATTTTAAAAATAGCTATGTATGTATGTATGGGCAGAAACAAGTTTTTGATCCTGATGTACTGGGTAGCAAAGCGAATGGGGAAACTGAGGAAGGATGTGTGGGAGAACCTATCAAGCAGTGAAGTGAGCTTGTACATTAAATACAGATAGCAAGAAAAATTCAGTTTAATTTTCTCCATAGGCAAAACTGTTTCCATTAGCAGTTTCAGGAAGAAGTTATTTCTCTCCTGCCCACGCACCTTCAATACCTATTTCAAATCCAAAGGAAGATTTTTATGGGAATAAGAGGGGCAAGTGAGATGGTGAAGAGAGAAAGTCCCACTACATTACTGGAAATCTTGTTGAGTTTCCAGTGTTATTTGAAGTCTCAGCAGCAAATGGTCTCTCTCTCTCTCTCTCTCAATCTCTCTCTCTCCCCCTCCCTCTCTCTCTCTTAATCTGATACCATGTGGTTTTCTTTACTACATAGCTTTATGTTAAATTTAGTAGATATCTTACATGGGATGCCAACATGGGAATCTTCTGAATTTTTTCTGAAAATTTGTGATGCTGTCCTATTTGAGTTAGCCGATAGATGAATGTTCATCAATCAAATGATTATTTTGACATTTAACTGTGAAACCTATGTGTGAATAGACACTTGTGGTTTCTTACGTTTTTCCATGAAGCTAGTTCTCATTGTAAGTGATCAAAGATACAGTAAATGTAGACATATAAATTACAAACCTCTATATATGAACCAGTCTTTTCTTTTCAAACACCATTCTGAAGTATACAGAGACAGAAAATTGTTGTTCCATGTGAGTTTCTATCCTTTCGGGGGGGGGGATATATTAAGATCAATTTGAATGCTTTAATGGGCAGATGCAAACATAAGTGTGTGTGTGTGTGTGTGTTTTAATGAAACATTTTCTAACCCCTTTATGATAGTATGCTATATTTTTCAGAAGAGGCTGTTTAATAATAATGCAAAATAAATTCAAAAGGAAAAAGGAAGGGTTTTTTTAACCAAATTAACTTTTCAACAAATTTTTAGCAATTTTAATCCTGCAGAGGAAAAGGAAAATAATTCATTATTTTTTAAAATTTAATTAATTTACTAAACTCCTCGTGGTTCATTGAATTCAATCCTGTATCTTGTGATCTTTTCTGGGTCCATTAAGCTCATGGGGTTCAACTTCATCTCTTCAAACTCATAAAAACCTAATCAAAATGGAAATAAAATGCAATTCTGAACTTGCTAATGAAGGGAAAAATGTTAACTTTCCAACACGGTTGAATTAATGGATTATCTTTGCCAGCCCACTTTAAAGGAGAAGTTTTGCATTGGGGCAAACTTATAAAATTGAGGATAATTATATAAAGAGCCATTTTCTGGACTGGTAATTGTCACTGCCTTTCATGTGCTATGATTAAAGACACTTATGTAGGAAGATCCCAGCTCCCAACCTAATGTTTCTCCTGCCTTTAGTTTTCAAATAGGACAGTCACTTCCCCAAACAACATTGCAGAGTATTCTTAGTACTTTCTGCTGTTCAGGTAGGACAAATGCCGATAGAATCCAGGTATCACACATGCCAGTGTTCTCACTGCGGTACCTCATCAGCCAAACAGTTTATGTAAGGATAATAAAAATCTAAGAGACAAAACATCTAACAGCCAAGATCCAACATTGCTTCAGCGTAGGATATAGATCTGCTAGCAGAATTATATTATGCAACCCCTGAACTGAACTCCAATCTCACGCAAGGTATGTGGACCAATGGTCAAGGAGCATGGCTGAAAACCCATTGTGCAATTATAACACACTTTGCACAGAGGCAATGTGTAGAAGCAATGTGAATTTTCACGCTGTCTAAAATACATGTGCAATCATCCTATGTAAGCAGATCTGAGTATGTCACCTTCAGCTGGATGCATATCTGGTATATTATACAGAATAAATCATGTGTAACAGAACTTATGCCTGCATAAATCACTAACATATGCCTGCCATAGCTAGTTTGCCACAGTGGCCAGCCAGGTACCTCTAGGAAGTGGACAAGGAAAACATCATTCCAATTCCCACTATCCTTTTCTTCCAGTGTATTGCCCCCAGACATTAAGGTCTCCATGGTTAATATCTTCCATGAATTTGTCTAATACCTTTCAAAGCCATATAAAGCAATGCCACAGAGGCAGTGAATTCAGTGTATGACACTTACGTGTCTATGAGCAAATGCTTTCCTTTTTATGTCTTGAATCTTGTTGTTAACTGCCACTAAGTCAACTTCGACTTTTGGCAACCTTATAGATGAGACACCTCCAAATCATCCTATCCATCAACCACCCTGCTGAGGTCTTGTAGATTCAGGGATGTGTCCCCCAGTTAGATGGAACCTTTATAATAGAACAAGTTTTCTAGAGTGTTTTCTTGTGCCCATTTCTTTCTTGGATCTGATTTTTGCTCCTCTGTAGCTCCATCTATTGCTTCTCTAGTAACATAGGAAAGGGTGTGAGATGTCTCCTACTAAGCCAATTTTCCTCAACCTCATGCTCTCCTGATGTATAGGGACCTTTTGAAGCATTCAAATCTGCTAATACCAGACTAATACCAGCAGCAGGATAGTGAGAGCTAATTATACATAATAATTTGAGTATCTATAAAATACATTTGCAAGCATTATATCTACACACACACACACACACCTGCCTCTCTGCACATAACAGTTATATGCATGAAGTCTGACTTAGAATTCAATTCTTAGCACTCAGAATGCCTGAAAGACAGCTGAATTGCTGAAACTTGCTGAATTCGCTTCCCTGCTGCCCACCAGTCTAAGGGTTTTTGAAATTGCTTAAGACTACCCTTACCCTGGCCTAAATTTGGGCTGGCGTCATGGCTCTGTCCATGGGCTAGAAGAAGTTTGGATTTGGTGTGACTTGGTTCCTCATCTCTTTTCCACTTCCTTTTTTGGAACTTCTGCTGGCAAATTTAGCAGGCAGAGCAGATCTTTTAGACCAGCTAGAACAAAGAAGGTTCTGTTGGCAGAAGGTTATTTCTGCCAGCAGAAGTCTTGTAACCTTTTGTAGATGAAACATCTTTGCATACCACCCAACTAGCCCAATTTGGCAAGGACGGTCTCAATTAAACCTTTGCAATACCCTTTTTTCAGCTATTTTTAAAATATTCCAGTTTTTCATCTTCATCCCCTTTCCCTCTTTGTCTACAGCTTTCTTCAGTCACTGAAAAATAAGAACAAAGTATGAAAATAGTTTGCACTCAGTCAGCATTCAGAGAAGGAGCAGAATCTTGCTCTTCTTGGTAGATGCTGGCAAAAACAAAATGCTGCAGCCTCTTCTAGCTTGTGTGTTCTCTCCTCATTAATAACTTTTGCCATCTTGACCACACTCTGATGTTGCTTCACCACACGTCTGGTTTTTAGCTGAAAAATGTTGGAGGATTGCGTGTTCGAACTAGGCATAAAACTGATAATATGTATAGATCACAGGTATAGATTACCCTCCTACAGTATCCATTGATCAGATCTGCTCATTCTTGTTCCACTAACTTCTTCAATACTACCAGTACATCTTTTTTCTTGATTCAGTTTGATGCACACCTTTCTTTTCCCCTTTCCCTAGCAACTGAAATACCTTGTGTCATGTTCTAGATTTTTCATTATCTCTTAAAAGCTTCCTTTCTATAAAAAGGTGCTCTCTCACTCTTTTTATCACACACATCTTTATGGGGAGAAAATAAACCAGTTCCTTTACTGCTTCCTAGCACAGTTTGATGTAAATGCAAAGACCAGTTTGGGATGACTAAACATTCTCTTCGCCCTTTCACATTTACCTTTGCTTCCTAAAATATCACAAAATACCAGGCGTCAGGACAATCTGACCCTTCTACCACAGCAGTTTCTGTTTGAGTTCCTGTGCATTTATTGAAGGCCATGGAGTGCAATTTGGGGACTGTAACTCTACCAGTGATCAAAGTGCCCACTTTTGCCTCTTTGCCTCTTTTTGAAGACACTCACACACACAAAAAGTCTTTTTTCTTCTGTGCCTTAAAGAATTTCCAAGGAGACTGATACAGCCACTCTAATTGTAGTATGTACACATTGAGAGCACAAGTGGCCATTCTCACCTTGGATTTCAAACCAAAGCAAAGATATTTTTACACTAATTTAACAGCTGTTTGCTACTTCCACGGACTCCTGTGAGGGACAGCTCTATGACTAGCAGAGGGTAAAAGCTAGTGATTGCTTGCTGGGATATCTCTAAATTTGTGTGACTATATTTTCTAGGCTTTGTGAGACACCAAGTAAGTAAAAATGATATAAAACAGTGGTTCTTAACTGAGAGGGGGATTCAGATGTTGTCAAGCTTCAACGCATGGACCATTTACCCAGCATGACCAGTAGTGAGGGAACAGCCTCCTATTTGGCAGGGACTGTCCCACCTTTTCAGCTGTTTTTAAAATGTACCCATTTCTCTTCTCCTCCCACTTTCACCTCAGTTGTACTCCTCCCTCAGTTTAGTCCAGTTGCTGAAAAGTGAGTTCAAAGGGTGTAAAAGTAACATGCATTCAATTACTTCAGAAAGGGAAAGGAGAGGAAGAATGGAATCTTGCACTTCCCTGTAGGCTCAAGCAAAAGCAAACTGATGCAGCCTCTCGTAGCTTTTTATTCTTCCTCACCCATAACTTCTGCCATCTTGACCACAGTCTGATGTTGTTTGGCTACATGTCTCCCAATTTTCATCTGCAAAATGTTGGAGGATGTCTGAAGGATACTAGGAGTTCTCTGTATGAATTCTGGAGGCCTGTTCCATCAAACCAGATCTGTGGATATTTAGGAAGAAACAAGGTTATGTATGTTAAAGAAAAGCACAAAGGCTGGAATCCTGCTGGTTATGCCAACAGGGCTCATTGAATCAGTTGTTGAATGGTGAGTCAACGTATAAGTGAATACAACTGATTCAAGGGCTTTACTTTAGCTAGGAATAACCATAGCATTTAGGCTAAAGTTTCCCAACACTGGGAAATAGATGCAGATGGTAAAGAATAAAACCAGAAGAAAGCTTACATTTATTCCTTGGCATTCGTCAAAATTGCTTCCACATTATGTACAATGTCACTCAACTGGCTGGGCTTTGGGTAGGTTCCACATCCCTAGCAAGACCAAAGGAGGAGCCAGCCTGCCATGGATTTTGTAAGATTTTGCTGAAAGTATACAGTACACACAGGAAACAGATTATTTCATGGTTGCTAAAGCAATGTGTGTACAAACAATTGAGTTCTGTCTCCTTAATTGGATTCCAGTACTGATCCCCAATACAAAGTTCAGCGATACCTAGAGACTTAATGTTCGAGAGCCACTGATAAAAATCAGTAGACCATTTGGGGGAACAAGTTCACACCATTTCATTCAAGTGGAAATATTTGCAGAAAGTAGGAAGAGTTTCTCAGTTCACTTTTTCTTGTCCCAGAACCAAAAACTTCACTCTGCATATCAGCTCATGATAACTATCAGAAACAGACAGCCCTTCTGTGCGTGTGACTGCAGAATATCCAAGTGTACAAAATGTTCAAAGCAATGTTATTATATTCATGTTTTCATGTTTCATTTTCTATTCCACCTTTTCCCTATATTGTCAGCATGTAGGATGACCCATAAAAGTCAAAACATATTTATGACACAAAGTCATAAATAAAAGCATACACAAATTCTTAAAATGCAATTATGTTGCCCGTAGAATTAAATCAATAACAATCATTCCAGTAAAAACATTGGATTAAGATCCATTAAGATGACCAAAAAAGCACACTTTCAAAAGCCCTGAAAGTCAGTTTCTAAAAGCCTATCAGAAGGGAAAAGTCTTCATTTGCTTACAGAAGCAAAGCAAAGAGGGATCTGTCTGACCCAGCCAAGCCTACTAGGAAAGGAGTTTCAAAATCTGGGAGCAGCCACTGAGATGACTCTCACCTTTCTTCCCACCAAAACATCATGGAGGATGTGGGCTAATAGGAAATAGTACAGGTTGTGATATCATACATGGGAGGGAACTCAGCTCCTGACAAATATATCAAACTTGTCACTTCTCCCTCAATGTAGAGGTATGAATATGATATTACTTGGCCTAAATACCCTGTCTGATCTTGGAAGCTAAGCAGGGTCAGCCCTGGCTAGTACTTTATACATCATCAACAAATGCCAGGCACTGTGGGCTATATATCAGAGGAGGGAACTGGCAAAACCACCTCTGAGTATTCCTTGTCTGAGAAAACCCTATGAAATTTATGAGGGCACTGTAAGTCAACAGGCAACTTCAAGGCACATACACACCACACATACAGGATTACTTACAGATGTTGAGGGCTCTCAAACATATTTATCTTTCTTCTTATCAACTGGCATGGGTACCAGGCATGCAGGCATCTTGCGTCATGGATATCAAGTGGCATACATATCAGCAGAACACACAAGAAGAGATTCCAGGACCCCATTTTTATTCCATGCAGATTAATCTACAGTACAGGGATGGGGAATGTATGCCATTGCAAGATGCTGAAAGACTGTAATTCTCATCAGTCCTAGCCAGCATAACCAATGCTGAAAGATGATGGGTGTTGCAGAGCCAGAGCATCATGCATTCTCCACTTCATCTATGATGACTACTAGTGCCCAGTAGAATTAATACTACCATCACCTTTGCGCATGCACTGAAGAGGTGCAATGGAACATTCTTAACAGTATTGATTATGAAGAACAAATCATGACTACCTAATTCCAACAAATCCACTTCATCTTCAAAATGAGATAAGAATATGCTTCCCAATTATGATGCAGGAAAGCACAGAAATTACTTCAGATGTAGACTTTCAGCATATGTGTCCTTTTCAAGTAGACCATTACCTTTCATTTGTTGTAATTTTGCTACAGGCTTACATAATTTCACCAAAGATATCAGAATTCCCTCTTGTATCTGTCATTCTCCTTTAAGGACCATAAAGAAGGTCATAGAAAGTTACTTGCTATTGATTTAATTCTATCAATTATCTTGACAGAACATCCCACAGAAGTAATTACATTATGTTTATGTTTTCATAGAACTAATTGAAGAAATGGGACAAAAAAAAAATCATTCTCTGTGGAGACTCTTCCTTGATACAACAGATGTTACAGAATTATGGTTAATATTGACTACAAAGAGTCTTGAGGCACCTTTAAGACTAAAAAGGTTTTATTTAGCATATGCTTGAAAAGACTGCAGAAGCATGGTGAAATGGACTGGAATCCACAAAAGCTTATGCCAAATAAAACATTTCCACCTTTAATAATAATAATAATCCTAACAACAACAACAACAACACTTATTTATAACACCCTTTACACCAAAGGGTGAAACATTGACATATTTGTCAATCAGGGACAAAGGCAGTAAAACAGAGCACCACTACAATACATGGAATGAAATCGCCAACACTCCACCAGTTGCCACCCATCTCAGAATCTTAAACACAACTGAGTGGCTTAAGATGGTGAGTCAAAGAGGAAGGTCTTCAACCGTTTATGAAAATGGGTGACATTCTCCCCCAGCCAGAGGTCCAAAGAAAAACTGTTCCATAAATATGGGGCCAGATCTTGAAAGGCTCACAGCCTTGACAGAGTTGTACATGTTGGTGGAACAGATAATAATCCTTTGCCTCTAGATCTCAAATTCCTGGATGGAACCCCACACGTGCCACCAAGAGTCTTTGCTGTTTTTTGTTGCAATAGACAGCATGCAAACTTCCCTCTGGTCCCATGAATCCTGAGCTTCTTCACAAGTATATCATTTTCTAACATGTACATCAGCTTTGTATGGAAACAGAATTCAACTCATCATAATCCATTGTAGCAGAAATATGATGAAGTAGCCTGAATTGCTGTGTGACACCATAGTGTATGTTGGGGGGGCAACTTCTGGCCACCAAGGAACCATTTTTGTCCTGTCCCAAACCTTAGTGGGCCACACTCAGCCTGAACACCACCCTTAAGTTTTCACTCCCATAATGCCAAATTGAGCCTCCAGAAATCTTAGGGAAACTCATTTTAATTTAAATGTTATTTCATATGTACACACCCTACTCCAGGCTTGCTTCCAACCATAAAAAGATTATTTTGAGAACAGGAAATGGCTGGATAAGGAAGATCTGGAAAACTGTACCCCCAAAGGGTGATGCAAGCTACCAAGTTTAGATGGATTTTATTTGGGAAGTGGGGAATTACAGGTGGTCCAGAAACTTCACTGCAGCCCAGGGAGCTGTATGTAGCCCATGGCCAACCCATATTGGTTCTTTATACTGGAGGATAAGATGAGATTAAAAAAGAAAGTCTTTTGAATACGTCAAGATAGAAAACATCAATATATCTCAGAATGAGAAATAATTAGAATCACTTAGGACAGGAATCACTTGATAATATCAAATAGCTTGTGTTTGCCTTTGGGCAGAGTCAATACACAAAGGCAGAAGGTGTTGAATATTGAATCCCAATGAGGTAATTAAATATATTACCTTTGTATACCAAGAGAAAAGTGGAAATACAGAGTCATCAATTTGTTCTCTTAAATACAGATAGACCAACAACAGTTCTGCGATATCCGTTATTTGAGGAAGGCACTGCAAAAAATGGAATTTTCATTACAAAATTATGCAAAATTATTGTAAAGTTCTTGTACAGGTTTATGGTGAATCAGACAATGTTGGATTTGGTGGTGTTTATTGCAAAATCCAACTTGAGGTTTCCATTTCTCAGTTTTAGAGGTACTCCAAAATGCAGGGCTTTCCCTATAAAAATATGCAAAACAATTGCAAAACTGGGACCAGTTTGATGGAAATCATAAACTGCTGGTTTTTGAACTCCAAGATGAGATATCATTTCTCATTTTGGAGGTGCTGCAAAATTTGAGACACAAGTTTTAAGGGGATTCACAGTTTTGAGGTTCATAGTTAACAAAGTTCCCTAACACTTTTTCAATCTCAGATTTAAACAGTGCAGCAGGACTGGAATGTGGAAGGCTCCTGAAACATCTGGAAGAGGCATGGTTACCCATCCCTATCTCCTTAGGCTGAGGGACTGAGGGTTCTTGCCCCTTGCAGCTAATCTGGATTCTGCCTGAGGTACTCTTAACATCTTCTGACCACCTAAGTGTCCAACTTGTGATGGTAGTGAAAACCAGACAGACAGAGTTAACACTAACACTTCATCATTCTTCAGTCTTGGAATCTCAAGATATTTATGTGGGATAATGAGCAGGTTGTTCAGCCATCTTTTAGACTATTTAGTATATGCAGTCATAGATATACAAACATACACAGCCCCCTTAGAGAGAAACATAGACATATCGGTATCTGATATGCTTTTATTATATTATGTAACATGCTATATAGGATAGCACACATCTTATAGCATCATCAGGTTCTTTCATACTTTCTGTAGTGTTTGTTACGTCATTACAGACATTTCACAAAGGACTGAACTTATACAGAATTATGTCCTCATATCATACCTATAAACTTCTATATCTCAAAGAATGCAATCTTGTCTGTTGATGACTATTATATCTATAAACCTTTGTTACATAGTGTAAAAATCCATTACAATCATAATGGGACATATATCTATTTTGGCATAGTCTAGATATGAGCAAAGATTTTCTTCCTCTTAGCAGCATACTCTTTACCAGTATGTCTGGACAGCTTATCAGTTCCATCCAGGAACTGCATGGCTGGGAGGCTACACTGTAAACTTCTCTTCATATGATGGAGACTGCGAGAGGTCTAATTGCTACCTCCTCTTGGCTTCTTTTATTCTCTCCACCCAACTATCAGCTGTCCAGTCAAAGCAAAGGAGCTGACAGTGCCTCATATATGTTCTTCAATCAAAACAGAGATCTTAGATATAACTTCACTCAGGAACCAGTTGGAATCTTTGGCTGCCTGCTATTCTGATTGAATCAGCCAGTATACCTGTAGTGATGGCTGAATAGCAGTCACAGCAGTTCACATCTTAATGTAGGCATTTTCATCCTTTCTCTTCTTTAAGTTTGAGAATGCATTTTGCCCATACTTAGACCATTTCTGCATGACAATGCTCTTCTGCGTTGTCGCGCTGCAATTCAGGTCCAGAAGGGAGCATGTCAGCAACACTCCACTCCGCACCTGCTCCTTCCCTGAGGAAGGAAGCACAATGGCTCTGCCTCTTCCTTCAGCAGCGCAGCTGGATACTTGCCATTGCTGTGCTGGGGCAGGAAGCATCACAATCACACTTCCACAGCTTCCGCACAATGGTAAGTATGGGAGCACTGCACGATTGGAGGTGTAAAATGGATTTTTTCCATTTTGCAAATACTGCATGGGTATGACACTTTGCGATGGGATGGCAATGGGATGGCAACAACATCATGAGGAAGCGTGATCTGCCAACCGCTGCCATCCCATCCCAGAAGCGGCACAGTGATGTTGTGTGGTAAGGGCCTTATGCTGCCACTATGTGCTCAATAATGCACACACATTCTCTAATACGCAAAGCTTTCTGCTTTCCGTTCTAAACTTTTTTTTCCTGTCTCCTGAACCCATTATTTATGTGTTCAAGCTTTAAATTTAGCAAATTTTAACCCAAGTTAGCATCCAGACTGTATCACATCTCCTGTGAAATAATTCCACTTCTGGTAACCCATTAATTCACATCCCAGCTTGTTTTCAATAAAGAGGCTTTAAGTTTAAATGACCAAAGCCGCAGAGATTTCTGAAGTCTTGCACAAATTGCAAATCACTTGGCAATTTCAAGCATCTTCACTTTTTCTCTGCATAGCTAAATTGTACATACACACACACATGTGAATGACTGAGAGTGAAATTTAAGCCTGTAGAGCTGCAGTCCTAGAAACTTACCAGAGTAGCACTCATAAATGTATGTCTTGTTACACAATAAGCCTTGTTGATGAACATTTGAAAGGAGAATTTTTGTGAGAGTCTCTCTCTCACACACACACACACACACACACACACACACACATTACACACACACATTAATTTCAATTGTAATTTAAAGCAGAAGACAGTGAGGTATGTTCCTCAACAATCCCATAATACTTCTTCTCTCAAACCTGACTTTAGCAAGATCCCAAAGAGTCAATGCCAACCAGAATAGACAACAAAGGTATCAACAGAACAATAGTTAATTCTTCAGAAAGCTCCTTTTACATTCAGCATTGTTAGAACACTGTTGGACTTCCACAGATCTCAAAGCCTTGGTTTTCCATCTGGCTTTCTGATTTCACTATGTCCTCCATGTACTTTTATGTCAGTTTAACCTTTCTCTCTGTAACCTTTGTGTTTATCTGAACCTTTGATTACCTCAGGCCATTAAGATGAATGAATTTATACAGCATTGTATTCCTCCTGCCAACGAAGAGAAGGAAGGTCACAGATCAACACAATTTACTATGAGGGATGTCTCTTTTTGGCAATACAAATGGACGGCATTCAGAGGACACTAGAATTTATTTTATTCTTCTCATCTGTATAGAGGTCACAGCTCCATTTGCTGCAGCATTCTGGAAACTCTGTTGTAGGGAAAGGGTGAAAAATTACAAGGGAAATGTTAACACTTAGCTTGTCGTATTATTGATTAACATTGAACAAAACTGGAATAAGTATTCAGAAAGGCAAATCTTGAAAGAAGGAGTTAAAAGATTATGGCCCAAAAGCTCAAATGCTACATAGACTGACTATTTTTAATTTTGAAATTTCAGGTATTGTCACTGTTCCTATATATTTGATTATGAGAGATAATTTTTAAAAAAGAGAGAGAGGGATTGAGAGAGAGAGATGTATATTGTAAAATGTACAAGTATTGATGTTAAAGGTTGTTAACAATGGGCTCAGATTCCTCTCTACCTCACTTGTGGCTTATCATTTGTATCCTTATTTTATTTCTGGACACTATTTTATGTCATGTCTGGCAAAAGCAATCTGAAAGAGCAAGAGATACAACATTTATAAACAGTAAGTATACAATTCAAAACTGATGTTTGCTCTAGGAATTATTTGTTGTTGAGTGTTGATTTCTTTCTTTTTCTTTCTCCTTTTTATTCCTCTGTTTAAGGCAGTTTTAATGTCAAAACAGTGGAAGAAATACTATATCCTACCAAGCTCCTGACACATGTGACTAAAGATGATAGATGGATAGTAGTGATGGACAGTAGTAGTTCCACTCTTCTTAGGCTTCTGAAGGACCCAGATCCCTAGTTGCCTGGATAGCGGGGGGGGGGCAGAAGGAGGGAATCTCAAACAATAAATGACAAAATAAATGTTAGTTGTGAAATTTAGAGAGGGGGGCAATTCTGCATCAATTTGAAAATCAACTTCCCAAACGATTCTAGAGATGGTTGTACTAAGACAACTACTATCTAGAGTCAGTGGCAGGGAGACAACATTTGATGAAGTGTTACCTTATTACAGTGAGCATAAAATCATTTGGTATGGCCTCTTATTGTTGAGTGGAAGGGTATTCCATACTATCTGCCACGTGGTACAGAAACTTTTGCCACATGGTAGGTGTGAGCATGTGGCAAACTGCATGATAAAATATTTACATGTATCTGCCTGTACAAACTACCAATTTTGTGGGTGGTTGTCTATATATGTCCTTGATCTTTCATAGAGTAGCTAACTTTGACATCCATATAATCACTTTGGAAGCCATACCTCTTTCTGGGTTTTATGGGCCCAACTATAATGAAATATTGAAACTACAGTTCCACTGGATACCTCTCTCACTCCAGATAGATAGATAGATAGATAGATAGATAGATAGATAGATAGATAGATAGATAGATAGATAGAGATACAAATATACATAGAGATAGATATATAACAACAATACAAAAAATATATTAAATTCACAAATTCCATGCATCCGATGAGGTGCCAGTATAGGACAGTATTTCTGCAACATTTGATGCAACCTTAAAGTCCTCTATCTATCTATCTGTCTATCTATCTATCTATCTATCTATCTATCTATCTATCTATCTATCTATCTATATCGTGTGTGTATGTGTGTGTATACACCTATACATATACACACATATATATATATATACACACACACATACACAAACGTATGCACACACACATGAAATAGAAGAAAATGCAATATAGAAATTATACCACAAAGAATTTCCCCTTTAGTTCCCTCCTAAATTGTTGTTGCTGTGTGTCTTTAAGTTGTTTCTGACTTATGGTGACCATAAGGCGAACCTCTCATGGGATTTTCTTGGCAGGATTTGTTCAGAGGGAGGTTTAAATACATAGCTGAAAATACCATTACCTTGTTCAAACTGAAACGGCCTGCTCCTTAGCCCTGGCAACTGCAGTTCCTCTCCAACTTCAGCTTTCTGTCTTTCTCAACTCAACCAGCAAGTAAAGTCTCTTCCTTCAGGTTTCCGCACCCACTGGGCCAAACCATAGGGGTTTCAGATATATACGTCTATTTGATATGTAGCTAGACTACCTGTGTCCATCTACTGCATAATAGGATTTATATTTTGATGGAGATACTTGGAATTCTTTGCTGAAGAACTCCAGTGCACTCTTTCAAACCAACAAATGATTCTAAGTACACCCCCAAACTACAGATGTCAAGATTCATAGAATGGAGTCACAACAGTTACAGTAGTATCAGACTGGTATAACTGTGGTCATTTCTGTCCTACACTGTTAAAGTGCTATTATTCCACTTCAAACATCCTATGGAATCCTGGGGTTTGTAGTTCACTGAGGCCAAAGAGCTCTCTGGCTGAGAATTCTAAATGCCTCTCCCTAAACTGCAAACCCCAGGATTCCATAGGGTGTTGAAAGTGGAATAACAGCACTGCAACAGCATAGTGTGGAAATGGCCTATGTAATATAGAGGGACTCACAGTTTCAGAACTAAAACTTCTCTACCCTTCTCTTCTTGGTGCTAGACTTCTGTTGTCCGACATCCTTGCACAATAGCCAAGAAAGGTGAGAAATATCAAAGCCCAAGAGTTATTGCTGGCTGCCATCACCTCTCTTAATGAGCTAAAAATAATGTTCTCAAATACCTGGCCAACAAATTATGCTTGCTGCACCTGGGACAGGTGTCACCTGAAAAATAATTTCCTCTCAGCATTGCATCAGCTATTTATTGCAAGAGCCGGTGATAGTGAACATTCCAGCCAAGTTAATTTGAACTGTGTCTTGATGTACTGTCGGTTTTGGACCAGGTTTATAATAAGGGAAATCATTCTGGCACGACTGTTATGCTGGTTTAAATTAATTACTTTAAATCATTACCCCTTAACTCATGGTCTCACAATGTATGAACGTATTAGTTCAGGTAGCCAGTGTTAAAAACTCACCCAAATTAGGGGAAATGAAAACATCACTGAAAAATCCAGTTTGTGTGAATTCCCAATAGTATTTTTTTCATTAGCATTTAGATGTTCCAAATCAAGATTGAAGAGGCAATAATCTGTTACTGTAAAGGAAAGACTGATGTATGAAGACTCACCAGAAGCTGACCGAAGAGGAGACTGGCAGCTGCAGCTCCCCGCAGGACACTTGTCAGCCAAGCAAGGATGTTGAAAACATAACAGGTAGATCCAAAAGGACAGCCAACAAATCCATTCTCTCAAAGTATCACATCCAAAACCAGTATGGTAGGCTTAGGAAGAGAAACTAGACATATACGGTATTTACCATATTCAAGTAGTAGAAGACAGCTCTGTTTTGTGAGTGTTAGGGTTTAATGTGACCATATTCACTACTGAAGCCTTTTGCTACTCTTCAGGTTTATTTTGTGCCTCTGATAAACTCAGTAATATAGTTTAATCTGTAGAAAAGCAGGTTTTGATGTAGACATGATTGTTTCAATTCTTTTCAAAGTAAGGGTCCCAGGCCAATTTAAATAAGTCATTTAAGAGTGTAGATGCTGAGCCAAAGTCAGATGTGATATGATATGACTAAACTATTGTTGTCCACAGTATTAAGATTCACTTTTCCTTCCCCAGCACTGTGGCTGGTATAATACATTCTTCAATTATGTTTTTTTTAAGTATTAGTCTTTGTTTAATTTATGTAATTATTAATAATTTGTTGTTGTTGTTATTTAATTTATTTAATCATACCTGAAACACTAATCTTAGACATATATACCATATATCTAACCAGGCATGTTAGACTCAAAAATAACTGCCTCGGTCAACTTATGGCAACCTCATGAATTGCCTTCCTTTGAATATAGCCTACAGCAGCTGCTATTTCTTGATGGTTTGCCATCCAAGTACTAACCAGGCCTGACTCTGACTCTGTCATCTATACAGATGACTGGAACAGCCAATAAAATTTACTGAATATGAAACATACAAAAGTTTAAGACAGATGCTTCCATCCTGTTGGCATAGCTATGCTGGCTTAAGTGGTAGAACTGCAGAAGAAATAAAAATGGCTGCATGTACTGCAACAATGATGGGGAGGAGATGGAAGAGAAAGCTTTCTCCATCAGGAGGGAAAGCTGCCTGACTAGTCTTAAGCTCCAGAAACAGGTAAGGCAGTTTTCTTCACCTACAGAAACAGCTTTCTCTGCCATCTCCCTGCCCACATTAAGGCACCAGAAGGATTCAACCTGCTAAAACCTTAATTAAAAGCTCTACAAAACCTATTTTTAAAATACTATCGGAGCAGTCATGACTTCACTACAAGAGGGGAAAAAAGTGCATACGCACACACGCACAGATACACACAGATACTTACATACATACCTTAGCAACATAATGTTATCTGTTTTTAGAACAGGCACTACCTCAATATGGAGAAATGTTATACCAGATTTTTTTTTCTTCCCATTTATATTATATTTAGCACATTTTGTTTTCTGATTCATCATTGATCAGTAAATACTGACTCAATATTCAGTCTAGTTGCTGAATAAGAATATAAGTCTTCACTTACATCATTCTTGCATGCAAGAACAAAGAATTTTAAAAGCTTACTCCTCACTAGATGAGATTATGGGGACTATTGTGCATATTTTTCAATGTTTTAACATTTAGGGACCTTTTGCATGAAAAAAATGTTTGTGCAGAAACCTTCATTTTTTCATTAAAAATGTTTTGCACAGAAAAAAGTTGTCAGAATCCTGTTGCAGACTTCTATCCTCACAAGTGAACTTACATATATGGGAATTAGAAATGCACAGTTGCACAATATCCCCATTTCCTTTACAGGGCTACTGTTACACTACTATGTAGCAGACCCAGCAAAGGGCCCAATGTGCATTGATGTTCAACGCACAATGGGACCAATGCACAATGGATCCAATGCATTGGCCCTGATGTGTATTGGAAACAAATTCACATTGGGTACTCACGTTGGTGTCCTGTTATGTTTCTTCACAATTCAGTAAATGGGTTTCTCAGCATCTCTGCTATATAACTATGTCCATATAAAGTTACGTAAAGTAACAGCTCATATAGGATTAAAGCACATGTGTTTATGCAAAAAGTAGTGCTTAGTGTGCAAAACATTGTCAGGACACAAGTGAATTTTTGGCAAACAAGTCACAAAATGTACCAAAAAAACACACAAACCCTCCCATTGATTGAAGATTTTTTTCAACAGTCTCTTGATTTGCTGAGAGATGTTTCTTGCCAAGGACTGACAAAAAATCTAATATCCTTTGCAGAGGAGCACTTCTTTTGAGAAATCATTGTTATAAGGTGGAACTGGGTTAATCAAAATAAGTATACAATTACCTGAAATTCTAGCCTAAGCAAATGGTCACACACACATGGAGAGAGAGAGAGAGAGAGAGAATTATGTGGGTTTTTTGCTGAGTGATCATTGAAGATGCCTTGCAACTTGGTAGTTCTCTTTTCTAACAGAGGGAGTGGGTCTGAAATTTGACAGGCATGTTTTAGTCCAAGGAAATCATGGGCAGAGCTGGGACAAGTTACTTATTTGACTATAGTTTCCCTAATCCCTTCTATCACCATGACAATTGGCTGCAATGTACTAAGAGTTGTAATTCAGAAAATTAATATTTCTAATCTTTAACATGTGCGTGGGTATAGTCTGGGCATAGTCTGTTGTTAACAAAGATAATAAATTGCCAGCTATGGTCTTGTTGTTAAGGAGATTAGCTTTAACAAAGTCTAAGAAAACAGCTAGTGTTTCCTTCTGAAAGAAGAAGTATCTTTCTCTTCCACCTTCTTCTATATTCCTTACCTGTGAAGGACATCATCCAACTTTGGCTGTCTCAAACCAATCAGCCTATAGATTTGAGACTAAAACAGATTGATGACTTAAACAATCAGACTAGCGAGTTATTATTTAACTCCCTAGCAAGCACATATGGTCCCAATCCAGAGCAGGACCAATGTGCATGACCCAGGAAGCTTACATCTCCTTCCCAAGCAGGCCCTTGTTTAAATCCCATCCCTATTCCATATTCCCTCAAATACATGAACAACATTTTAGAATGATTTATTGGTGTTGTAGTACTCCACTGAAATCAGTTGAATAAATTAGCAAATATCTGCCAAGTGTTGGAGAAACTATAATGCTATAGGAACATACTTTCACAGAAGCTGTTGTTGCCCCAAAATTTTGATTAGAGGATTTGAATGAAAGGGGAAAAAATAACAAATTAAAAGATTAGTGGTCTGTTTATGGGGGGGGGACTGAGTTTTTTTTCCCTAACAGCTCATATGGTGATTGCTCAAAATGAAATGTCCAACACAATTTATCTTTGAACTGTGAACATGAGAATTTGTGGTTCTTTGTGTCTTGAAAAACCTGATACAACAGGTTTGCAACTGAAGAAATTAACTGCATAATTCTTCTTTTCTTTTATTATGGGTTGATTTCTTTTTATTTCTCTTACTAATAGAAACAGAAGTAATCCAGATCCACCTGGTCCTCATGTTAGTCTTTGGAATGACATCTTAACTGGAAGGCTAGAAGAAGAGATGTTTGTATATGTGTTTATTACATACTTTCTTATTGTTTTGGCTGCAAAAAAACATTAGAAAGGATTAGATGGGGAGTTAGATAAAATTGCTACAAATCTTTTTAGAGTCCCAGAGTACTAAAACTGATGCACATAATATTACAATTAGTAACAATTTTTTGGCATTTTGTATGCTTTTGGATACTTCTATCATTTTGCTGTGGCCTTTAGCTAGCACAATAGTGTCAGTGGCCCTTTCTGTACCTTACCTTTTACCAGTGCTGGGCTGCTCGGCTCGTGCACAAAGCCTTGGAAGGAACGCTCCCGCTTCCCTGCTGCTTTCCTGCTGCTCCGCCTCCGCAGCTCCTTCCTCTCATGCCACCACCCCGCCTCTTCCTTTCGCAGTACAGCCTGGGACCTTTCCCAGCCTGCACTGCCCAGGAAGTGCAACCGGCCTGGCTCCCGACGCACCTCACGCCAGGTAAGTGCACATGGGGCGCTGGACTGATGCATGAGTGCGGAGCATTTTCGACTTGAAGCCAAAAATGAAAAAATCCGTGTGCACTCTGCGTCTGGCCCTTGAGTGTCACGTAAATGTGAGTGAGTCATGCAGACTGCTCCTCACATTTATGTGACGCTCAAGGGGCCCTTTCGCTTAAGAAATGCCATGTGAAAAGGGCCACTGAATTGAACTGAATAAACATTACAAAATTTCAATAACCCTGAATCAGTCTCCTGCTACAAGAAAACTGAATCCAAGTAAAGTAAGGAGAGCCAGCATGGTGTAATCATTTGAGCACTGAACCAATACGCCGAAGACCAGGGTCCGATTCCCTACTCAGCCATGGAAACTCACTGGGTAATGCTGGGTGTTACACACTCTCAGCCCCAGAAAACCCTGTGATAAGTTAGCCTTAGGGTCTCCATCAGTCAGAAATGACTTGAAGGCACATAACAACAACAACAACAGGCTCGAACCTCTCAGTATGTCAAAAATTAGTGTGTAGTAAGAATAATACCTGTTGCAGACTCCAGATCTAGAGTTCAAACACTGAACATTTAATATTGAAAGTGAAAAGTTCTGACCAGGATTTGTGCTTTGGAAATTTTCAACATTTCATTACTCACCCAAGCAAAGTCATGTTATTTGGTGATGGTGAATGCTGTTTTCATCTTACCGATTAGCACTCAGAAGATGCACCCACCACTCTAATGGATTGTATGCACCATTTATGTTTTTTGCAGCATTTAACCTAAAATACATTCACTTTACCCTAAGGCCATTGGTCCTCACATTATTCTAGCAGGGGGCTGCTGTTACTCTCTTCTAGCACGCAAGGAGTAAAATATAACATTTGCACAAACTCAACGTGCTAAGAAGATTGTCTCAAAGGGCTTCAAAATAGTTTTACAGTTATGAAGCTTTACTTCAACTGCTTAACTGCATTTCCACGGATGATTTGGGATCTTCCTAGAACTGGCAAGAGTTTGAGAAGTTACTTTGTGAAAGTAATTTGTTATGTAACATGACACAAAGTAACTTCAGTCCATAACTAGGTCTGGCTAATAAATGCACACAGACACCAATAAAGAAATGCATGCATGCAAAGGAGAGAACAATTCCCAAAAAACTGATAAGAGAATGGCATAACAGTACACCTAGACCACTCACCAAATGCAGGTGCATTGTGGTTGCTCTTTTACACCTGAGGAAAAAGAAGCAGCCTCTGTTACCCCAAAACGTAGGTGTCACAAGGGCCACCTTGCAATGACAAATACCTCCGTGAAACAATGAGGAAATAAATAGCTCAAAATCAGGAGGCTGCATGAGGGGAGCAACTTAGTGATATCTTTCCTACCAATGTTTACGGGCACATAAAGGAAAAGAACCAGCCAGAGATTCAGAAGTAAGCTAAAAATGTGTTTTATTGAGGGGAATTCACTCATGTATGCACACAAGATACACAATCACACATTCACATAAGAGCTAACTGAAAGAGAAAGGGAGGAAAAAATATACCCCCTTTCCGCACGATACCTGCTTGCAGAGGTGGGGGGTGCCGTTCATGCAAGCAGCCTCTTGCGTGAGGCATTCGCATCGCTCCTCCGTTCTCCTGCAGCTGGCTTCCTGGTCACGCCCTGCCCCTTCCTTCCGCAGTGCAGCCTGGGAGCTGAAGGCTGCGCTGGGGGAGGAAGCGCAACCGGCCTGCTAGTCCGACATACCGCAGGGCAGGTAAGTGCACGAGGGCCCCGGGAGCTTTGCGCGACCGCGCATCATTTTCAGCTTGAAGCTGAAAATAAAAAATTCATGCTCGGTCCACGTTAGGCTCTTGAGCGTCACATAAATGGGAGTGCATCGTACGGACCACTCCTCCCGTTTACGTGACGCTCAAGGGGCCCTCTCGCATAAGAAACTGCATGCGAAAAGGGCCATAGAGAGGCTGAGGAGTTTGTGGGGATTTATAATTACCAGTCCAGAATAGTAGTGAAGAGCAGAAACATATTTTGGCTTAGATAGGATCTAAGGACAGTTCTCATTCAGGAGCCAGCCAGCCAGAGTGATGGGTAGACCTTCAAGAGACTGCACTGGGCATCCTGAAATCAGGAGTATTTGTACCCTGAAAATAGCCTGTAGCAGTGAAGATTCCAGATGCAAGACAAAGGGAACCTGTTGTGGACAATGGGTCTTTCACCTGTTGATGGGCTTAGTGCTTGATTGACAAAGACATGATGTATGTTCTATTGTGGGTGCTGTGATGAAAGAGAAAGGAATCCAGGTGTACAAGGGATGGATATCTGTCAGTCAGTGTCCTGGTGGGCTTCTCACAGTTGGGTTCCCTGGAAAATTCCAGCTTCTGTTTAAGCCTATTATCCACAGGAATAGTGTGTATTTGCCTGACAAATGACTCAGTCTTACCTGGAGGAAGTTTTGAGCTGACCTAGCTTTCTCACATTTACAGTCAAATTCTTTCCCTCACTCAGTTTGACCTCTCCGTCACCTCTCAGGCTTGAATTTGATATTAGTGACAATTAAAGTGTGTTGCCAATTACATATGATGCCAATTAGGTATGGTGCCCATCCAAACCATAATGATATCAGGAATCCCCAAAGCAGGGCCTTACACCTCCATCCCTAGTGTAAAGCTGATCCCTCTCCTCAAGATGTGCAACAACAGCTGAACCACATCCAGGTACACTCCTAAAGCTGAGCTATGACTGGGGACAGTGCTGCAACCAGGGACCCCCTAAGCTGCTGTTGCAAAGCCAGGTTAAGGAACATTACATGATGAGGTACAGGATGCCTCCTTCCAAAACATTTCTAAAGCTTGATAAACCAGGTATTTCACCTATAAGATCTTGGCCAATGATAATAAATTCTGAGTATGAATAATCCATGCTTTTGCATGTAGTAACGATGATGATGATGATGATGATGATGATGATGATGATGATGATGATGATGGTAATCCCCCTCCCCCCTCTTCCTCCTCCTCCAGAAGGAAACACAAAAAACACTTCATTACAGACATCTTCTGACTCCAGCTCCATATTCAGAAGAGGGAAATAACTACAAAGGCTATTGTTAAAAAATTTAAATTTACACTGCCAAATTGTAAAATAACAATCATACTTGGTCAGATCTTTTCTATTGAAAAAAATGGAACCAATTCTTTTCTACTTATTTATTCAATTCAGTTTATACCCTGGTATGGGATCCTATAAATGTTATATAGGTGTATAGTACAGAAATATTCTATAACAGTTTCATACTGCTTTAATAGCATGACTCAATCCTACAAAATCCAGGGATTTGTAGTTTGGTGAAGGGCTCGGTTCAATGGAGTACACTAGAGCTCTCTAGGATAGCAGTCCTCAAACTTTGGTCATCCAAGAGTTTTGGACTCCAGTTCCCAGAATCTCTGGCCAATGGTCACACATTCTAAGAGCTGAACTCCTAAACATTTAGAGGATCAAAAATACCTTTTGCTTGTAGAACTTAAGGTATGTCTTCAAATGACAGACTTTGGCCATTTCCACACTACACTGTTACAGTGCTACTATTCCACTTTCAACATCCTGTGGAATTCTGGGGTTTGTAATTTACTGAGGCCAAAGAGCTCTCTGGCTGAAAATTCTACATCCTGCTTCCTAAACTGAAACCCCAGGATTCCATAGGGTATTGAAAGTGGAATAATAGCACTATAACAGTCTAGTGTGGAAATGGCCTTTGTCAGAGAGAGTCATGGCAATCAAAGTGGCATCCAGCCTACCATAACTGGGTAGCTCAGATGTACTTGTAAACTAATTAGAATCTCTTCTGTGCAAAAGCCTGTCTCGGTGTCTGCATTCTGTTTGGAGTGTGGAACCCCCACTGAGAGAGGTTACCCTGCTTCCCTCTTTGTTGTCTTTGTGCCAGTAGGCAATTAACTTTTCATTCAGGCAGGCCCTTGTCAACTCAGATTAATCGCAATAGAAGAGGATTTTAACCAGATTGGTGCTTTTTTAAAAATTTTATTTTAAATTTGTTAAACTTTTAGTGGAATGCTTCTCTGCAATATTGGTACTATTTTAGAAAAATTAGAGGGCTGGAGTAGTCATGTATGTATGAGAAGGAGAGATTTAGACAGCATCTTCTGTTGTAATTCAAAGAAGAACTTCTCAAGGAAAGCCACTTTTAATTTGCAAGGCTCTCCCCTTCCCCTGATTTTTACAAGGTGTGTTTATTCCTTTTGTTTACTCCAGGAAGCAATGTGGAGTCACACAGTAAAGGAGGCTGTGTTCCAACTCTAGGGCACTTTTTGCATGGCATTTGCCATGCGAGAGAGCCCCTGAAGCATTGTGCGACTGCGAGGAGCGGTTCACACGATGCACTCACAATCGTGCGATGCTCCAGGGCCTGGCAGACGCCAATCATGCACTATTTCATTTTTGGCTGTGAGCCAAAAATGGTGCATGATCGCACTTGCTGTGCATGCGGAGCTCCGGAGCCGCAGCACTTGCACTTCCTGCCCCAGTGCACCCTGGGAAAATCCCAGGCTGCACTGCAGAAGGAAGAGGAGGGGCTCTCACATGAGCAGGCAGCAGCTGCGGAGCTGAAGGAATCAGGACGTGAGAGCCTCTTGCTAGAGAATGCTCACATGATCCCCGCACCCCAGCTCCACAAAAAGGTGAGTTGCGGAAAGGGCCTAGGACAGGCTGAAGCAGTGTGCTTTTGCCTGAGCCTACTCAGAAGGGCAAAACTCTGCCCTCTCCTCTCCCGTCCATCCTGCTGACTTAGATGAGTGCAAACTCTTTTTGCAGGTTGAAGTCAGTTTGCAGCAACTACAGTAAGTCAAGAACTAAGAAGGGAAAGGGAAAGAGGAGAGAGAAGCTGGGATGTTTCAAAAGCAGCTTTAAAAAGTGGGATGACTGAGGACTGACCTGGATCATCCTCATCAAACTGGAACAGTTAAGAGTGTGTAAGTTCCATGAACCAAACAGATCTGTCCTAAATTGAACTTCTGGACCATTATCTGTGGGTTCCTACCATTCCTTTCCCTCTTCCTCCCTTCACTCCTCTCTCTTTCTACTGAAGACAGATTGCTTTGGAAACAGCATAGGTGCATTCCAGCATGTATGCCTAGGCCTTACCTCATGTTAACATGGTGAACAAGCCAAACCTTGTGCTCCACACAAACAGAATTGTTGAATTGCTGGGTGAACAGGAATATGAGACAGATAATCTCTTTTCTTTAAAAGATTATGAATTCTGGCTTATTTTCCTTTTACAATGGTTGTAGCCAATATCTAGGAGGAGTCCTCGGATTTTCTTCTCTCTTCCTCACCCCTCCTCCTCTTTCCACTCAATCCAGTATGCAATAGTTTTCCCCATCCTACCAGATTCTCACTTTTCCAAATTGTTCATAGCCCAGAAGCAATGGGTTGAAATTGTTTTAAGCAACCAAACCTAAATAAAACACACAAGGATTTAAATCTTTGGCTGATCTTCAATGCATCTGAACTCTCAAGATGGTTGCTAAAGAAAGCAATGGTGCTATCAAGCAGATAATCTGGGGGACAACCAAATAGTGTGTAAGAAATGCCTGCTGAGAGGTGGCCCAAAAGATAGGATGGCAGGTTTTTGAAACCATTAAGGCAGTGTGGGCAATATGTGGTCTGTGGGATAGAAGAAGCCCTGAGGCTGCTTTGGTGGTACCTCGCCACAAGTGCACTGTTAAACTTGGGAGCAAATGTTTATATTCTACAATTTTTGTGTGTTTTGCTACCAAAATATGGCATCAAATCAGGGAAATTCCTGTTACCCCACTACCTTGTTGATCAATATTCTCTCTCATTAAAACAAGCATTACCTGTTTTGTCTATTTTTTTTCTATTTTCACTGACAAAATTCAATGGTGATTTGATACCAAATTTTAGCAGTGCCATAAGAGAGAGATTGATTGCATTCTGGGAGAAAAAATGAGTTTCTGACCCAGCAAATTTGTCCTCTCTTGAATTAAGAGCAGCAACATATTCTATACCAACCTTCCCCAATCTGGGCTCCTTGAGATGCTGTTGGACTATGCTGGCTAGGGCTGATGGGAGCTGCAGCCTTTTAAGATCTCTAGAAATGAAAAACTAAGCTCAATTACAATTAAATCTCATGAGACTCAGCTATGGAAAATCTGACCATGATTGCATCATTCAAAGAACAGTCTCCTAATTCTCATCTTAGATACACCAACTCATTTCTTTAGATTGTTCCTGAAGTACATCAGAGCTTGAAAATGTTTCCCTTTTTTGGTTGCAGCTTCTGCCATGCTGGCTGTAAAATTCTGGAAATGGTAGTCCAAAAAAAAGTAATTGCTTCCAAGCTGAGGAGTCATCAAGATGCAAATCAGACTCCTGTTACCTTGCTGCCTTATTGATCAATATTCTCTCTCTTTTTCTCCTGACTTCACAGAATAGGTGCCTTCAGGGTGAATGCTGTTATTTTCAACTCCCACCCAACACAAATACACATGTGCAAGCACAAGCATACACACGCACACACACAAATAACCATATACTTTTCCTGATAACAAACTTCTCCAATGCTAAGAAATTTGCATACATAGGTGAGACTGCTCAACTAGCTACTGATAGTGTTTGCTTCCATTTCTGATGCCCTCTTTGTGGAAATGGCATCTATCATTGCTTGGTTTAATACTATTCATCTCTCTCCATCTTAATAAAATCTGCCAGGCATACAGTCCCTGAAAGCTTTAATCCTGCTAATATCTTTAATGTGCTCAGCCCTGTCAATTCAACTTGCCAATTCTGCCTTCAGCTTAAATTTGCTCTCCAGATGCTTTGAAAAAAATAACCAACCCACCCTTTTTTAAACCAAGGAAGCTGCTGATTAAATTATAAGTAGCAACAACACTGATCATAGCACCAGGGGGTAGGAGTGGTTGGAATGCAGCTGTAGTTGCAACAACCATTGTGGTTTCGCCTTGTTATTTTATGCCATAGGAATCTGTTCTGTAAAGCATCAGTGACTATTTTTTGCCATTTGAGCAACAAGGTAATTACTCTAATGCAATCCTCAAGGCAATCCTATATGACTCTGCAGCTTGTAATCTAACATACACTGAATTAGAACTACATACCATTGAACCTGTTGAAACTTACATCCAGGTAAATATTCAAGGACTAAAAAGGCAGCCTCTCACCCAACATTTCAATCTCCATATTAAATTTTTTTTAAAAAGTATGCATAACATGTCAGTTGGGAAGGGTGCACAGTCATGCCATGTCCTTGTTGCTTTCTTCTTTGAAACACATGGGCCCTTTTGGGGTTACCACTGATCCATAGTCCCAGAGACATTAAACTATGGCCCTTTTCGCACGGCATTTGCCATGTGAAAGGGCCCCTGGAGCATCGCGCGATTGTAAGGAGTGTTCTGCATGACACACTCACAATCGCGCGATGCTCCAGGGGCCGGTAGGTGCTGATTGCACACCTTTTCATTTTCGGCTACAAGCTGAAAATGGTGCATGATCGCACTTTGGTCCCAGGCCCTGCGCGCACTTACCTGGTGTGCGGAGCCTCCGGAGATGCACTGGTCATGCTTCCTGCCCCAAGCACAGCCTGGGAAGGTCCCAGGCTGAACTGCACACAAGCAGGCAGCTCGTGCAGAACCGAAGGATCCCAGATGCGAGAGCCTCTCGCCAGAGGCTGCACGCGCAATCCCCACACCCCAGTGCTGGAAGAAGGTAAAGTGCAGAAAGAGCCTATGTTATGTTGCAAATCCGAAATGGTCAATGCCTGCAACCAGGGAGCAGTAAGCTTTCCCTAAGCCTTTGTTCTTGTTGATGTTTCAGTTTCTCTGTCTACCAAGGCCATTTCCGCACTAAACTGTTATAGTGCTATTATTCTACTTTCAACGTCCTATGGAATCCTGGGCTTCGCAGCTTAGGGAAGGGCTGCAAACCCCAGGATTCCATAGGATGTTGAAAGTGGAATAATAGCTCTATAACAGTCTAGTGCAGAAATAGCCCAGGTGTTGTTGTTATTGTTGCTGCTGTTGCTGCTATTATTATTATTTATTAGCTCTTCTTATTGCAGAAACTCTTCAAATTTCTTCATAGCTGCCAAACTAGGTCCCTTCCTAAGCCATATGATTCCACTGCCATGTCTCCATGTTATAAAATCCTGGAATCTATATTTTAAGGAGGAGCATTCTCAGCCAGAATGCTTCTCTAGAGCCTTGCCAAACAACAAAAACCAGGATACCATAGGATGCCAGCGTATCAGTTAAACTGAAATCACAGTGATGTAATTTTGTATTAAGAAAGGGTTCCAGAGAAAATCAGCCAGGATGGCTGGTTTTCTGAACCTTTTTAAGTTCTGTTGTTATATAAGGGGGAGCAGAGTCCTGCCCAAATGCGTATGTTACAACAGAAATCCAGTAAACTTGAAGGTTGTGATTCCTACTGGGTCTTGGGGGACTCAGGTTATAGGCCCCACTCAGCCATGAAATATACCAGGCAATCTTTGGCTAGACACCCACTGTTTAAACTACATCACAGGATTGTTGTGAGGAAAATGTGGGGAGGAAGAGAGAGATGCATATTGCCTCTAGCTTACTAGAAGAAAGACAGGATGTGAATCTAACAAAGATATGAAAAAATGAAGTACCACACACTTAACCAAGAGTATATTCAATCAGTCTCCATGTCATTTACTTTAGAATCAATAGAGATCAGACTGTCCAGTATAAATTAACAGCTTTTTATATAACCTCTGAGGTTTTCCTAAGTGCATGACAAAGGAGAGGATTATTTTTATTTCCTACAACACATATTTTAATTTCTCACAGCTTTGTGCAGAATGTAGCATAAAACACATAGCCAGGAAAAGTATAGTTTTTAGCTTACTTTTTTTAAAAAAAAATTAAAAGATATTTCAGTTCCCTTTGGTTCTACCTCTAGGTCTGGAAGCATGTAAGAAATGTCTTTCAATGTGTTTCTCTGAGAAATATTCTGTGCCCCCATTGCAGTTGTCTTATGTTATATAAACCTGTTCTTTTTAAACTTTTAAATTCATGCCATACATGCCTCCCCTTGGCAACTCACTTTACTAGTGGGGTAAGATGGGACTTTTGGTTCAACACAGGGGGGAACACCAATGTAGGGGAGGCTCATTATAATCCCAGTTATCCAAGGTGCTATATTTAATGATTGATTGATTGTAAAGCCAATAAAGAGCAAATATGTTGCAGTGCTCTGAGTGTTGGACTAGTTCTCCAGGAAACCAGGGTTCAGATCTCCACTCAGCCATGGAAACACACTGAGTGACTTTGGGAAAATCACACCTTCTCAGGGAATTTCCACACTACACTGTTATAGTGCTATTATTCCATTTTAAACATCCTGTGGAATTCTGGGGTTTGTAGTTTACAGAGGCCAAAGAGCTCTCTGGCTAAGAATTCTAAAGGCTCCTTCCTAAACGACAAACCCTAGGATTCCATAGGATGCTGAAAGTGGAATAATAGCACTATAACAGTGTAGTGTGGAAATGGCCTTAGAGGAAGCCAATAACAAATCTCCTCTGAATAAATTTTGCAAATAATAGCCTACAACAAAGTCACATTAAGTCCAAATCAACTTGGAGGCATTTAACAACAACATCAACAGAGTGCCTGCACAATTCAGTACACCACAGGCACACAGTCAAAGTGAAGGAATAACACACTACAGTTCTGGTGAATCAAATTATTCTCGAAACGAAGAGCAAGACTGTGTTGCCATAAACTATATGAACAGAAATCAAAGAGCATCAAGGAAAGCTACAAACACCAATCATCTATGTAAGTTGTTTTCCATAAGGCATGCCCTATGAGAATCATCTTGACACCAGTCACTCTGATGGATGCTGATATTGCCACTGAACAAACAGCTCATATTACTGTGCTGGCATCTGTGTGAATCTTCCAGAGAAGTAGCTACAGGGAGCAAAGGGAAGCTGAAGAAACAACCAACATTTTGAGAGGTAAATCCACAGAGAGAGGATTGCCAGGCCTTTTTCTTTTTAAAAAACCAACACATCAATACTGCTCTATGGAGAAGGTCTTGAAGAACATCAGCACAGATAAAAGTGTCAAAGACAACTCTGTGGAGAGGCTGTGTCACTGCTATGCCAACCATGTCAAAATGTTGGGAAATGGTGCAAGATTCAGCCTGCTCCCTTTGGAACACACCAGAAGGGGGAGAAGTCAGTCAAACCCTTGTGAAGTTTAATCAGTCTTTGATGAAGAGAAGAAAATGATCTGAAGCCCAGATTTGTGTGAAAAAATGAATTGTCTCTTTAACTGTACTTACAGAGGTGTCTGGGAACGTAATGACAGTTTGGAGCATCAGATGCATTTCTTACTTTCCAAAACTTCACTGTTAACTAGGATTATCACGCCAGACATACGATTTTAAATCTCACAGTGCAGTCAGAAGAAGAAGCAAGTACGGCCTTTCTGTCTCTTTCTGGTTCTGGCATCTGTACCCTCCCTCTGCAACTGAGTGTTAAACTTGCAGCCCTAGACTGAGACCTTACATTCACTGGTGGAACAGAGTCTCCACCAGTGTACTGATAGGAGGTCGCAGAGACTGCTTCTTCTAGTGTGCAACAATGCTCAGGGCCAAGCACAGCTCTCTTATATATATTGGGAAGAAAGAGTAGCCTCCACCCTGAATAAGGCTGCTTATTCTTCCCTTGGTGCCTAGCTCCAGCTGGAACAAGCTCAGGCACATCTTCACAGCAGAACAGTGACCAGGAAGAGGGACCTACACCTGACAGTTGAATGCCTAATGTTGTTGAATGCCAGGGTGGAGGGCCTTGTGGAAGACGGTACTGTATATCTTTTAATTCAAGGTCTGAAAAAGTATTTATATAGGTGTAATCCCCAAAATCTATACTTCTCAGGATAAGACAAAGGTGAGCAATTGGATGAGGGAAGGAATAAAAGACATATGGCTACATTAAGAGATGTAAAAGTTAATGTAGCATATCAAGGTGAAATAAAGAGACCATACTTGTAATGTTTTATGAGTGGATATAAATTTCAAGACTCATCCAGACCATCCTTCCATTCAAGAGTGGGGAATCTTAACAGGAATCCACAGGCCAAAAGAAGAGACAAGTCTCCAAGTGCTCTGTAAATGGCCTTTATTTATTATTTGAAACAAACCCAATGCATTTCAGGCTATGTAATAATTTCAATGGTTTTCTTCAGGGACTATATAAAAATGAATATAAATACAAATGACAAATTAAAAATCAAAAGGACAACACATAATTACAATAATATCTATGAAAATGTCATAATAAAGTTCATGTTATGTATATTGATTAAAAGCCTATATATACCAATACATGCAACTAGCAGCAGAAATTTCTGGAGAAGAAAAATCTCTTTCCATTTGTTGGTCCTATAAACAACTAAAGAACCAAGATTGAAGGGGGGTTTTTTAATTATTATTTTACAGACAGGAAGAAAGCGAGGGAGAACAGAGGGAGTGAGATAGCCTTCAAGGATATATGATGCAACCTGGGCTAGATTTTTTTAAAAAAGTGACTTTATAACAATGGAAAGAAGCAGGTTTTTCATTTAGTCCCCCTGGAATCAAAGATTTTAATTTTAAAATCCACTCTGCTTCTTTTCCCAAGAGTGTCTTCTCACTGTTATTACTTATTTTTGACATATCCCAAAATTTAGTGTCTTTTGCAGAATGACTTTGCAAAAAATGACCAACCAATTCGATATAGAGACATATATGTGCACATCCCCAATGCCTGGTCTAATGCATGGATCAGGCAGTTCACTTGAACCAGGGAGCAGGGCCAAGGCTGAATCTCTGTTCCCTGATTCATCTGTTTCCTGATTCATACAAATGAAAGACTTTTCTTCATTCTGACAGACTTTTGAACTCCAAATGTTTTTAAATAAAAAGGCTTTGAATAGGAAGCTGTACTGTTTTTATTGGTACTGATTTTAAACTCTTTGTTATTTTTAATTGTACAGTTTGAGTTATTCTAATTGTGATAAAGTAGCTTTGGGGATTAGCTATTTCGAATACCAGTGCAACTTGATGATGGATTGTTTAGCAACAGAAGGGGCTTCTGAATTAGAGGTATTCTATGTAAGGCAAAGTTCTGTGTGTCCTGAGCCTTCAGTGAGAACCAGCCAGAGAGAGAGCGGTTTCGGAGTGACTAAGCAGCTGAGGAAAAGACTGAGGCCATTTCCGCACTAACCTGTTATAGTGCTATTATTCCACTTTCAACCTCCTATGAAATCCTGGGGTTTGCCCCTCCCTAAACTGCAAACCCCAGGATTCCATAGGAGGCTGAAAGTGGAATAATAGTGCTGTAACAGGCTAGTGTGGAAATGGCCACGGTGAATTGATGTTTGAAGCTGGGATTGAATGTCAAAGTCTGTCAGAACTTTTAACTGTTACTGTATCAATAGTGTACTATAACTGAACTCAAAAAGATACTTTATTTCCACTGTTACTATAATAAATCTTATAGTTTGTTTTGCGCCTACTGAGTTGGCCTGAGTTGTCTTAAGTCACTGGTTATGAACATGCTACCTTAAATAATATTTGATTATTTATAAATACTACTTGAGGCTGATGGGTAAGACTCCAAAGTTAATAAATCAACAAAGAATTGAAGAATATTTGGAGAAAATGAACAAAATGCAATTTACAGAAGAGCAAAGGTCGATATTGAACAGGCCTATTTCAATGATGGAAGTGGATGAAGCTATTAGAGATCTGAAGAATGACAAAGCTCCAGGACCTGACGGATTTACTGCTAGATACTATAAAATTTTGGAACATGAGATTTCAATACCGTTACAGAATACAATAAATGAAATAATTAAAGAAGGGATACCAGACACTTGGAAAGAAGCTAAGGTAGTACTGATTCCAAAAGAAGGCAGAGATTTGACAGATGTAAAAAATTACAGGCCAATATCGCTTTTGAACGTTGATTATAAGATATTTGCTTCAATTTTTGCTGTCCGATTAAAAAAAGTGCTGTCTGATGTCATTAATGAAGATCAGAACGGTTTTAGATATAACTGAGTACTATGAAAAGCACAATGAAAGAAAAATGGCTATGATATTTCTGGACGCTGAGAAGGCATTTGATATGATTCATTGGACATTTATGATAACGGCTTGCGAACAGATGTTGGCTGGAGAGAAAGGCCTGAAGCAGTCTATAAACAACAGCAAGCTAGACTGGTAGTAAATGGTGAAAGAACAAATGTGATAGAATTGAAGAGAGGGACTAGACAAGGCTGTCCATTGTCTCCCCTGTTGTTTATTATGACACTGGAAATGCTCAATAATGCTATAAGAGATGACAAAGAGATTAAAGGTGTTCAAGTCAAGAAATACCAATACAAATTAAAGGCCTTTGCTGATGATTTAGTTGTTTTTCTGGATGATCCACAAAAAAGTATTGAAAAATTACTTAAAACTATTCTAGAATATGGAGAGTACTCGGGATTCAAAGTGAACAAGGAAAAAACAACTTTTTTAACAAAAAATATGACTGAGAGAGAAGAAACGGAAATAATACAAAAGATAGGATTTAACAGAGGTCTAAAGGTAAAATATCTTGGTATCTGGATAGCTAAAAGAAACAATGAGTTATACCACAATAACTATGAGAAAAAGTGGAAAGAAATAACAAAAGACTTGGAAAGCTGGACTTCAATGCGTCTGACAATGACGGGGAGGATTGCAGCAATAAAAATGAGCGTTTTACCAAAAATGAATTTTCTTTTTCAAAATCTTCCTGTAATAACGAATACGAAACCTTTCCTACAATGGAAGAGAGAATTAACCAGATTTATATGGCAAGGAAAAAAGCCTAGGATTAAATGGAACATCATGACGGATCAGAGAATTTGAGGAGGTTTGGGATTACCTGACTTTCAGATATATTACAACTCAGCGGTTTTTACATGGATAAAAGATTGGATAGATCTACAAGATATGAGAATGTTGGCACTTGAGGGAGCAGATCTAAGGATGGGTTGGCATGCTTATATGTTCTATGATAAAGCAAAAATAGATAAAGATTTCACAAATCATTACATTAGGAAATCATTATTGAAAATTTGGGATGAATATAAGACTAGAAACATTAGGCAGCTGCCCACCTGGGTCTCTCCTCAAGAGGCTTTCTTTGGTAGATGGACTGAATCTGAGAAATGGCTTCGATATGATGACATAATTGAGAAGTCAGATTCAAATAAGCTTCAGATTAAAACAAGAGGAAAATTAGAGCAAGAAGGAATAGTTTTAAATTGGTTTCCTTACAGGTAACTAACTGAAAGGTTTCAGATGGATGCAAAGACATACGGTATAGAAGGAAAGGAAAAAACTGGAGTGATTAAATGGCTGTTTGAAAACCCTCCTCATCTATTAGCTCATATTAGCCAAGAACTTTTGCAGCAGGACAAGCATGAAGAAACAGTTAAAGAGGCTATGCTCACATGGGCACAGAATTTTGGACATACAATCCAGTTAGATTTCTGGGGAAAGAGTTGGGAAAAGACAAATAAATTTACAGTTGCCCAGAGTTTGAAAGAGAACCATTACAAGGTGTTATATAGATGGTATCTAACTCCAGATAAACTAAAAAAGAGTTATAACACAGGTATTGGACTATGTTGGAAATGTCAGAAAGAAGTGGGTACTATGTACCACATGTGGTAGATGTGTTCAAAGGTCAAGAAACACTGGACTGGAATACACAATAAAATTTGTGAAATACTGAAGGTACAGTTTGCCATGATGCCTGAAATGTACTTGTTGAATATGACAGATATAGTTGATGGAACTAATATCAAGAAATATTGGAGAATATTATAATATATGGTAACTTCAGCACGCATTGAATATGCAAAGGTATGGAAATCACAGCAAATACCTACAATAGAACAATGGTGGGGAACTTTTATTGAAAATAAAACCGCTGATATGGTCTCTCAAAGATTAAAAGGGAAATCAGATGACGAAATTCAGAAAGAATGGCAAATTGTGGGTAGTTCCTGGGTGACTTGTGATAGAAGTTTGTAATTCATGGTACTATGTGTTTAAAAGATTGAGATGATTGCGGTTGTTATCATGAAGCTGGTAAATGGTGAATGTAATACAAGTTCTAACATGTGATCTAGCTGTAAAATGCAGTACAATGATAAAGCTTAGATATGGGATATTGAAAATGAAATCCAGATCAGATTGGAAGTATCAAGAATATGTCAGTAGAAATAACAAGGAAAATTAATTGTTTTATTTGTGAATTTTTTAATAAAATGATTATAAAAAAATAATAATATTTGATTCTGAAGAACAATTAAAACTTTAACCCAGTTACACAATGGTTGTGATAAAAGGGTGGAGTCAGGGCAAAGTAATATTGATAGGGCATCTTATTGGCTTGGAACTACCATACCAATCTGAGGGAGAATAAAGGCCTGTCACACTAATATTGTTGATAATTTAGGTACATTTTTATGGTGGCCTTTTCCGCATTTTAATTGTATTGTGTTTTTTTTCCATCTATAAACCAAATTAAGTCCTAGAACCGTTTCACACTATACAGTTATAGCACTATGATTCCACTTTAACTATTGCACTCTGTGGAATTCTAGAGTTTGTAGTTTGATCAGAGACACTAGAAGAGCTCCCTGGCCAAAAATGTTAAAATCCTGTCTCTGAACTGCTCCTAGGATTCCATAGGATGCAACTGATGCAGTTAAAGTGGAATTATGATGCTACAACTGTGTAGTGTACAGTGTAGTATAGTGTAGGAGTGTACTGTGGTATAGCTGTGTGGTGTTCTGGGAAAAATCACCAGGCTGCTGCTGCTGCTGACAGTGATGATGATGAAAGGGCTTAGAAGCAGAAGTATGGACAGGCACATAGGAATGGTTGACGGTTGAATGCAAGACCCAGGAGAGTAGGAGATACTGGTAGCTTCATGGGGAGGGAATGATTACCATATAGCTTCAGGCAGTGTGGAGGGGAATTCGTTTTCTTGCAATTAGGCAAGGTGAGCAGAGGTTCATTTGAAAACCATTTTAAAGCACCTGGCTCCAAACTCATCCATCTAGTATTGTATACTGAAAACATTTGGGTGCACGACTGAGCTCACATTGCAAACAACATTCTATGTGGATGTTGTATTTTTGCCACAGCACTGAGTACAATAGATTTCTAAAGGGGGGAAAATACAAGAACCCAAAGAGTTTTCATCCTTTCTAAGTCCAGGAACAAGCTGTCTGAATCTCAACCTTTCACAACCTTATTGTGCAATATTGTGATAATTTAGAATTTGGTGTTGCACTACTTACTGCTCTATTTCTGACAATTCAGCCTATTAATGATATATGGAACTTCAGCAGGAACAATTGTCAGCAAATGAAGCGCAACATGCATGAGGGATGATATAAATGAGTTCTGAATTGCCAAATGTTAACATCTGTTTCTCAGAACTGCAAAACACTTCTAGCCCAGTCCCATAGCAGAATGGATGGAATAAATTTGAGAGGAAGTAGTCATATTGCTGAATATATCAATGGACATTCAGTAAACTATCTCCAGTCCAGTTCTTTAAAGTTCTCTGTGCCAATACAGCTCAGTGACAGGCAACTGCCAGAGGTTAGGTGACCACACTGGCCTAATACAAGACCCGGGATGAATGAATCCCCCCTGTCAAAACCCTGTTGTTAACTTCTTGTTGTTATTGTTGTTGCTGCTGTGTGCCCTCAAGTGAACTCTGACTTAGAGTGATCCAATCATAGAGTTTCCTTGGCAAGATTAATTCACAAGTGGTTTGCTATTGTATTCCTTTAAAGCCAAAATAGTGTAACATTCCCAAGGTCACTGAGTGGATTTCCATGGCTAAGTGGGAGACCCTGCTCTCCCAAAGTTCTAGTTCAATGTTCAAACCATCATACCAGGCTGAGCCCCCTCCTCCCCAATAGCCAATAGTATCACAAAGTCCTGGGAGGTCCTACTGATAATTTTGCCATGTTTTCAGGACACCTCTTGTCTTTCTAAAGCCTGGATAGTATTTTTTTTCCCCAAACCAAAAAGTGATTGGACTTACCAGCTGGTAAATCACTTTGTGATTTGAAAGAAATACCTATATAGACAAAATGAAGAAATCTGCAGGTTTAAAAGGGCAGGAGGGAGCAAAAACATCTACAAATGGACAGTAGCATTTTCCCAGAAGCTTAGGTGCAATCTGTGGGTAACCCTCCAGTTCAGTGGGGTGCAGGCCATAGGGACCTTGAAGAGCTGCAAAAACTGCACATTTTTCCTATCCTTCTGATAATCAAATAAATAAACAGAATTTGGGAGGTGCACAATACCCTTTATTTCCTTGTTTTCACACAGACATAATGGTCAGGACTAGATATTACGTATTTGTTTTAATATAGAAGAAACCTTGATTGCCAGTTTTGAGGAAAAGGCTGGTTATAAAGAAAGATGGTGATGGTGATGGTGATGACAGCATGATAGTGTTGGTATACATTCTTCTGCTATAACCAGTTTACATGCAGGACACAAATATACACCAAGCAGGAACTGGAGAGTTTCTTTGTGCAAGGTACACAATAGTGATGGGAATAAGTTGCTGCCCCTTCCAGCTCCAAATATAGAGCTACGCTTTTGGTACTTGGCTATTTCCTGCAGTTGCCAGTCCATCGCAGCCTGGGATGGCACAAGTTACATTATACCCTAAGGGAAAAGGATAGGACAGAATGTATTAACTATTGAAAATACTGGTTCTCTTATTTTGGAAGATGAAAAACTTTGCTTTCTTCCTACTCTTCTCCCCCTGAATACATGATCTACAATTTAAAGAGTTTCTCTATAATTGCACACAATATATGGGGGGAGCATTTTTAACCAGAAAGCTCCAGCGCCATTCACATTTGATTTTGCCTGCTTCTTGACAGTCTCCTCCAAAATTGCTCCAACATCTGTTGGCCTCCTTGGTCTGCACAACAGCATCAAACGGCTCCTGCCACCGTTTAATTACATTTGCAAAGCATTTAGACCCATGCTGGCAACAAAGCTTTGAAGGCTGGCATTTTAATTCTACCCCTAAACTTCCTAGGAAACTTGGCATTTAGCACGAATATTTTGGCAGTATTCAAAGCTGATCATCTCACCAGGAGGTTCATGAGACATAATCTCTTAATTTCCCCTCCTATCATGTTCTCTGGTATTAAAATGTCTTTGCTTGGGCCACTGCGCTGCACAGCATTTAAACATGTGTTCAAGTTCAACTCAAGTCACTTCTAAAAAAATGTACTGCATTTCAAGAGACTTTTTGCACACACTAGCCCTCCCTTTTGACATGGTAGGGCAGCTACCTCAGGCAGCAAATGCAAGCAGCAGCAAAATTTTGCAGGATAGATCTGTGTCACACAGCCTGCCCTGTATCCAGGAAGCTGAGCCTGATGTCCTCTGGTGACCCGTCATCAATGTTGAAATAAGCTTTGACTGGCAATCCAATCAGCTTCTGCACTCAGAACTGTGTGAAACCATCTTTCCCTTCTCTTATTTATTTTTTATTCATTTACTTTATATCCCACCTCTCTCCCATATAAGACCCAAGTCAGCCTACAACATGCATTAAAACAAGGTACATGAATTAAAACCTATTAACAAAAAGAGTTTTTAAATAAATAAATAAATAAATAAGCTACCATATTATAACAGTACTACTGTTGAACAAAATAAAATAATGTTAAGTAGATGACCAGAAAAAGAAAATATAATTTAAAAAAAATAATAAAAATGGTAAGAACAATACAAATGCAACACATGCATCTCATCAAAGACCTTTCCATTTAACTACTTAGACACCAAATGCTTGTTCAAATAAGTGTGACTTGGGCCATTTCCACACTACACTGTTTATTGAGGCCAAAGAGCTCTCTGGCTGAGAATTCTAAATGCTCCTCCCTAAATTGCAAACCCCAGGATTCCATAGGATGATGAATGTGGAATAATAGCACTATAACAATGTAGTGTGGAAATGGCCCTAAAAATAGAATATTATTTATAATGTACCATATAGTTCCAATTTGTTTGTGTAAATTTTCCATCTCTCTTCCTATTTATTGTTACCCTTTGCTGCTAGTTTTAGACTGAGAGGGTCATTTTTCAAAACCAGATGTGACTATCATTTTATTTCCTGGTTACCTGGTTTGGAAAAGGTCTCTCCTAGGCCTAAAACAGCCTGGTAGGGATGAGGAGAAGGCTAGTTTATATAAACAATTTAAACAGCAATTTGTTTATTTAAATTGACCATGTAAATACATGATTGTTATTTAGTAGCCCTTGATTGTACCAGATGAAGTTCATTAATCTGAATTTTATAAATCATCCAGTTCATTAATCTGTATCCTTTCTAAGAGGGAACAGTAGCGCTCCAAAATTTTCCAGATCTTTGCTGCAGGCTCCTTTGCAGGATCGTGGCAGGGATGTTGTGAGGGAAATGAACCTTCCTTCTTCCAAAGACATGAGTTTCACTTTGATTTTTTAGGGACGATGTGGCACTTTACTTCACGGCCCAAGTAAATCAGAGTCACAGATTTCTCCATTTTCTTTCTGGGATGTCAGAAAAGTGCAGTAACATTGACAAATGCAGTCTTGTCCTAATTGGCACCAACAGGCCAGAAGCCATTGTCTGATCCATGCTGAATGCTGAATGCACTTTCACCCCGAGCAACTTCATTGAATGCAGATTCATTCTCATCCATATAACAAACAGTCCCTGCCTTGGCACAGCAGCAAAAGAGGCAGAGTTGATTAGCTGAAATACTGCTTCTTCCTTCAAACTGAGTGCAGTTGAGAGCTTTGGGAGGCAGACTAGTGAGAGAAGTCGCCTTTTCTTGCTGCCGCTGCACTCCCTATTTATCAGAAAGTTATTATTTATTCATCTAAGGAAAAACTATTCAAGAAAGCCTGGAGATGTCAGGAAAACAAGGGGATGTAAACTTCTTCTGAAAGATTCCCATATTCTGTGTATGCATGCATGCACACGTGTGTGTGCGTATTCACATTTATGAGGTTTGAAGTAGTAAAGGTAGGCCAGTGTGGTTTCATGTTTTCCATCCTATTTGCATTTTTTCATTCTGGGGATAAAGTTACAAGTGAAAGATTGGATATAAACAATCTCATATCCCAGGGACTCCCATTGACTTTATTGTTGAGATTTAACATCTCCTGCTTCATAGGCATCCTCTCCCTGGGAAATGGGGGTAACAATCACTCACCTCAAAACAAACTGCGAGTCTCTGTCCTGAAGAGTGTTCTGATCTTTGCTTCTATTTTCCCCACTAGTATGGGAAACATACAAATGAAGTAACTAACAGGAAACAGGATGTTTTCAGTTCTGTAGTATAGTCTTTGACAAGCATAATGCTACATAAAACCTTCTCCAGTGGTGTTTACATTTCCTCCTTGTCTTGGCATAGTACAAAATAAGTGCCAGCCAGACACCTGAGGCCTATTCACACTACACAAATATAGGGCTAAGCTGTTGAGTTGCTGTGTGCCTTCAAGTCATTACCAACTTAGGGCAACCCTAAGATGAACCTATCATGAGGTTTTCTGGGGCTGAAAACATGAAATGTGCCCAAGGTCACCCAGTGGGTTTCCATGGCCAAGAGGAGAAGCAAACCCAGATCTCCAGGGTCATAGTCCAACGCTCAAACCACCACACCACTTCAATTGCCATGGGAACATTCTGTGGAATCCTGGCGTTTGTAGTTTAGTGAGACACCAGAATTCTGTGGCTGAAAATTCTAAATGCCTCTATCAATACTACCAATCCCAGAATTCCATAGGATGTTGCCATGACAGATAAAGTGGAATATAGAACTATAATTGTATATAGCAGGTCCTCAATATCTGCAGGGGTTTGGTTCCAGGATCTCCTATCAATAACAAAATCCATGAATGCTCAAGTTCCATTATATACAATGCTGTGGTAAAATGGCTTCCCTGATATAAAATGGTAAAGGTTAGCCTTTTCAAAATATTTTTGAGTTGTGTTTGGTTGAATCCATGGATGCAGAATCTGTCAATATGGAGGACCAACTGTAGTGTCAATGTGTCCCTGCATATCAGACCCAGTTCCTAACAAGGGAAACACATGACTAGAATACACGAACAGAGTTTCTTCACTGCTTAAATTGATGATGATGATGACGATGACAGTGATGGCAGTGAAGATATCAGTTTCTGTACCAGTTAATGATGTCTCCAATCTGCAAATCAGTTAACAAGCCTAGACCTGGAACTTTTCTAGTACGAGTTGAAGGAAGGGTAGCCTTCAGGCAGCACACATTCCTACCAAGGTTGTTTCTGCCTATGCTTTGGGGAAGGCAGAAGAGGAAAAAGCTTAAAAGATCCCATCTGCCCTCTAGTAGGCATTGGGAGCAGTTTTGCAGTCTTCCTGCCCCATCAGGACTGATTTAAACTCAGGAAAGGCCTTTTTTAAAACCAGGAAAACTGGGAGTTGGCCTGGTTTATTTCCTGATTTCTCCTTGGCCTAAAACAGCCTGATGGGGGGAAGGGAGGAAGATGACAAAGTGCTCCCATATCCAATAGAGGATACAGGGGATATTTTAAATCTTTTTTTTTGTGGGGGGGAGCTTTAAAACTCTGGAATGGGGGAAGGATGCACAGCCTCCAGACTTGGTTTAATTGCCTGCCCCTGTTTTATGGGGATGAGGCCACAGCACAGAACTAACACATTATAAATAATGAGATCACCTATAACATGTTAGTTTCAAGTGTTAGGGGATCATAGGTATGCCATTTCTTTAGTGGAGAAATTGAAAAAGGCGAGGGAGGGGGAAAGAAGGCAGGGGGGAGACCATGACAGTATAGTAATATTTTGTGTTATGAAGTGAGGAAGTTGGGATCATTCTGTTTCCTTTATATCCCACCTCCTGACTCTGCAGCACAAATACTTCTCAAAACAGGCATTCCATTTGAACTGTAGAAGGGCAAGAGATATGAATGAGGCCTGTAAAAGTGTCCCACACCTGACAAAGAGCTTCTGAAAAAATGTTGTGAGAAGTGTGTGTGAGATTTGCTACAAGGATCTCTGAGATAAGGAGACACTTGTGGACATAAGGACAGACCTCAGCCTTGAAGTCTGCCCTGCTGCACTAAAAGGATTGTAAGTTCTAACACTGAATTTTTTACTTTGCAGGCTGGGAAGAAATAAATGCCATTTTTGAGATACTATTTTCCCCTTCAGCAATGTATGAAACTGCAAAACTAGAGATTTTAATAAAAAACACCCCAAGTGATAAAGCAAACTCCGGGTGGCTCATATGTTTTACCCTCTCAGAAATGTAGCCGCATCTGACACAACCCCTTCGGGAGCTGCTCATATTGCAACCTCCATTCCACATTGCATTTATTCCTCTAATGGATCCTAAATGAGTATTTGCCAGCAAGCCTATTATGTGTCCATCATTCTCCAGCTTTGCCTCCTAGCCTGTGTGCTGGTCCACTTTTCTCTCATCTTTTTCACAACTTCCTCTGTTTCACACTCCCCCATCATCCACATTTTTTCTTATTTCTGTCAACTGGCAATTTCAAAGTGCATGACAAACTCCAGCTCTGCATGCTGCTTTGGTCACTTATATAACCTGAAAATTCTCTTCACTCAGAAAAGGGAACCACTGGAGGAACAACTTTATGGGTTATTAGTGGTTGCATCAGCAAGAAATTTCCCCATCCAGATCTAATATATCATTCACAGGGCTATAGATCTGTTATAGCAATTTATTTGGAGGGGAGAATCATGATTCATCACAACCAAAATATATTTAAAATCAGAGCTTGGAAAAATTACTCTTCTGGATTACAGCTCCCAGAATCCTGCAGTAAATGTGGGCATGCCAGACTTTTCACATTTACAAATGAATCATTTGCTAATTATTATATCCCTTTTGTTGTTGTTGTTGTTGTTGAGAGGAAAAAGCTACAATGAGCATTGAGTTCAAAGGGGCTTATTTGTGGGTAAGTTAAGATTGGTTGGATTGCAATCTGAAAGACAAACTGGCTCTGAAAGAAGACCTTTAACACTACCCTGAATAGTGGCAGCGCCATGAAACTGGATGCCACACCTTCTCTGTGGCATGATCTCAGTGCCACATCCCACCAGGAGCACTAGGCCAATGCATGTTTTTAGTTCAGCAACGTTGATGGACTTCCACACTCTGACTTTGAAAGAGTTCCTCTCCTTCTATGCCCTAAATACATGTCTCTCCATGTTGTTTGATGGATTATCTGATAAAGAATGCTTTCTGCAAATGTAAGACAAAATATTATAAAAATCAATCCAAGACTCAAAATTGGAAGGAAATAACAAACTTTCCCATCCTTGTTCCTTAATACACATACTCAGGAATAGTTTGTAATGCTGCTCTTAACAGAAGCCTGAAAGATTATTAAATAATCCATCTTAATTAGACTGAAAACCTGAAAACCCACAATTGGCCTGACATTATCGTGATTTATTTACAATTTCGATTCATCAAGTGAAGCCTGCATATCTCCCTCTTAAACATCACCAGTTCTTCAAGCCATTTAAACAGGAAAAAAATATATATATCTCTCAGCAAAATTGCTGGATACCTTAATAACTGTGCAGTCGTTTCCAAAATGAAAAGATGCCCTCATGTACTGTTTAACACAAAGACAATTCAAACCATTGTGTTTGCATTTTCCTTTTGATAATGGTTTATATTTACAAAAGAGGCAGGGAGCAAGGATGGGAAATGTGTGGCCCTCTAGATGTTGTGGGGTATTTTTTAAAAAAAAATGTACAAAAATTCATGGGCTTTTGTGTGTACATTTTCCATGTGTTATGTAACTTATAGTTAGTGTGCAATTTTGCCTAATATGCAAAACTTTTGCAGGCAACAGTCATTGTAATGCATTTCCAGATAGATAAATAGATGGTGAGCCACACATTTTAAGCATATTTTCCATCCAAAGACCACACAATTTAGAAGCAAGGATATGAAAAGAGAAGTGTGTTTTACTTTGTATATTGGTTTGAGAAATGTGAATTCGATAAATTTGCATGAAAATTTGGATTAAATTTTCTGGCCCCTTCTTTGCTTTGCTTTGTTTTCCTCAAACTGTCGCCTTCTTTCTGCCTTGAAGTCTTCCATTAATAAACCATGCATGCAGGTCACTGCTGGTATGCAAGGACAGACAGGCAGGCATAAATGTAAGAACTGAAGCAGTTGTGCCTCAGTCCGCATACACTAACAGCCTGAGATCAAAATCCCCTGAAGCTGGGTTGAGGATGTTCCATAATTACAACGTGTTTAATTAGAAAAGGGAAAACTCTCCCAGACGAATTGTTTCAGGAAACTAAGGAACATAATCTGACCTGGTGGTGGCACAGCTCTTACTTGAATAATGAGCTAGACCACTTGTGCTCATGTGGATACTTCGATTAATAGGTAATCAATGTTAATATCTTATAGAGGCTTAATTTTGGAATTCTCGCCTCATTTATGTTCAAAAGGACTGTGGTAAAGCTTAGCTACAGAGCAACATTTCCCAAGATTAAAGCTTAATTAAGTCAATTACTCTTCTCCTGCAGTCCCACAGAAGAAAAGGTTAAGGTAAATTTAAATAGGCCACCTTGACCTCTACATTATTCACTGAGTCATTGACATATGGGAGTTGTGGCAATCTGTGGTCTCAATACAGCCGTGATATTATCCACATCTTGGCCTGACTTTCCTGAAATCAAATGAATTACTTCGGCATCAGCAAGACTGTAATTAGAGTTCCGCATGTCTTTTGATCTGTAATTCAACAAGGCATGGATTTACAATAGAAGTCCCCAGTACTATACCATTTGGGTCAGGAATCAAGAGGCATTTTTTAATTATTAATGGTTTCTGTACTACTTTTAAAGGACAAAGTTTTTTTTATTAACACATCATTTTTAATAATATGAAATTACATATATAACACATATAAACACAATAACACATACCAAAAAAAACCCAAATGTAACTAGTAGCTACAACACAAACTACTGAAGTAAACTGAACTACACTCCCCCAAAAAAGCAATTGATTTCCCACTCCTCAGAGAATGACTATTACTTAACCTTAGCGATACTTCCTTGAAACTCATTTATCTAAAAATTCAAATTATAGCAAAGAAAGGTATTTTATGTATTAACAAGAATATGGCACTACTAGCTCTCTTCTATCCAAAAATACCATAACACAATAATTAAAAAGGAATCTTCCTTTGCCCATTAATCAAACCCTCTTACTGCTTGTCCTCCTTCAACTGACTTTAAATACAAATTACCCTCACCCAATGTTTTCTATATTCTATCAAACAATGATCTCTTAACAGCATCATTGGTTGTCCATCTCCATCGTGTCCAGTAACTTCAACACACAATCTTCTTGAAATGAAATCACAGGGTCTTTCCACTTCTGTGTATACAATAACCTCACGGTTATTGTATTGTATTGTATCACTCTCATGGAGTCCTTGTTGTGATCATTTATCAGTCCCAAAGGACAAACATATTTTGAGGGGAGCCATTGTTCACTGGTACAGGGTATATGCCTTGTACTGTCTTCCAGAAGGAGAAGATAGTGCTGAGTCACTGTAGAAAACCTGGGAAGTCTAGGAGCAGAACATGGCTGTGAACACATTCTCCATCTCCCAGTTCCCAGCAACTGATACCCAGGAGACAAACTTCCTCTGATAATGGGGGTGATATATAGCCATCCTGATTAATAGCACTGACACTCCCATCCTCCATCCTTATTCCGTCTCTGACTTCTGCTTAAGACACCAGGTTTACCCACTGCTTTGTGTAATTTTTTTTAAAAAAAGGAAAATAGGGGAATATAGGGGCCTCTATAGACTGCAAATCGGAAGCCTGGAGAGCTGAAGTTGTAGACAACAAGGTGTCTTGCCTGCCTAGGAACTAGCATGACATACCAGGGATCCTTCTCCAATTTAGATTATAATGCAAGGTCATGCAATGATCATCTCTTCATTACAAGCCCTTGAAGCTCATATTCAGGGAGCTACAATGGCATCTGGTTGTAATATGATGATGGTGCCAAAGGTGGTTGGTGGATTCTATGTCAGGTTTTAACACAAGCTGCCAAAGTGATATCCAAGGTGCTGAACACCATCCTCAGAATATTAGAACCTTGGATAGCTCTTGTACCATAGATTCACCATGCCACTGCTATCGTTGCCACCAGACATCACTGGAGAGTACTGTCATGTGCTAACTTCCATAGGGCCATAAACACAAGTTTCATGTCAGCCCACATCATCACAAACACAACAAGTTTAAGTAGAATAAATTTATACATTTATTTAAACATTACACACATACTTATACATATATGTGGGCACAGCATTTTGAGTGTTAGACCGGAAGTCAAGAGTTCAGATCACTGCTCAGCCACGAAAACATACAGGGTGACCTTGAGCAAATCACACTCTCTCTTAGCTTGAAAGGAAGGCATGTGATTGGGTCAGCTCAGGTTCTCCATAAATCAGAAATGATATGAAGGCAGACAACAATAAAGCAATGTATAAAATTAATCAATTATCACATTAACATCCAAAAGTTCAATAAATCAAGCAGTGAACCTGCTTGCCTGAACCAGGTTCAAGTCTATATAACTTTACAGTTAATTCTACAGGCTCCAAAGTCAGTCGTAACAGGACAGTAAATCAATGACCACAAGGGCAAACATTGAAAAACAAGTCATGATTGTTCAAGTCTATAATCATTTTCAGAATTAATTCACAATCACTTGGATTTCCCATGTCTAAGGAAGGACATTTATGCCACAATAAATGTATTAATATTTAAGATACTATGTAAAGGATTCTTTACATTTTAACAAAAGTGTTAAGATAACATGGTTTCATACAACCACAGTTGATCTCTTTGAATTATTAGTAAAGTTTAATGATTAACTTCTCAAACCTTTTCAAGGACAAGGAAATTCATAAACTGCTACATACAGTCTGAAGATTCCATTGCTTTGGAGAAATAAATAAGTTTAGCATAATCATGTGATACACTGTCACCAAATCTTTTTTTGATCTTTCCCTAACAGTACTTGAATATCCAAATTATGGAAGATCCACCAAAATGAATCAGCCATAAAAGTGTATCTCCCCTATCATAAATCGTACAGTTCAAACAGCCATTAAAGCTGATGATCCGTGACATGAGTGCACAGCTTTACTTCTAGACGAATTATAGGATGAGTATGGAAAGAGGTAAAACACATACATGCACACACACATACTTTGGCACAGGAAGAGAAACTAGTTTCTTCTCACATTTTTAATGTATGGTCAGGCTCTCCCAACCATCTTCCTATCTCTCCTATGGGGCTGTCAACCATCAAAGATATAATTAAGGCAAGTGTGCTCATTTCAGAGAGAGAAATGGGAGGAGAAAGAATGAGCACACACATTAGCAACAGCTCAGTAGCCATGTGGAAATGTGTCAGTCACTGTCAAGAACGGGAGAAATTAAGATAGAGTGAAAGGAGTCATTGCAAGGAAGAAAATAGTCATTAATACACCACAATAGGTGGCAAATTATTGAGGGAAAAATGAGATGATGGCATCACCATCATCATCATCATTACCGGCTGGCATCCTACATTGCATTTACAGATGCATAGCCTGGAGTCAAAGATCTGTAATTGCTCTGTATTCAGCCATGCTCCATATTCATGATTGTGGAACTATTGCCACCATCATAAATGACCCAACCAAATGTACATTAATAGCCAGCAGCTGCATCAAGTGACAGAGTTTGGTTCTGCTGGTGACTGGAATGCAGAAAGATTACACTTCCACCTGCCTGCTGCCAGCAATCTCCAGTGAAGAGCTGTGACAGAGGTCCTGGTTCTGTTTGTCACACCACAGATCACTGGTGGGAGGAGGCTGCGAATATCACTGTATTGTATTCCAGTTGTCAGCAGAACAGACCTGCACCATTTAATGCGGCTGATGGCCATTAACGTAGGTTGCGGAAACTGGATCAGGAACCAAAATGCAGTTACACATTCATAACTATGTCTGTGAAGTAGGATCTCAGCAGTGATGAATGATGAGCCACGTTTTTCTCAAAATTGGAACTCAAAGAAGCTTACAAATTAACATACAGTACAGTTAAAATATAAAGATAAACCTTAAGATAGAATTAAATTATCAACAACATTTAAAAATAAAATACACAATTAAATCTGATAAAAGTCAGTTTAAAAAAGTACAATTAGAACAGTACAGCACCCTCTTAAAAGCCCTTTCTTTACAAACCTTCAGTTCTCAAAATTTAGTCTTTTCCTCCTGATGAAAGGACACTAAGGATGGGACCATTCCAGCCTCTCTGGGAAGGGTGTTTCAAAATCCAGAGGAAACCACTGGGAAAGGACTTATCAGGGAAGGGGAAACAGCATTCCTCCAGGCAGATGCAGTTTGTGTGGGTTCCAGTCCAGCTGTGTAAGATTCTTCTCTTTTTTTATCTTTGATTGGTGACTGGGAATAAGAGGATATTTGAAGGGATTTGAATGTACTAGCATGCTAAACAAGTGAGTATTGGGTTAGGACTCCAGGAGACAAAGGTTCAAATTCCTGCTCAGGCATGAAAACCCAGTGGGTGACGTCAGGTAAGTCATACTCTCTCAGCCTTACATAGTCAGTGTTGACTAGAAGGCACATAACAACAACAGAAATGTTAATTGCCTTGCATAGAATTGAGCTATGCTTTGCAAGCAGATGAACTGTTGAACTGAGGCTTGATCTTCAGTAGATAGATATGGACGGAGGTGTTCATTTTATGTCCATAGGGTTCAAATTGATAAGAATTACATCCAACCTCATCCACTTTGCTTTTGCTCCAGCTACTCTGTCTTTGGCCCTGCCTTGTGTACTTTGCCCCACCTATTTCTTGGATGAATCCTCCAAACTGAAATTTGGTCCCTTGGGCTGAGAGTGATTCCCTTTAGCTATGTTGTCATCCACCAGCCCATTTAACTGTTGTTCAATATGAAATGATTCCACAGAATGGAAGCATTTGTGCCATCTGAGAAGAGATGGTTCATCTCAAATAATTAAATTAATAGGACAATGTGCAAAGGGTGAAGCAATTTATATCCATATTTTAGTTTTTTAAAAAAATGATCAACAGCATTACATAATAGTAATTATCATATTTGACACCTAAACTCTGGACATCTTTTAACAATTATATCAAAGCAAATGCTCCCACACATTTCTGTACCTGCAGTCTCCCCAACACATCCAGCTAGAGGTTTAATTCTGTTAAACGGGCTAAAACTTGGGAGAAATGTTTGGTCGCAGTTTATCCCTACTGTTCCCCATAGAATTTGAAGAAGAAATTCAGAATGGCTTCCCAATGCAAGAATTATTTTTTTTTAATGACATTGGCCATTTCCGCATGGGTTAACGGTGCAGTGTGTCCTCCACGGAGGACGTCTACACTTTGGAGCGGACTGGATCTGGACTACTTAGCGTAGATCCGCACCTCAGTCTGCTCCAGAGTGACCCCAAGCGATCCTTCAGTGTGTTTTTGAAAAACCTGATTTTTCAGGTTTTTCAAAATGCTGGCGCGTGCCATCGCGTGCCTGCTCTCCAATGCAGATTCGCAGGCTTGCACCAATGCGAGCCTGCGATCTGCAGAGGGCGGGCTTTAGGCTGGCGAGCTTCAGCGGTTGGTCCCATGACCAACCAGCAGCTTCCATTTTGGACACCACAGCAGTGCGGATCTGTGATCACACACTGCTCCTCCTCTCCCCTAACCAGACCGGACCCAAAGAAGATCCGGTGAGTAGCGGCAGAGAGCGATTCCCTTACTGCATGCGGAAATGGCCATTGATTTTGCTGGTGTGATTCTGCTCTATGGTTTGAACGTAATAAAATGTTCCATAATTAACTGAAAAGTTTGCTAGTTCCTTAAGCCAATTAAATAGCAAGTAGTAAAAAAAAAATCAACTTTTTCAACATTGAAATGGTTCAGGGTATTTCTTTTTCTTTTCTTTTCTTTCTTTTTGTTTTTTGAACAATATTGTAAATACCTGTTAAATGTTCAGCAGGAAATGATTACTCATCCCTTAATCTTTGTGTGTATGTGCGTACACACACAGACACACACAGAATATGCATACTTGTTTGCAACCAAGATCTTCATCCATGCTTACTAGTTTTAATTTCACTTCTCATCCTTTTGCCTGACAAGTCACGAATGGATCATAAGTGATGGATAAGGATAACAGAAACATTGACCTCAGCAGACAGACAGCATGAGAAGTAAAAGCAAGACAGCAGAGTTTCTGTTCATTCTTGTATTTGGCTTCAAAAAGCAAATAGAAGACCTTTGAGCCTGACCACAGTCAGAAATACTGATTAAAAAACAACTTTAGCTCAGACTTTGGGGTGATATAACTTTCCTAATGAGCAGGTTACAACTCTGTCACATTCAGATTAATAACTGTGGAGATGGAAATGGAGGATCAGAAAATGCTAGGAAATTCTACCATCAGACTAGTTGGATGTATTGAAGACTGCAAACTACCTACTCATCAGCATTTGGTGAACATGTCATTTTATCTCATCTGCTTATTTGTGATATATGTAACAGCTCTCTTTAATACTCCATAATTATAGCACTGGCATACCACTTTAATTCCCATGGCTACATCCTATGGAATTGGGACTTGTAGTTTAGTCAAAGGCACCAGAGGAGCTCTTTGCCTGAGAATTCTAAAGGCCCCTCTCTCAACTATTAATCCCAGGATACCACAGGATGTTGCCATGGCAGTTAAAGTAGAATCACAGCACTATAATCAGGTAATGTGAAAGAGACCGCAGACAACATGGGACTGGTTCTCATTCCTACAGTCACCAGGGCCAGTGTAAACAGAGCCAGTCAATAACACAGAAGCAACCTAACAAGCTCCGTGCCCCGCAACTCCTTTCAAAGACAATACTCTACCTGAATGCTTGATGCCCAGCCCACCCTGATAGTTCAGCACGCTTTTCCCCAGCAACCTTGTTAAATTCTCTATCCTCACATCAGAAAAACTCACAAGGATGCAGTGGAGAGTAGACATCCAAATATCCAGCATGATCAGTTCTGCTTGCCCATGATGCTTAAAGGGGAAGATAAATAATTGACATTAACTCACCAAATAATAAATGTCATTGGCAGCCATCAAGCCACAGGTATTCAGGGAACATTTCCAAACTTCCCTAAAGTGATTTAAAAAAACAACTCAGTAAAACAAGGCCCTGTCTCATCAGCTCAGAGTGACAGATGCACAGTGCAACACATCCTGCCATCCAAAAAATAGGATTTCAGTTTCCAGGCTGGGATGTTACCTTGGCTCACTCTGTTGCCATGGGACAGAAGTTCTGAGTTAATGACATCTAAGAGTAGATGCTCACGACTCACACACACACACACACACACACACCAGTCAGTGTAGCTTGGAAGCCAGGTGTCTGGAAATACTCAAAATGTATTGTGCTTTATCACCAGTAATGCATCTCTTGCAATATATGGCCGCAGAGTGGAAAGAAAGAGAAAGAGAAAGAGAAAGGAAGGAAGGAAGATGGACAGGCAAGTGGGCAGGAACAGAAAGGGCTTGATTTATAGAAATCAGCAAATAGAACAAATAAAATTTAAGGATAATCTCTGTAATCTGCTAAAATCTGCAAACAGTGCTGCTGTTTAAAGCACAGCTATCTAAATTGTTGGAAAAGCTGAGCACTCTAACTCTAAAAGGTCCTTTTGCTTATCACTGGATATAGAACCATGGCTATAATGCCCAAGTCTCATAAATCTTGATTTGAAAAGGTAGAGCATGGACCCTTTAAACAAGGAAGACTTAGGGCACAGCATGGAGAAGCTTCAGTCACTCTGCACAAGTGGGGTTATAGAAAGAAGACAAATGACAAGTAAGCTACTTTCTGCTGCTCGTTTAAAACTTGCATGTGCCTATCCATGTTTTACTATGAGCAGAAATGTCTACACTCCATACTTGGAGACAGCAACTACACATCCTGCAGAGAGGCTCAGTTCTCAGTGTTCATCATAATCAATGGGAGAAGAAGCACGACACAATGACCACTACTGCTAATCATGAGGGACTATACCACAGAGTGGGTAGAACAGAGACCTGTATCTGTTGGTAAACCTCTAGGACTTGCCAGTAGATTGTCAAGGACTTCTGTCTGCCAGTTGTTTAACAACAGCAACAACAAAATAGCTCTTCCCTTATCTTCATGCCACCTAGCTCTGATGAACTTCCATACCCCAGTCTTTGCATATTCTGTTGCCATCCCACCACTACACACAAATTCCCCCAAATCTTCATCCCCGTTTCCCTCCCCCATGGCTCACCATGCTGGTGTTACAGTTGTCACAGTAGCAAAGGAGGAGGCAAGTCTCTCCTGTCCCAGTGTCTGGCACACATCAGTAAAGAGCTTCCCTCTGTTCTTCTAGCTGGCCGCCACTTGCAACTTGCTCCTGTTGGTGATGCTCTCTACACACTAGCGCAAGTGAGACAGGACTGGGAGCAACGGGAATGGATGAATGGAAACAGATTTAGGGGCAGGGGAATTCTTCTCTGTGCCAACTGGGAGGAATAGCAAGGAGGACTGTAATATTCACCCTGTACTTGACATGACACTCTTTGATACCATATACACCATATTGCACATATGTCATGGTATAAATTCTATACCAGCGAGAAGTGTCTGTGATGTGTTCTTGCTAGTAGCACCACAGGATCTTAGTGTTGCCAATAAGATGCTGAGCTCCAAATCAAGAACTCCTTGGTTCAACCCCATCTTGGGCCCTTTTCACACAGCATTTCTGAAGCGAAAGGGCCCCTTGAGCGTCCATATGACGCACTCACATTTGCACCATGCTCAAGGGCCTAACACAGACTGTGCACGCATTTTTCATTTTCGGCTTAAAGCCGAAAATGCTGCACAATTGCGCATCGCTCTGGAGCCCCGCATGCACATACCTGGTGGGCGGAGCCTCGGGAGCCGAGCCAGTAGCGCTTCCTGTGCAGCGCAGCCTGGGAAAGGTCCCAGGCTGCACTGCAGAAGGAAGAGGCGGGGCACTTGCGCAACCAGGAAGCAGCTGCAGAGCCGAAGCAGCAGAGACGCGAGAGCCTTCCTCCCCAGGCTTCTCGCACTGCTGCCTCACCCCAGCTCCGTGAAAGGGTAAGGTGCGAAAAGGGCCTTGGTCATGGATTCATTGGGTGGCTTAAGCAAACCACTGTGCCTCAACTCCCCGCCTTGTATAATGTGATGATCCCCACCTCCCTTACAGGTGATTGGTTTGTTTCTTGGTCAAGATTACCAGGTTAATACATGCTAAGTATTTTCAGTTTGCGAGAAGTACATTTTGCTAGACAAAATTGTAGGTTGTATTTGAGGCATTTTGCAGTTTCCAGTGTGTAAATGCTTGTCTTTGTCAGTCTCCCTGAGAACTCTGTTTAAAGCTGAATGATTGTGTGTTGTTGTTATTGCTGTTGTTGATTTCCAGGCCTTTACACAACAATTCTCCAAACTGTTAGATTTTTAGTGGAAAATATCCATATATGAAAATATATGAAAATATCCATATGTGATCAAACAGTATAATATACATGTATTTTGCTGTACATGTATCTACATCCATGTAGAAAACTAAAATGTAATATTTGAATCTCTCTTCAGCTGTCTTAAGTTCTTCTACCTTTCCTGGGGAACAAACACAAATCAAGAATATGTTTTGGCTGGAATTGCCCACTTACGTAAAATGGACATCTTAAACTCTAAGAAGCCAGTATTCTAATTCCTGTGAGCTTCTTCTGTCATCCTGCTTCAAAGGTAACCTGCTTTTTGCGTAACACAGATTACTTAAAGAACAGTTTTATTTCCCTTTTTGAAAATATCACTGTCTCTCTTTGTATCCCATATTAAGCAATATGATTTTTTCCCCTAACTGTCTGTCACAAAGAAAGCTTTGTTGCAATGTCCAGGTATAGGGAGCTATTCTTTTCAATTTCTCCTTAATTAGGCTCAGCAAAAGTGAATGTAAAGCTGTACTATTCATAGCTGGGAAGATAATTGAACAGGATGCTCTCTTGTATCTAAAAGGTATAAGAAAAATCACAACCAGAGGGGTCTCTGTGCTCCTTCGCACAACTCTCGCACACATACAGAGACATTTCTAACAAGAACCTCTGAGCAAGTGACAAAACTTTTCTTTTCAAACACCACACTGCCCCCTGCAGATTAATTCACAACAATGCAACCCACAGTAGAAACCACAGGATGGTTTTATATTTTTTTCATTCTGGAAACATAAAATACTCAGGGCTCTGGCTGTGGTCTTTAACTCTTCAATTCTTAGCTTGAAATGTTTTGTTCCAGATTTACTATGGAGTCCTCCTTAATACAGAGGCTATCTCTAAGGCACTTTCTGAGATGACAGCCACCTGCCCTTCACTTCTTGTTTTCTTCTCCTCTGATTTAAAGCTGTCCTCACCAGTCAAATTTAGCATCATCCCTTCCTAAGATGAGATAGAATAAGACAAAGAGGTGGGAGGGAAGCAGCAAGAACAAAGCTGAGTTATGGTGTGCTGGCTGCATCCCTCTGACCCTCCGCCAAGGACAATGGAAAATTACCCAGAACTTTTTGGTTTGGCTCTGCCTGTTCAGGAGGAACATTTTGTTCCTTCATGTTTGTTTGCCATTTATTTTGTTAATTAATTTTGAGGGCATACTGGATGCCTTGTGCTTTACACAAAACACACACACAAATATACTGTGCATAGACCCCATCCTCCAGTGACAGCTTTATTTAGGCCCTATAATCCTTGGATAAACCAGTGTATCATCAGTTCCTCATTATCCCTGTGTAAAAACTGTTACTTATGTTTTGCATTCAGCTGCATACAGAAACAGGCCATATGATGAATGAGATTTTTCCTTCATCTAGAAACCTGTCAATCCTTGCCTTTGGAAACAGCATACTCTTACTGAGAAAACTAACCTCTCACCTAGGGCTGCCATTTAGCACCCAGCAAGAATCCTTGGTCAATTGCTTACTCAGCACACTGGCAGTACACCATTGCTGATGCCCACCATCACCATCCCTTTAAATCTGGACACTATTTAAAGTTGCCATCATGCCTCTGATGGAGCTTTGCTCTGGGGCATTCTGAGGATTTAAATTGGCAGCTGGACACACCCAGCCAACATTGCTCTGTGCATTGTTGCTTTGCTTGCTTGCTTGTTCATTGAATTTATACCCTGCCTTTCTCCATGGATGAGATGTTGGCCCTCTTCTGTCTGACACGTCTATTAGGGCCTACTGACAGTGGAGAAAGCCCACTAGGGAACCCTTCATTTAAGTTCCCTTCAATCCTGGAGACACCCCTGCTCTCTCTGATCAAATGCTAAGTTGCTTGGTGGTGGTAGCAGGAGTGGTATGGGGAACAAAATGAGGGCATTTCCCCCAATAAGAATTCTCCCCCCTCCAATATTTTTTTTTCTTCAGTCTCTAGATTTTTAGCATTTTAGTGACTTAAAACTTCAGTTGTGTGTTTAGAAATACAAATTAGGCATCCAAAGAAAAGGGTGATGAACAATGGTCCCTGTCTCAGTCTCAGGGCCTTTCTGCCCTACACTGTTATAGTGCTATTATTCCACTTTCAATATCCTGTGGAATTCTGGGGTTTGTAGTTTACTGAGGTCAAAGAGCTCTCTGGCTGAAAATATTAAATGCCCCTCCCCAAACTGCAAACCCCAGGATTCCATAGAATGTTGAAAATGGAATAATAGCACTGTAATAGTGTAGTGCAGAAAGGCTCCCAGTCTCAGCCATTGCTAGAAATTGCTAGTCTGGTTAGTGGAAGAGGTTGGCTGCTTTTTGAATGACAGTTCCCAGAATCCCCCAACCAGCATTTCAAGTGGACTAGTTGGCTGGAACTGTCCTCAAAAAACTAACTTTTCCAGGCTCTGCCCTGGTATATCGCCATCTTGACTAGTGGCCACTGAGTCATGCTTTCTCTCTTCTATTGCTTATACTGAACATTCAACTTTCCTAGGCTCAGCATGAGGTCATATGAATCCAACTGAGGAGCCAGACAGACCAAGACTATGGAAAATGGAGCTGGTTAGAGAAGTGCAGAATCTTGTCTTTATATCTGGAAGGACTCATATGGAGCCAAAAGAAAAAGAAAAAAAAGACAGAAAACACCTCTCTTCATTTTCCCTCTGGGCTGGACCCATCTGGAGAACTATTTGCACCTCTCTGCAGGGACTCCTCCTCTCTGCTTGTGGCAAATTAGAGCGTCGATTGCAGAGCCACCGAGTGAGTAACAGAAGGCCTGATCCCACTTTTTAGATCTGTGATTCAACTAGATGGCCTCGCAGTCTCTCCCAGCTGCATTAATTTATACATGCAGCTATGAGGAATCTTGATCCTCCTAATTCATCATATATTTTCCCCCCTGGTGATCATGTCAAGAGAACCCACTGTAATAGCACTTATCCAAACTTTTGATTGTTTTAGCTGCCCCCTAGGCTATTTGGATAAATTTTGTTATGCTGCATGTAATATTGCTCGACAATATGCAATCTCTCTGTCTCTCTGCATATAGATTTTGATTTATAAGGCAATCTTGTAAACGAGGAGAGGCTGGGGTGGGTGGATAGCGGCTGAGTGTTGTCAGGACAGCAGTGGCATCTGAAATCCATACCACAATTACCTTCTCCCTTCTCTCTTTCATCTGTCTGTGCTCGAGCTCCCATGGCACAAGATATTCAACTGCCCGTGGGGGAGCCAGAAGGTTGCATATTTCGGTCCCAGCAAATCTCGGCAAAGCAGATGAGAGAATAACACTTTGCTTTGCTGCTTTATAGTCTCCATAAGGAAACACATAATTCAGCCTTCCGACCCAGTGGAGTGCTGATGAGATTTATTGGAAATGCAAGCCATCTTTATGAACATGCTGGGAGCCAAATGTACGGTCATGAATTCATTTGCTAGGAGATATGCCACAAAGAAAAGAAAAAGAAGGAGGAAAAAGAGATAAATATCAAATACACTGGAGGGGTGGGGGTGAGAATCAGATGTTTGAAGCCACCAAATGTACTTAAATAAGGCACACAGTGCAATGATGATGGTCTCCAGGTCTCTCACAGTGATTTGTTTTCTGTGAACAGAATCTTCCCCTGATCACCAAAGACGCCAAACACATTAGCAGCTAATTCCTGCAAAGATTAGCTATAAGGATATTTGAGAGACACACGTGTTCATCAGGAATTTTGGCATTCAGCTGTGGCCACACAGCTGCAGTCAGTTTAACCAGAAAAGTCATTCTTGGCTAGGAGCTTACAGGTCTGTATTATTATACTGTAAATCAGACAAAGGATAAATGGTATTTTATTGCTGTGTAAGATTACAAGCAGTGGTATGGAAGTAAATTTTGCAGTGATAGTCTCCACAGCTTCACTTGAGTCCAAAAGTTAAGGTAGCTATGATGGTCAAATCAACAGAGGCCACTTCAACTAAGAGCAGGGCTTTTGTAAAGTTTATGAAGCTTATTTGCTCATTTGAGACCAAGCTTCCCATTTTCCAGTACTTTGAACAATAAAAGGCATCATTCACAATGATGTATGGGTGCTGAGAAAATCCTTCCCTCACTACTGCAAGGATTATGACTTAGCTTAGAAGAAACAGGAAAGCCTGGACATTGATGCAGACTCAGCCTTTCTCTTCCTCCCTGTTCCATGTATAAAATCCCAACTCTATCTGACTGGTGACCAGAGACAGCAGGAATTACCTCCAAGGTAGCCTCTGGGGTGAAGTGAGGCTTACTTGCAGACTTCTATAAATCCAGTGAGGAATCTTCATAGGATGTGTTAGGCTAGAAAGATCAGAATTCCTCTCCTCTGCACTATGCTGATCCTTGAAGGTCTCACAGTCTGGGGAGATTATGTGTGATGGATGGGATAGGAAGAGCAAAGATGAGGGTGGGGTAATTCCAGAAGCTCTTATATCAAGCTGAAGGCACCTACCACATAGAAGACTGCTTTGCCTAGGCATGGGTGGCAACCCCCTATGTTCCCACAAAGGCTGCAGCAAAGCAGAAGATCAAAGGACTGACACAGAACTTTAAAAAGTGATGTTCAGGCACTATAATTCTGAATGGACATGGACACGGAGCCCTGGTGGCACAGTGGTTAAATGCTGGTACTGCAGATTGTGACTTCAATCCTGCAGGGCTCCAGGTTGACTCAGTCTTCCATCCTTCTGCAGGTTGGTAAAATGACTACCCAGTTTGTAGGGGGCAATTGTCTAAAATTGTCTAAAAAACATTGTAAACCACTTAGGGAGTGCTTTGCACTGATAAGCAGTATAGAAATGTAACTGCTATTGGTATATGCTGGCTAGGAGTTTCTAAAAGTTATAAACCCAAAAAATAATTTCTGAAGGCAATTATACTGGATCAAACCTATCCAAGGAACACCTATACCCACTGCCTTACAAAAACCCCACTAACTAAAACCATTCCATTGTGCTGTTGGCAATTTGTTGCAAAAGCCACGGTGAAGCAATCACCTGTTCCATGCTTGGTTGACCTAAAATGTTAAGCAGTTTTCCCTGTTCTATACTTCTAAGGGGATCTTTTTGTTGCATGATACTAATGAAGAGGTTTAAGGGAGTGTTACAGGAAACAATAACATTCTGTAAGGCAACATATATGCAAAAACATTACTATTCCTTTTCTTCAAATGAATCTTTCTTTTCTTCTCATTTCAGTTTTGTCATTTGTCTCATGCAGTGGGGCAATTTGTTGCTTGTTAAGGAATGGGTTCCGCCCTGCTTTCAGACTGTGAAACATACTGATGAGATTTAAATCAATGCCGTTCTTTATTCTATAGCAGAAGTGATCCAAGTTACCATGTGCCAGCTGTATAACATCCACAGAGGAAGGCAAGCTGTCACCAGGGTTAGGGTTATCTATTATTACACATGGTCTAATGAAAACCAGATGGATAGTTGTGCCAGATGATAACCCAGAAGGAAGCTAAAGAACATTTTTGCTCTCTCCCTTTAAAATTCTCCAACATGGGATTTGCAGAAGCTAATGCCTTCTCTTTCTCTCTCTCTTTTATCATTGTATATACATCCATTAAATCTCAGAAGGTGAAAAAAATTATACAAGGGTATTTCAGAATATCTGGAGAGTTGAAAAAGAGCCAACACACTCACTTCTTATGCCCTATTATTCCCTTTGCTCAAATAGTCCAAAACCTTAGAAACCTGTTTGGCTAGAAATAGCATAGAGGTGAGTGTGCACAGACAATAGTCACTATCTGCTGTACTGTGCCTGCTTCAGTTTTCAGAAAAAGACAACAAACAAACAAAAGAACAGTCTGTGAAGAAAAGAAAAAGAAATGAACTATAGCCTGAGACTGGCATCAGAAGTTATCTACTGCATCTAGGTGTGAAGTTACAGAGCTTACATAGCAAAGCCAAGATGGTAAAGAAGACTGTAGCACAGTCAGGAGAGGAATCCAGCTCTAAGGGGTCTCCTTGATGTAGGAGAGAAGTAATTAGTTACATTTATTTCCTACTTTTCTTCTAATGAGTTCAAGATGATGTATGTGCGCTCTGCTCCACTCTGCTTTACTCCCATCACAACCATGGAAGACATGTCAGACTCAGAGCAACAGACTGGTCCAAGGTCACTCAGGGAGTTTCAGTGAGGATTCCCAATCTTTTTATCCCAGATTCCCCCAAGTCCTGGTACAATACTCTAACCTAGCTGTTACCCTGTGACTTGGGGGTCCCGTGAGGAGCACCCAAATAACCAAAACCAACACAGCAAGATGGGGAAATTAACTCGAGCACTCTCTTAGCTAACGAGAGGCAGGGTAACGCAGCAGGATCTTTTACCCTATGTCTACAGCATCAGGTCAGTGAGGAGGCAAATGGTTCAAACAAGTAAGATTTATTAAACAGTTATTAAAGAAAAGCACAAACACACTCCTAACTAGAAAGGAAAAGAGAATTTCAAGGGGAATGGGTGATACGCCACCTGTCCTGTAGTCCTGGGGAAGCCAATTGTAGAAGAGGAAACCCGGTGTGGCGGCCGAGGAGAATCTGCTGAACCGAGCGGCAGCAAGGCAGAATGAAGTCCAAACGACCCAGTGAGAGTTCCAAAGAGCTCTCAGAGCGGGGGATTTTTTTAGGGGAAAGAACAACCACAGGCTAGTCTGGTCCTGGGTGGAAACAGGAAGTTTTGAGTTGGAGACAAAGCCTCCGAAAGGTCAGAATTTGCATGATTGAGTTAAAGTCCGAATTGACAATGGTATGGCCGGTATGTAGATGTGGCTAGCTTGGCAGTTAAGTACCTAGCTCACCAGGGTGTCCTCTCAGGGCAGAGGATCTCTTTGTGGTAGCGTGCATTTGTAATGAAGGTGTTTGTTTCAGGAGGTCCCCTAAAGCAGATCTGGCAATATCTGGCTTGGTTTGGTGGGAGCAGCAAGTAGTAGCTATGCCTAGCTTCGCGCTTGTTCGGCAGGCTTCACAAACACTCAGCTGGTGGCAGAGTAGGGCTGAATTGTGATATCAAAATGATATCTTTGGTTCACCAAAGGTCAGGCCAGAACACGGTGGTAACACAGCCTTTCCAATCTTTTTATCCCAGAGGAATCCTTGAAATAATTTTCAGGTCTCAGGGAACTCCTGCATAAAAATGAGGACAAAAATCCTAGAGTCTGTGACTGTTTCATATTCCCTGTGTAGCTCCTAGCTCAGAGAACATCTTACAACCCTGAAAATCTCCCAGTTCCCACTTACTAGGCAGCAGTCATTCCCCTGTTGCTCAGGAAGCAGCTGGCTGATGGTCCCACTCATCTTCCTGAGGCAAGTGATCTCTGGGACAAAGCAGACTTACGACAGGGACCCTGGTTCTGACTGTTGTAATAGAGATTGCTCATGGGAGGGAGGGAGAATGTCAGTCAGCTGCTTCCTGAGAAAAAGGGGAACAGAACCTCATCCATCACAGCAGCTGCAACCCAGTAAGTGGTGCTGGGGGGTGAGATTGGTCCCAGAATAGCTGCTTAACTGCAGTGGTTATGTATTCATAACTCCCCAACTGGACTCTGACCTATTATTTCTACAGCTTTAAAAAGTGTTTCTTCTTTTCCTTCAAACATGATCTTACGGAATTCCTAGCAACCTCTCATAGAACTCTAGCAGGTCTCTGTACACACAGTGGGTCTCCCATTTAGAAATATAAATAAAATCTGATATGTGGCAACATTTCTCAGAGTATTAAACTGCCAAACAATGCTATCCTGATTCCTAGAATGTCCACTGCAATCTGGCCTTCTCTTACTCTTTTTTTTTTTTTTTTACCCTCACAAAACACAGGTAATTCTCCTCCTCATCTCCTGCTAGCTTCAAAAACTTCTATTCTCTCTTGCAAATTATGTTTTTCAGTTGAACTTCTGACTCTTGAACTAATTTGAGAAGGAAACGGCTTCATATTGACAGCATAAACATCTAAAGAAAAATCTCCATTGCAGAGCAGTGGAAGAAAAGCCAACCTGTTACAAGTAATTCATTTATCCAGGCTCTTGGATTACAGCTTGTCAGACGATGCAAATGAACATCTTATGGAACGCATCAGAAATACCCAGGGTGATATTCAATGACTCCAATAATGAATACTACCATTACACTGGAGTAAAGGAAATACTACAGTAGTGCTAACTGTTGTGTTAAGGTGCCACTGAAATAGACACTACTTCAATTACTATGCCTGCTATTTTTACTGTTCTCTATGGAGCAAGATCATACTCTCCAACATTCTATAGATGCAATCTGGGACACGTGTGGCCAAACAACATTTGAGTGTAATCAAGATGGCAAAAGCTGTTGATGCAGAAAAACACACAGCCTCGGACAGACTGCAGCAGTTTGCATTTGTCTTGAGTCTACTGGGAAGAGAGGATTCAGCCCCTTCTTTTTTTTCCCCTTCCACCACTGGCTTAATGGAATACAAACTATTTTTGTACTTTGAACTCAGTTTGCAACAACTGTAGTAACTGGAAGATAAAGCAGAAAAGTGGGAGAAGTATGGAGAAACTGGGACATTTCAAAAACAGCTAGGAAAGTAGGTCAACAAAGGATTTTCCAGGACTTTCCCTGATAAATCAGGACAGTTTGGGTGGAGGAGGTAAAGCAAGATAAATAAAATGACAATAGGAAGAGGCACAGGTTATATGGTTGCCAAGTCTCAGACTACTGCTGTGCCTTTGTAGGTTTTACAGCCAGGAGACATATCTCAAGGTGAGAAGAACTGGAAGAAGATTTTATTACTTTATTTTATTTTACATTGTTGTCTATGAGGTGGCTTTAAAACCTAGGCATTCATCTCCATCCATTCCCAGCTGACACCAGCATTCTCCAGCTCAGTACAAAGATGTCCAAACATGTATGTGGATCCTGCAGTATTGCTGCATCTAAAAAGTCAGGAGCAAGTGGAGAGGAATGGGTGGGAACACACACTTGGTTCCGCCCTGCCATTTAAAACAAGGTGGGGAATGGAATGTCAGCATCATGGCTCAAGGACTTTTTGTCACACAGGCCCTGGCAGGAGCAGCAAGAGTCTGAGGGTAGGAAGTGACAGTGAGTCTCTCTTAAATCCTCAGCAGCAGCACAGAGCCTAGAAAAACTCTTCATGCCTCTTGTGCACTGTACCCACAGGAGACAGCATACTCCCCCCCCCACTTGTTATGTTTCAAATGCTTTTAAACTGTTCTTAATCTAATGCTGTCTTTTTCCTTTGATAGCTTGAGTTTTTGTTTTTTTGCTTTTTTGTATATTACAATGGATTGTAGCTATGTTCTGGTTTTTATATGTGTTCTGAGGAATCTTGGGTCCCATATTGGGAGAAAGGTAGGATATAAATAAAATAGGTACGGCCACATGAGATATGAGTCCTAGCAGAAGTGATGGCATCTGCTGCAGCTATTGGGCATATTTTCTGCCTTCCCAGACATCAAAGAATGCTGAGAAGGTGCCATTGGCTAAGGCTTGCCATATTATTGGGTTAAAACGGATTTTACCCATATTTGGGGCCCATTTACCCATATTGTTTTCATGCTTGTTTCCACAGTCATTTGACCCAGATGCAAAGCTTGTCACTTCCTTCCAACCTTGTGACATCATAAGATATCTTCCAACTGTCCCAGTTTGGTAGAGAGAGTCTTGATTGATCCTTTGTTATCCCACTTCTTCAGCTACTTTCAAAATGTCTCAGTTACTTTCTCCTTCTCCCACTTTCCCTTTTTGTCCTCAAGATACTTCAATTGCTGCAAACTGAATTCAAACTACAAAAAGCAGTTTGCAGACTCAGTGTGAGGAAAGGAGAGGAGCAGCAGTCTTGCCTTTCCTGTAGGCCCAGGCAAAGCAAACTGATCCAGCCTCCCCAAGTCTGTGTATTCTTCCTCATTAATAATTGTCATCATCTTCACCATATCACACTGCTTGGCTGCATGTGTCCCACTTTTCATCTGTGAAATGTTGGAGAATACATTATAAAGATCCACCTCTTGGTTTCAAGTCTTCAGATCTCAGGGAACCGAACGCTGTTGATCTGGCAACCATAGGACTGAAAGATTTGGGGAGAGCCATGTCAGCTGCTCAGACAGAAGGATGAGGATGGATTTCCTCAGACATGACATACAGACATGACATACAGATTTTCATCGTTTCTGCTTGAACATATAAATCCCATGAGGAGAACAATATTTTGTGATCCAGATTTTACAATACACAAAAACTGTTGTCCATCTCAGAAAAAGAGCAAGCAAAGCAAAATTGCCCTAAAAGACATTTATTAGAAATGGTTCTGTCTTGCTCACGTTTGAGGTTAGAGCTCTCAGATCAACAGAAGCAATCCAGAGAAACAAAATTCAGAGAAGAAGAAGCTTTGGAGGGTTAAGATAATGTTAAGAACCTATTTAGCAAAAATAAAATAAATTTTAAAAAGCGTCTTGTCACTATAGTTGCACAACTTGCTACACTTGGTATTGGCAGGTAAGTGTTGGAAACTGTTGAATCCAGGTTAGCTCAGCTGACGATAATTTCAAAATTTTGTAAGCTTTATGGCCAGCGCTATGATTAGCAAAAGGAGTCTCATGCTTCAGAGAGAAAGAGTTGCAGGCAGACGCATATCCCCCCGCCGCCCATTCCATTCTTCTCTGTCTCCTTGAAAACACCAGGTTCCCTAGTAGGCTGGAAAGTCTAATTTTCTACTTGCTTTTGGATCTCAGAGACAGAGAAATGGTGCTTGCCTGAAGTTTTCTCAGTCTCATTGGACAGGGCAGAGGGAGGTCTCTGTTTGAAATATCAGAGCTGTAAGGTAGGGAAGAAAACAGGAACTCAGAATCTTCCTTCAAGACCAGGGGAGAAAGTTTACTCCTTTTCTTCAGTATAATAATAAATGTTGCAATGCTAGCACTCATGACAGTCCTCATAGCTGCTGCCACTGCAGATATCCCAAGAATTTGGGCAGGTGTGTTGATCTACAACAGCAAATGATGAGCAGGTATTTTGTGAAGTTACTGGCTGTTGATTACCCACCTCACAATATCATGTATTACAACATGGCTGTGTTGCTCACAACAGTATATCCTTACTGGAAAACCTATCCCTGCACCCCTGCTGCTGTGAGGATTTCAATTACACTCAAAAAGAATAGAAAAGCATGGGGAGGGTGGGAAGGAGATGGCATTGTTATCCTTGATAATCAAAATGTTCTAGTGACCAATTAGCCCTAAATCCACTTCACCATTGTTCCTGTTCAAATGTGTAGTGTTGGTTGTGAATGCCAATGCTCAAACACCCTTAGGCTGTTAAAACTTATTTTAAGTTTTCAAAATGATTAATACAATCCTCTAGAAAAATAAGAAGGCACCAGAAATTTTGTTCATGTATTGGTGCAATCACTTGATCTCTTTAGATGTATTCATAGGTCCGAGCTAGGAATGTTATTTGAAAAAATAATAATGTGTTGGTTCTTGTTCTTTAGTTACATTTAACACCCACCTACGATGAAGACTCTCTAACTATATACCTATATACTTCAGTGCCTTATTTTGTGTCATTATTAAGTACAAGAACTGAGAATTCTTAGTGGCCAATATTTTCGTGGTTAAGGAGTCACTCCAGGCCTAGAGCAAAAGGGCATGATATTATCATCAATGAAAAAAGGTGAATTTTTCTGGACATTGTTGTGTCAGGCCCTTTTCGCATGTTACCCGTTTGCGCGGCGGGGGGGGGTGTCTCACATGAAAAGCCTCAGCAGGAACGCTGCCACTTCCCTGCTGCTTTGTTCCGCAGCTCGCTTCCTGGTTGCGCGACCGTTGCACAAGCGTCCCGCCCCTTCCTACCGCAGCACAACCTGGGAATTGCAGGCTAGCGCTGAGGCAGGAAGCATGGCCGGCCCACTCGTCCAACATACCACAGCTCAGGTAAGTGCACAAGGGCCCCGCGAGCATTGCGCGACCGCGCAGTATTTTCGACTAGAGCCAAAAATTAAAAAATGCGTGCACGCCCCGCTTTATGCTCGTGAGCGTCATGTGAATGGGAGTGCGTCGTATGGACCAACGCTCCCATTTACGTGACGCTCAAGGGGCCCTCGCGCAAAAGAAACTGCATGCGAAAAGGGCCTCACTTCATAATGGATATGTGCCCATCAGCTTACATCAGAAACCACTGACTATCACACACAGAACTTGTTTCACACTGTACTCAATGCAACTGAATGTTTGCTAATTGGTAAATACAAGCTAACTGGTGAAAACCCTGCTTTTTCGTAAATGCATCTGTGTGTATGTATTTCCTTCTTTAAAGCATTTGAAAGAAACACATGTTCAGCAGGTTTACCCAATATAGCTCTTCCACTTGTTTAGAACACAGACTGCAGTCTCCTTTTCTTTTTTGTTTAAAAACAAAGATACTCAGACTTGGAATACCAAAGAGGATGTCTGACTCAAATTTAGCTTCAGAAAGTAGTGCTTGATTATTAAATAAAAACTTTGCCCCTGCGAATGGAAGATCAGAGGCCTTCTTCTGAGTTGGTAAAAAAAGAAAGCATCTGGAGTAGGCAGAAGTGCTAGGAGAGCCAGACCAATGAATAATTTGTGCATTTCTTTAGGGCACTACAAAAGGTTCACTGTTTAGAACTTCCAAATACATCTTGCATATCTCATGCAATCTTTCAGATGAGGTATCTCTAAAAGCAAGAGCTGAGGACCTTTGAAAGCCTTTAAAACAATGTTTTAGACTCCAGCCAGAGTCTTCTAACTAAATTCCTTTTCACCCTTCAGAGCACCTATCTTTGCTGTGTTGCCTTTTATGGAGGGTAGCCGTTCTTCAGGTCTGCTTCAAGGCATGAGGGCTATGAGAGGGGCAGCTGATAGATCATCAGAAAAAGAGGAAATGGCTCACTACAGAGCAACATAAACAAAATGGCAAAAAAGGAGGGGGCAGGGAGTGAAAGAGCATTACCAGATCTTAAGGCACCAGCCGAAGTCTCGAAGAATTGCTATGCTTCCCTAGGTCTCCAGATGAAGAGACAAATCTCATGAGGAAGGCACAGAGAAGGAAGCTTGTTTTTGTTCCCTGAGGTGGTTTAAAGCCTGGGCACCCAACTTCACTAATTTCCAGCTGGTGACACGGCTCTCAGGTTCAGCAGGAAGGTGTGTGTTTGTTTATGCTTGTGCAATGTCTGGTGCATCAGTCACAATGAGCAAGGGGAAAGGACTGAGAAGAGAGATACTAGATTCATGCACTTGGCTCCATAGTGCATTTTGGAGCAATCATGTGGGAAGATGCCTGCATTGCAACTTGTACTTCCCCTCATTATGAAAAACAATAGCAAGGATGAATTAATGGAACACAACATTCTTAATGCATTATTCTAACGTCCATGCTATATATCTATGCCCTGGTCTACGATGTTAGAAGTGCGACAACACTTAGCATCAAAGAGTGAACAATGCCTCAGAAAGGGCAGTAGTAATAGGATTAGATCAGTGGTTCTCAACCTGTGGGTCCCCAGATGTTCGTGACATCAGCTCCCAGAAGCCCTGAGCATTGACCATAGTGGCTGGGGCTTCTGGGAGCTGAAGTCCACGAACATCTGGGGACCACAGGTTGAGAACCACTGGATTAGATTGTTTGAGTGACCCAAAGTGTCCTCTCTTCTTGTCTACCTATCCTGACCCCTTTGTGATGTAAAGTGATACACTTATGGATGTTTTTTCTAGCTCTCCTCTTTCCACTGATTTTCTTCCCTCTCAGCTTTTCCTTACAATGAAGCTAGATGAGATCAGCACCCTGAATAACTTTCCTCTCCTGGAATGACGTTCCTATAATAAAGCCTTTGGTTTGTTTCTCCAAGCCATTGGTGCCTTTGCTCCTTAATTGGGATCTCTAACCAGTGCGCACACATTCTCTATCAGGCTATAGGTCCAGATAACTTTGTTTAGGAGATCTGTGAAAGTATTAAGGTAGATCAGAGAACCAGGCCACATGTGAGAACAAAGAGGCACAGTGGCCTCCCAGAGTACTGAGCTGACAGTTCCCAAACTTATAAGGAAAAACGTCTCGAAATGGATTTCTGCAAAGGACCTTCAGCTGGAAAGAGCCCAGTCCCAACTGTCCACAAGGAGCAAAAGCCAACAGATACAGAAAGCGAAAACTGCATTCTAATACAAATGGTAAGGTGCATGATTCTAGATGCAGGAGTGCCAGGAAGACTTTGGAGAGAGGCAGGAGCAACAGCAAACTACTTACAAAATAGAATACCAACTAATGCCAAAAGGGCCACGCCTGATGAGCTGTGGCAGGGACAGAGGCCAAGTATGTTTCCTGAGAGTGTTTCTCAAAAAAAAAGAACCAAACTTCACAAAACAGAATTGGAATATGCCCAAGGAGGTAAAGGCTACAGAATCCTACATGCAAATAATGAAAAGATTGTGATAGCCAAAGCAGTGTGCTTTGACTAGAGTGAGAGGCCAGGCAGAGAAGAAGTGCTGGACAGCAAAATCTCCAGGTCCAGGTGAACGAGAAGAAGAATCCAGAGTGACACAGAAGTTCACAAATGAGACACTCAAGGCACCTAACCCACAAGAAGTGGAATGCAAATATGCAGCTCAGACATTTAGACAGATCTAATGAAGGAAAACTAGCCAGACATCTTTCCTCCTTTGCAAGATTGAAAGAAGTACCAGAACTAGCCACATGGGCTGAATTAAATGTCAGCAGAAGAATGAGAAAAATGGGGGGTGGTTTGCAGAAGATGAAACTGAGTCTCTACACAAGAACAAAATTCAAACACTTAGCTTCCACAAGGAAAGAATGTTGTGAAATGTAAGTGGTCCTTCAAGATTAAAGATTACACAGAAGGAGAAATTCAGACATACAAAGTCCAACTAGTTTCCAAAGGATACTCACAAAAGTTTGGAGAGGATTATGACTAGATTTTGCACCAGTTATGAAACACACTACAGTAAGAACATTTTTTAGTATTGCAGCTTCAAGAAAGATGTAAGATGAATATTTAGATATAAATACTACTTTTCTACATGGAGAAATAGAAATTTTCATATTGAACAGCCTCAAGTCTTTGAAGATAAAAATAACAAACATCTTGTATGCAGACTTTAGAAGAGCATTCATGGATTAAAACATGCTGCCAGAACATGGAATAAAAAGTTGAATAAGACATTCACTGAGAAGAGGTTTACCCAAGAAAAAGCTGATAGATACAAAGACAACAAGTGGACATTTGTTTTGACCTGTGTTAATGATCTGATTGTTTGTTGTGAGGAAAAGAAGACAGTCATAGGTAATTTAACCAAGGAAGTAGAAAAGAAACAACTAGATGGCATCACATAATATCTTGGAATATAGACTGAAAGAGATGAAGGTAGAAGTTATCTTCCTAATCAAAAGCAAAAGATGGTGGAACTACTAAAGCATATTGAATTAACTGAGGCCTACCACCTTGCACCCCTATGGAGGCCAGCTACTGGAAGAACACCGCAGAAAGTGAAACATTACCAAACAACAGTCAATATAGAGAAGCCTATGCGAGGCTTCTGTACATAAACACAGGGCACAGTACAAGGTGTTGGTTTTTACCTTTAAAGCCCTTCATGGCTTGGGGCCAGCCTACTTGCAGGATCGCCTTCTCCCATATAATCCGCCCCGCACATTAAGGTCCTCTGGGAGGAATCTACTGCAGCCAATCAGAACTAGGTGGGCTGCGGTTACCCAGAGGACCTTTTCTTCGGTCGCTCCCAAGTTATGGAATGGCCTGCCGGAGGAGACCTGGCACATTACCAGTCTTGACTGCTTTAAAAAAGCAGTCAAGACTGTTCTCTTCCAACAGGCCTTCCCAGACTAGTGTTCCACTGCCTCTCATCAATTGTCCCTTTGTTTTAAATTGTTTTTAATTGTTTTTGTTTTTAATTTTTAGTTTTAATTTTATTTAATCTGTTTTAATAGTTAGTGTGTTAGGGGGATGGTAGGGTTGGTGGGTGGGGAGGGTGGGCTACATTTTGATGTTTTAATATATTTATATGTTCTGTAATGCCGCCTCGATCCATTTGGGAGAGGCGGGATAAAAATAAATTTTATTATTATTATTATTATTATTAAAGTGACACAACCAGATATATCATCAGGGATTTTGTGCAGAAGAGCCAGCTCACCAACTAAATGTGACTGGAATGTAGTAATGAGAACAGCCAAATATTCAAAGTGAACTATACACCTTGAACTTCAATTGCAAACAACCAGCAACCCTAAACTAACAGAATATGCAAATGTAGAAATCTACAAGTGGATACCTAATCTTTTTTGGAGATGGAATAATTGATTGGACTACACAAAAACTGAAGACAGTTGCAACCTCTTCTCTAGAAGCTGAGTATGTCTCAGTCTTGAAAACATACAAAAAACTAAACTGCCTGTGCCTGTTATTACTTTAGACTTTGGAAAAGAGATATAACACCAGTGGAGACAGAAGACAACCAAAGATATATAAAGATCTCTCAGATGCAGAAGATCAGTCCTCAGATATGTTGAATCAAAATATCATTTCATAAAGATTGCACATTAACAAGGGTTTATTAAGCTGTAATATTGCCCAACAGAAGAGATTATTACTGATGTCTTGCCAAGCCATTGCCCAGGGACCATCATGAAGCTCTACAAGAGAAGATGAATCTTGTGGACTCATGCACATGTCTTCAAGAAAGGGTGTTAGAAGGGCAACAAAGCTTAGCACTGGAGGATCAAGAATGCCTCTGACAAGGCAATAGAAATAGGGTTAGATCATACCAGTGACAGAAAGTGTTGTCCCTTCTTGTCTATCTATCCTGACCCCTCTGCAGTGTAAACTGATACTCTTACGGATATTATTCTGTCTCTTCTCTCCTCACCAGTCCTCTCTCAGCTCTTCCCTAGAATGAAGCTAGATTAGGTTAATACACTGAATAACTGTCCTATCTGAGACTGAAGTTCTTATAATAATGCCTTTAGTTTGTTTCTCCAAGGCATTGGTCTTTTTCTTTCTTAATCAGAATCTCTAACCACTATATCATATGAAATTATTACAAGTAGTGCTGCCAGGTCAGAATCATCCCATGCCCCATGTTTTCCAGGCCAAACCTTGAGCGTGAAGGACAATCCCTGTTTGGAAATTAAGACAGTAACTTTAACAATGAGGAGATTGTTCCTTCTCCCTTATTCAGAGAGATAGGATAAGGAACATTTAATCTAGCCTTAACTGTGTTTGGCCAGAAGGGGCATGTAGAGTAGAGTGGAAGGTAAGCCCTAGCACCACAACAACTGGGAGGGAAACAGGAAGCTAAATAAGCGAAAACATAGAACTCCCCAGAGAGTCTTTGCAAGTTATAACAAGAAATCATTTAAGCCCTGTAAATGGTAGCAACTGCTGGTCTACTACCAGCTAAGCTGGAGATTTGTACACAGCTCTTTCCTCTTTCCTCTTTCCTGGAGCTGTGCCCACCAAAACTGGACAATGTACACCCTCTTTTCTCACCTGGAGATGATCCATGAAAAATAGAAACACAGGGCCAGGCCCTGCAATCTGGCAAATCTAATTACAGGATAAATAATTTGTCCCTCCCCCACTCCCTATCCATATTGGTAATTTCTTGGCCATATAAAACAGAAGGAGATGTACTATGATCTAAACATAACTTTACTAAAAGATGGATCAATTGGAAAAGTATTTATATCACTCCTTTCCTCATACAGGACATGGTGCCTTGCATAAAATGGCAGTAAACAAAAAGAACAAACAAAAGTCTGGCCCTAATGGTTGATGCTGCCAATATTCCCATGCTTGAGCTACAAGAAGACTAAAAGGGGGGTTGCCTCCTTCCTATTTTATACCCTCCTCCATTCTTTACTGTTTTTAGAAGGATGTTGTAGGGAACACACCACAATTCCCTAAAACTGGGATGAGCCAGAAAGTGATGCTTGTAAAGTTCAGTAAGAAAAAAAATGTACTGTGCTACAAAATAGATATTTATTTGCAAATGTTGCTTTTATTGTTGGGAACAGAGCACTCCTGGGTCTAACTGAATTTGTCTGCAATTCTTAGCAGAAGCCTTAACCACATTTAATATATAGGTTTGGGAGTGATGTTGCTAGAAAGATTATATCAGCCTGTGGCCACCAAACTGTCTCATTTTTCTGAGACTTGTAGGGGAAATTCCACACACACACACACACGCTTGGGTTTAAGAATGAAGGCATTTGCGAACTGAAGGCAGAAGTTTATTTAATGATGCAGCATCAGGTAGACACTGCCTTGGAAGCCAAGGATTCACCCCAAGCATACAATTAAAGCAACCTCACTTGGCTATATCTCACTTTGGTCTCATAGTCACCCCCTGACCCTTTCCACATCAGTCTAATTTATTAGATCCCCATAAGTGTTCCTTGAATTTCTCAGCTTCCCAGAAGTTCAGCTTAAGCCCATCAACCCTCTCTCTGAGTGCCACCATCTTTCCAAATTCCTAGTATATTCTGCTGCCGGCTCTTAACGTTTTCATTTTCAAAACTTCCCTTGATGCAAAGCTGCTTTCTCCGATGGCCACCCCAGAACAAGATGGGTGTCCTCTCAGATCAGAAGGCACAAGCAGGGAATGAAAGAACAGGAGGATGTATTTCTGTATTTCTTCTGATCAGCCATTGCAATGTTGACTGCTTTCATATACAGCAGGGAGGTGTGTGTGACAAGACAAGACTCATTATCCACAAATCACTCCTTTGACTGTCATTAATTTTCCCTGGTTGCACAGCTACAATAAGCTTCTGCACCCTCATTAGCAGACCATTGACACAACTCTAAAGAAATACCCCCTGGTGTATTTCAAGGGACCAGCAGCATCTTTGAACTGGAGACTTTCTTCCTTAAAGTCATGTATAGTGACATGGCTTGTTTACATTTGGTTCCTAGTCAAAAAATCAAACTACCAGGTGTCACACTGGCATGTTTGGCATGTTTTGCTTTTGCACTGTCATAACAAGTACACTCGTAACTTTTTAAAAGAAAAAAAAAGCTTGGTGAATATAATTAATCCTCCAAGGCATGAAGATAACACTTGATTTTTGTCATTCCAAAGTCCTTGGTCCCCAGAATGTGATTAAGCTAAATACTCTGAAACAACATTTTCAAAGTCTCAAATTCTGAATCACCTGCCAGGACTGTGAGATATAGAGAGACGTTGAGCTTCAGATGCTGGGGAACAGCAACTACCTACTGGCTGTTCAGTATGAGCCCCTCACCAACATTTCCAGGTCTTAAGAGGACAAAGCTATGAGGGAGGAGAAGAATTTTTTTTCCAGATAGGAGCAAAGATCATCTTGGGGACAGCTTTCAGAAATCTTCACTTCTCTTTTCCCAGAGTGCTCTGAATGTTGCGTCTCTCCAGAGGCATATCTAGCATAAATGACACTTACGGCAAGTGTGGATGTTGTGCCCCTATGTCTGGGGCCGCCACCACTTCCTCCTCCTCATTTGCTGCTAAATCTTCTGACATGGCTTTTTTGCACCCTCCAGGACACATATCCCACCTAGATACGCCTCTATATCTCCCCCATCCCCCAGAAGACATTCTGGAAGAATAATGGGAACCACCAAAAGAAAACAAAAAAGGATATTTTGTTGAAAGCTAGCATTCATGTCTTCTATAATGCATCTTGGAATGACCAAATCTGAGGCATTCTGGGAAAAGAAAATGGCAACCGTCAGAAGGCAAGCACTGAAAGCATGCTCTCTCCTGCCACCACCATTGGCAATGACAAGAAATCAACATGGAAAAAGAAAAGATTTATGAAACCAAAAATATATGAGTGAAAAAATTGAATGGGATTCTGATACAGAAAAAAGAGAGAATGACATTTATAAAAATGAAAATTTAGACAAGCATGAAACAAACATAGCCTGAGATTCTGCATCAGAAAATGTACATCAGGCACATAGCTGTGTCTCTGTAGCTGCATCTCCCAGCTCTACCCTTCCAAACCCACATTTTAAGCATCACAGCCCCCAACATGACCATTTTCATGCTACTGGAGAGCAGGGCTATGGATTAGAATAAGCACCTGCAAGGATCTCTTGAAGACACACACAGGAAATCCTTGCAGGTGATGCCCTTGCAATATGTCCAGCCACAGGAAAATAACTGGCTGCATTTCCACTGATCTCCCACTCTCCAACAACATGGAAATGGCCATGTTTGGGGATGGAGGAGGCTGGATCGCTTAAAAGGCAAGTTTGTGGAAGGTTTTGGCCATTGCATGGTCAATAAAGAATTCTGGACTTTGCAGCAACTAAAAACGGTGGTTACAATAGTATAGGCAGGACTTACGCTATCATAGTTTGCTGACAGGGTGACAGCCATTAGTCTGGTGAATATAAAGTATGCAGGCTTTCCTCTTTTCTCATTTCTTCTAGTAGATGATAAGAAGGCTGTGTTTCTAAGAGGCTGGGAAAACCTGAATGTTTCAACATGCATAATTCAGGCTGGTGTGACATCACCCTGCAGAGGTAGGAAATGAAAGTGATATATTTCTCTTCCAAAGATGAGCTTAAAACAGGATTTTGCAAGTAATACCTCAGTTAAGTCTTTGTAAATCAAGAAATAAAATTATTCACTTATTTCATCCAACACTGGATAGCAATGTCAGTGATATCACCCCAGTCCAACAGAAGAGGAAAATGAAGAAAATAAGGAGTACACTGATGTGAGCTTTTGTTTTGCTTGGCAGCCCCATATGAATGAGGTGTGAGCAGGGAAACAAACAAAAGCAGTTTAAAAAAAAGTGAACGCATAGGTTCATCCCACTTAGTAGCATCAACTCATACTGGTAGCCATGCTGCAGGGTTTCAGGAAGATTTGCTCCTAACTCCACCTGGAGATCCCTGGTATTTCCTGGTGATTTTGAAGGGGAAACTAACATGGCTTCACATGGGCTAACCCAGAAAAATGTTTGTGTCTCTTTTTTTCCCCTTAGTCTCAGGAAATTTCCTCCAGAAGAACATGCTGACACTGTGATGGTTACATGTCATATCTCATTCCCTATGATGCCAAGGGCCTAGGTAATGGGTCAGTTAGCAAGACATGGGAATGGGTGTACCTGGCCAACTGGTACTTAGTCTATAATCTAAACATCTATCACATTTCTTAGCTTGATGGAATTTTCCCCATACAAGCACTTTGCAATAGTGACTTGGCAACTATGATAAACTATGTTAAAGTGTATGAGCTCAGGGCTCCCATTCTAGTCAGATTCTGGTCTGTCAGGTGGGAGACAGAGATGCATTTCTTCCTCTAAATTCTTGGGTTCTTGATTCACAAGCATAGCCACCTAATCTTTCCTGGCATGGTTGAGTGAAGCAATTCTATATTAATTCTTTATGTGAGTACTAACTAGCCTGACCTTGCCCAGCTTCCAAAATCAAACAAGTTCAGGTGTGTTTAGGTTGGTATCTGCTTCCAGGATTGCCTGTCAATGCAAAATTATAAAAGGAGAGACACCAGGGTCATGTACTTGTTACCCCATTGGCATACCCTATCCCAGGAACTATAAATTTGATATCAAATATGCCCACCATGCCAGAGTGGTTGCCCAGATGGGCACGTAGGCAAAGAGGTCAAACAACCGAAAACAGGTCAAGACCAGAAAAATCCCCAGTCATGTAGCCCAAGGAGACCTCAGGCTATACACATCCACATAAACAAAGGGTCCTCAGCCGAGAGTGGCCAACTTGAGGGGATTATCAGGTTTTCCCCAGGTTGAGCAACTTTGACACTGGAAAATCCTACAAGGTGAGGTCAATCTACATAAACCTACACTGCAACGCTGTGCAACCGCAACCCTGCACACCAGCAACCCAGCATAAACCAATCATGCAAATGACCAGCCATTGTTCTTCCCCGGAGAGGGCCTGCCCTCAAGATACGTTCTGCTCTATAAGTAGTCCTAGTTTTTGAAGGTCTCTTCGGAGAACTCCCCACCACTCTAGCAGACCAGCACTCTGTTAGTAGAGTGATCCCCTCAGCCATCTCTTCACTGAGCTCTGTTCTTCTTGCCGCTTCCCAGACCGAAGACTTCAGGATAGGTGCAGTATCACCGCCTCTACATTCCCTTTGCTATATCCCCTATCCATTTTTCACCTCTTTTCCTTCTCCATAGGCCTTGTGTGCATGAGTGAGTGAGTGCGTTAGTGCATGGTGCTATATTCATTTAATAAAATTCATTTATTTGGTACATTTTGCTTGGCCTGACCCTGTAAAGTTGGGTAAAAGATTCTGCTGGGTTACCCTGCCTCTCGTTTTGCTAATGCCAGTGCTCCGCTAATTTCCCCAGCCTTTATAACTTGGAGCAAATCAAGGTGTTCCACACGGGACCCCCAGAAGTCCGGGTAACGCACTCCTCACCTCCTAGCCCAACATAAATAATCTATTTTATTTTATTACCTCAGCATAAATAATCTTTGTTGAAGAAAGAACTCTCTAAGAGATGGGTTGAGAAAGTGCGATGTGCAAGCCACAGGCAGCGTGCAGGGGGCAGTTTGTAGCCATTAAGCCCCCCAACTGCCAGACCTCACTCCCAAATTATCCCCCCCAAATGAAGTTAAAATGGCCAAATGAGGTAGGAAATAGCTCAAAATCACTGCTCAATATGGTAGGTTTGCCCCACAACCCCACAAAGTCTCCCCAGTGCAAAAAAAAAAAAAAGTCTGAAAATCTATCAAAAACAAAACTGGAAATGATGTGGCATCACTTTTGGTTGTATCAGGAGACTAGTGTAGTGGTGAAAATTGGCCCCTGGCTCCATGCAGTTGCCCATCTTGCTTTAGGGGACAGTCCTGGAGAACTCACTGCTCTGGTCCTTCTTCCTATGAGGATAAATGCTCCTTTCTTTGACTGTCTAACATTAATCAGTTCCAGTTACGTCCTATATAACAGACAGGGCAGAAGACTGTCCTTGCTTCATAGAGAAACAAATACCCTTCTTACTGTACAAAATGGGCTTCAGTGCTGAAAAGACCTCAAGAAAAGGAAGAGGAAGGCTTGTCATCCTCAGCAAAACACTCCACATTAGGGAACATTCAGCAGGGTAGGGGGTAGAGTCATAACAGACACCACTGTGATAACACAGGAACCTACACTTAGCTTAAGCACCATCACCATGCCCTTAGCAGACACCAAGACAATTTCTGGAACCAAAGGCCAGCCCAAGATAGCCACCTGGAGTCCCACTTTTAAGAGAAAAGGGTGGGATATATGTTTGGTTGGTTAAAGACCAGCAACTCAGTTCAGTGCCTGGTGTCCTGTGAAAAACTGTTTGCTTGTGACATCCAAGAAGAACTGATTGGCAATATGGCTTGACTGCCAGAATGGGGCCTTATTCCAATCCAGATTCTTACCTCTTCTTGTCCAGATCTGGATCAGGGAGATACCACCTGCAACTTGTATTGTCCAAAGCAAGAGAGCTCATTGAAACATAATCCATTCTTTATGGCAGCTTAGAATCTGAACAAACCCTCAATTTCTTGAGATGGTTTGAACATTGTTGCCACATTGCTAGAAAGTTCTCCCCCCCAAAAAAAAAATTTCGCTTGCTTTTAAGGTAGCCTTACTCCCATTTCAAGCCTGGTGATTTTTAGAATATATCTGACAGGCAATTAATTTACAATAGGAGCTATAGCTCTGAAAGAAAGCTGTGCTTATGCTCTTACACTTTCTTTTATCCTGTGTGGTATCTCTATTTGCTGGTTTGCTTTCTTTTTAGAAGTCACCTCCCCTTGCTTCTCCAAGAAGGCTCACCAGATGGCGTTGTGTCACACACTTACTCACCTACAGATGATAAAATGATGGATGTTCCTTTTGCTCCCCATGAAGTACAAGAAGACTTATATTAGCCTGAAATGAATAGCACCATGTCAGCTGACAGCAAGTATTTATTTCTAGTAAGTTGCTGTTATTTCCTGCCATGTTGTCATATTATCTACAGGGCCAGCAGCTTCCTGTCTAATAGGTGAATCACTGTGTCCGTGTTCTGTGGGTTGAGTTATGCCTCTTGGGCTTGGATTGGGGGTTTTTTCCTACCATTCTTGCCAATTGTTCTATGCATCAGATATTTCTAATACCAGAGCCTGGAGCCTCTGACACTTTTCATTTCATATCATCCTTTGTGTCTGTGCAGCAGAAATGCAAATACACACCATGCTGCATTTGGATACGCTGCTGGTGATTTCCCCAGCTGGTGGCAGCTGGTGCCTCTAATGTGAAGAGGATGGTGAAAATGCTCTGCACTTTAGTACAAACTTTAAAGGACTTAGCCTTCCTCTCCCTTCTTCCTCCTTCCAGGGCTTGCCCGTCCTGATTGACTGACAGCTTAGGAGACTGGACCTCCCTCATCCAGTTTATTTGACTAATCTGTAGAATCCTCGATTGGCAACCATAACTAAGTAATTTTTCCAGACCCTCCATCCATTTTAAGAGCCAGCTGCCAGATCAGGCAAGGGCAGTCCATTTAGCTGGCAGCTGAGGTATAACGAGAATGACATTTCCACATATCCCTCTCCTGCCAGTGAGTGAATCCACAACCATCCAAAGGAGGAGCCCATATTATCTTCTTCATGCCCTGATTGTCAGCCAGAGGGATCTCTTTCACCCAGTCTGGCAGCTGGCTCTTAAGTTGGGCTGGAGGCTTCTGACTCTTAAGTTAGGCTATGATTACATATGATTAGTGAATTTGGAGCAGTTACAGATCCATAACTCTAGGTTATGAATCTGTAAAGGCAGTACTGACTGTCAGCCATTGATCTTATGTTCTTAAAAACAGCTTGGGAAGGAAGAGGGTGGCTGAAGAAGAGAAGGGTGTCAGAAGAATATTTAAGCCCCATATCGTTTTATATTGATTTATTGATGTTGTTTTCTTCCATTTATTGCAATTAAACCACAATTCCTCCCCACAGCCCATATCCTCCTTGTTATCTTGCAGCCCAGTGATATTTCAACTTCTGTAGGTTTCTCTTCTCATAGGAAGGAAAGCAGCTGAGTGAAAAATGACTTGTGAAGCATGAGTCTGGTACCCATTTCTCTCCTTCCCCCAAGTCCTAGGCTCAGAATTGCCCCCTCCAAACTTGTTTTCATTACAAAAAGAGGAGTCATTCAGAGGGCTTCACTACACATATTCACATGCAAGCTGCAGAAGCAGCTAAGTAACATTCAGCTTCAGATAGAATAAACATTGCTGTCTGCCTGTCTGACCTTGAAACTTGAGAAATTCCCAATCTCCTCTTGAGCTGACAGAAAATGCAAGGGGGAAAGGAGTGGGTTTCTACTTTTCTTGTCATCTTTAAAGTGACAATCCATTTGATAGGTGTCACATTTTCCTGTCTCTTGCTAAATCTCATTGTTTGAAGGGAGTGAACTTGGCTAGAGCTAGTTTGCCTACTGTAAATAAAAGAAGAAGGGGATGCAACAGATAGTGTTTTTCTAATAGTAAAATACAGGCTAGGCTGCAGAAGTGTGAGGAACTGAAAGTCAATTACGATAGCATGGGAAATGGATCCAAGACTACTTCCTTCAAAGGAGTCTTACAAGTAAGTGTGAAACAAGCCCCATTTCTGTTGGGACAGTACAACTAGTTCCCTGAATGAAAATCATGGGGACTAGTCACCTAAAAGTTTATCTGTCCATGTGGAAGAATATATTGATGGAGATGATGGAGACGGACATGGGAATGGAGATGGACACGGACATGGATATAGATATAGATGATACAGCTATACACTTGACTGTATGCACAGAGGAACAGCCTTGCTGGATCAGACCAGAGGTCCTTCCTGTCAAACATGCTGCTTTTAGAAGTGGCCAACTGAATGGTGGCAGTAAATTCACAACCAGAACATAAAAGTGAAAGCTCTCATTTTTTGTTTAAGGTGGGTATCCTATAGTAAAAGTAATATTGCTTCTAAACATGAAGGTTCCATCTGGATGTTATGCCTAACAATACCTCATCAAAGTACTCTCCATTAACAGCTCCTGAGCTTTGAAAAGGTACTTTTTTGGACAATTTCCAGGATTCCACAGCCAGCAAGACCATGGGGAGGTCTGACAGCAGTATACTCGACAAACTGCTTCCCTTTGTTATCACCTTGCTCCTTTAGACAGCCTGAGCCTCTAAGGCCTACCTAGGCTCTCACAGTTAGAAATAAAGAGCAATAGAATAAGAATAAGAATCCGTTTCCATGGAATTTGGAATTGATAAATGTGCTCCCTATCCATAAACAAAGGTAAAATTGTTGCATCAGAGAGGATAAAGCTATCTCACAGAAGTATCATGAAAAGCCTCAACCATGATGGAAAATTCAAGTATTTGGGTATATTACAAATGCAGTACATAACACAAGAAAGTAAAAGAAATCACTAGTATCAAGTGTACAAAAAGAGTTTGCAGACTCCTAAAATCAAAACTGTAGAATTAACAGTAGAAGCATAATTCAGCCCATAAACTCCTGAGCCATGCTAATTATTTGAATTAGTGCTGAGATTGTTGATTGGATTCAAGCACCAGACAGAAAATCCTAGAAAATATTGACAGCAAACCATGTTTTATTCCTGAAATTATACCAATTGGCTATATCTGCCATGTAATATTGGTGGCCAGGGGTTATTGCAAGTGAAACAAACAATAGAAGAAAAAAAAGATCTTCTAGTGAATACATCAGGGAAAAGAAAACAAAATGTTGATACTTATATAGAGAATATATTGAACAGTGAAAAAACAAAATGATACACTCAAATCTATGCAACTTACCTAACAAGCCTAATAACTAGCAGTGACCACGGTGCAAAACTGCCAGGCAGGATGCCAGTCTTCTGCCTAAAGGGGCCATTACACAGTGCAAAGATGGGGCAGCAGGTATCCCCGCATAAATTGCAAAGCTGCCACTATGCTGCCCCCTTTTCCCCAGGTAGGGAGGGATTTTCCCAATGGGGCTGATGAGAAAATCTGACACACAAACACTTTAGCCAGCAAAACCCACAAAAGCAAAGGGCAAAGAGCAAAAGCAAAAGAGCACTCACCTGCACCAAACTTTGTCCTACTGTGCAAAAAAACACAAAGTAAACCTTCATGGCAACACAGCTGTGTTGATGCCACTGACCTCTTGCTGTCCTGCTGTTCTTCTTCACTTCAATGCAGCCACTAGGTTGGAGCCACCATTGATGTACACTAACTGTGCCTGTTAAATCCTACGTGGCACTTTCACACCCTAACTGCATCTATCTTCCATGCATCTATCTTCAGCTCCTCTCTCTCCACACACAACAAAGCAAGTAGGCTGACTCCTATACTTACATGGCATCCAGTCTCTATTCCCAACTCCAGCTGCATTACAACACTCAGCTTCACAATGTCCAACATCTCTTCTTTTCCAGATGGAATGCAAACTTGCTCTGTTCATGGCAACCTAGAGTGCAACATGGAAGCAGAGAAGTGGTTCTTTTAGATCACTAAAAACTAAACTTAAGCATTACATATAAAATCTATTCTCCTGGGCCATTTTAAACAGAAAAAAAGTGCTGTTTTTAAATAATGATCAACTAATTATGGAGCCAATGTGGTATCTTGCTTTGAGCACTAAACCTCTGGAGGGTTTGAATCAAAGCTCAGTCATGGAAACCCACTGGGTGACCCTTGATAAGTCACATTTTCTCAGCCTCAAAGGAATGCAATCTTGCCAAGAAAACCCCATGATAGGATCACCATAAAATGATGGTTTGAAAGCACACAACAATCAACTACTTAACTACATGTAGGATTAAGTCTAAATGATGCTAAATGCTCCAAATGTCTTGTTTTCTGTCTAGCACCCTTGATGTGAGAGCCAGCATGGCATAATGGTTTGAGTGTTGGATTATTAACCTGGAGCCCAGGATTCGATTTGCCACTCAGCCAAGGAAACCTAGTGGATGACCTTGGGCACATCACACACTCTCAGCCTCAGGAAACCCTATGATAGGGTCACATTAGAGTTGCCATATATTGGAAATGGCTTGAAGGCATACAACAACAATTCCTTAATGTGCACATGTCTGTATGGTGTAGGAAATGTGGAATGAAGAGCTGTTGTTCCAAAATCCCACTCTCCAGCCGTGCTGATCCCACGACCTTCACTTTGCTCTAGTGCTCTTCAAGAGTCTTCTTCATCACTCAAACCAGTTTTTATTGACAAAAGAAGGAAGTATTGTTGTTGAGTTTATCTTGTCCATGCCATGCAGTGACATCTCTGGTCTCAGGAAAAGGTTCATAGTTGGCTTCATTTCTTTCACTTAGGTTCTCACATTTACCACACAAAGAGATAATATAGATTCCCTGTCAAGCAACTGAACCCGATCCAGATTACTTTACAGCTATGCCATCACTTTAAGAAAAAAGAGAGGAAGAAGCAGAAAAATAATACCCATTGTCAAAATGGCCAAACTGGGCCCAATGGAAATGAATGCCCCAGTTATATTTATTTTTCAACATTTATCCTCACACTCTAATGATGACTTTGAAGGTACAAAATACTATGTGCCATAACTTGTATTGATTTTGGCTGCTGAATGTTTTATGACCAGGTGTCACCCAGCATGAATTCTGAACAGGAGATCAATTGGATGCTTAAGATATCGTAGCACTTGATTGGCGTGCTTCCTGTCTGTCCTTCTAGGGCTGCCAGCCAATTCTTGTGGATTTGATGAGCACTTTGTCCTGCAATGGGTAGTTGTTGACCTTCTTATACTGACTTCTAGATTATCGGCTGAAAATACTTTTCTTTATCTTATTATTACATCAGTAATTTGTTTTTCTTGGAAACTTTATTATACGTCTTCCTATAAAATGCTAAAGTATAGGGTATTTAGTGTTTGACAAATGCCCAGTTGATAGGTTCGAGATTTGATTACTGGAATCAACCTTCAATCTCTTTTCAATCCCAGGGGTGGGATATGTGAGAAAGTAAAATTAAAAAGAAAGTGCTTTTGAACATGTAAAGACAGGCTTTCTCTTACTGTTGAATAGCCACAGCCTGCTCCAGCACATACCTAGCATTAAAGATTAAGGAACACAGAATATAGTGGTGGTGACTGGGTAATCCAAGCCCTGTCACATCCCTTTTTACAAATAGGTAAGGTGACTGTATCATTAGTTTTTGGGGAGTTCCAAAATCCAAAACCTACTAATAGATCCTACCAGTATCAGCTTGGGATGGCAGAAGCAAGGGAATAGTATTTTTTTCTGCTACTATATTCCTCCATGGACCACTGAAAGCACCTCCAGGATTGGCTTCTTAAACCTTTAGTCAAGGGGGACATGACTGGAGACCAACTTGCTGATAAATTCTGCTTATCATGGCATTCCCCATAACTACCCTTCAGAAGACTCCGAAAATGCAAACAGGTCTACATGTAATATGTAACTGTCTTTCTGTCTATATCTCTGTTTCTTTCTCTGAACAATACACACATGACACACTATCCAAAGAGCAGCAATACATTGCCTAATATCCAGTTTTGTTTTGGTTGTGGTTTCTTTTTTTTTCAGATCAGCTAATAGTCCCAGAATAGTGACATAGCAAAGAACTAGTGTAATGCTTAGCATGCTGGACTTTGGGTGAAGAGACTTGTGATTACATAAGAAATTGAATAAGAGAGGGATACAACATGTCACCAAATGCAGTAAGACTACCAGCTTCAGAATGTCCAGGAAATTTTTGTTCTTTCCTCCCAATAATAAGGAGAAGCACTTTTTCTCAAAATCAACAAACTAATTCTAACAGTTTTTTAAAGACTGTTAACAAGGCCTCTAATTCATCCTGAATTCTATTTTAATTATTTGGATCTGAATCCATTCTAACCAAGATAAACAACATATTTTTATACTGAATTTGATAAATCTCACAATTTGATCAGAATGGAAGAAGAATTAACACTGGAATCTTGTATGGCAGTTACATCTTCACAAGCAGACTTACATATGCAGGAATTAGACTGGTATTCTATGTTTTCTCTATGATATTTCAGTCAGTCTTCTTGTTCCTGCTTCTTGCACTAGCTGTAGCTTCGAAGTCATTGTCAAGGGCAGCCCCATGTAGATTACCTTACAATAGTCTAATTGGGAAGTTACCTGTATGTGGGATACTGTAGCTAAGCTCCCCATGTCAGGAAAGGTGGTAGCTGGCACACCAGTCAGAGCTGACGCTAATCATTCCAAGTCATGACATCCATCTGGATCTCCAGTGACAAAGATGTATGTAGGAGTACTTCCAAGTTGCACACCTGCTCTTTCAAGGGGAGCATAGTCTCATTCAGGGGAGATAGCTTACCCTGTTGTTCCTAGACTTGAGAACTACCAATCCGCAGAGTTTTTGTCTTATCAAAATTCAGCTACAGTTTATTGGTCCTCTAATAAATTTTTCCAACCCAAGTTCTAACATTCCTGCCCTACCTCCCCGCTCCCACACATAGAAAAGGCCATGTTCTCTCTGTTTTGAAAAACTGGAAAACTTTCTTCTCTTATTTCCTTTTGCTTAAATTAATTCCATTTCTGACTGCCTAAACTGTATTTATAGTCAAACCTGACAATATGGCTCACATGCATATTATGGGTGGGTAACCATTTTCTCTTCCTGAAGTTCATACTTTCTGCTGCTTCTTCACTTGAGCTCTGAACAGAGCTATTCAGGTGTATATTTAAAACTTCAGCAACTCACAGATCATATAAAGATATATAAATAGATATATAAATAGATATATAAATAGATTTTAAAGATATATAAAGATATATAAATAGATTTTAATTATCTTTTCCATTCTACTTACAAGCCTTCAGAGTCACACAGATAAATTTACAAGGGTTGTTCTATTTAACTGCTATGTTACAATGCTTTATATGCCTTCTTGGTCTGCCAGAATGCACCTTTGTTTGAAAGGAAATCAGTTTTTCAGACCTCAAATCACTAATAGCAATGACTGGTAACATGACAGCTTCCCCCACTTAGTGTTTCAGCTGCAATTTTAAATTCTATATAGACTTTATGAGATAAAGCACCTACTGGCTGGTGCCTGTAATATCAGACAAATTGGTGATGTACTACTTGTCTCCCATGCTCGTGGAAATGTGAAACCCTTAGTTTTTCATTTATCTGACCTGAACAGCTGAACTTTCAGTAATGTATCTCTGTACTGAAGCTCTGATCTAGCCTTTTAATATCAGTTCTTAAAACTAGTAGTTGCTGAGAAAGCTACCTACTGTCATGACCACCAAACCCAGGACTCTTGCTCTGCCCTGTGGAATTCCTAAATGAGAAAGAAAGACAAGGCGTTCTATTTAGAGAAACCTTTTAGTACCTCCTCCCCTACATCCCCAGCTTCAAGACACAGCCCTTTCACTTTCCTGTGCTGAGCACTCCAAGGATGAGTCTTCAGCACCATCTTCTGTTCTTCTACCTAATAGAAGTCAGCAGCTACAAAACTAGCAAGAACCCATTAAAAAAAAAAGCAGGCATTTCCCTCAGAGAACAAGTGCAGAACAGGCTTTGCCATCCTTTGTAAGATTCCAGGTGGCTTCAGAACTGTGGTGAAGCTATATCTGTAACAGCACAGACAGCAGGCTCTATCAGGAGCTGTCTATGGTACTGACTTGACTGGAAGAGGCTCTGTTAGATTGCCTCCTTTTCCCTGAGAGCTTCAAAGATGCCCATTCTCCTTTAGCATTATCCACAAATTAGACAGCATTTCTCGTGGGTGGAAGAGATGTGCTTCTTTTCATTAATACTGGGGACCACATGCATAGCTTTTTTAAAAGGGTCAGTCCTTTACACTGCATTAATTTCTCTCCTAATGGTCATGCTGGCACTATGATTCTGAAAAACAAAGTCAAAAAAGTAACTTTTTCGAGCTCAGCTTTAAACCTACCTGCCTCTAAATCCACCCTCAGGACACTCACATTGCACTGCCAGCTCTGCTTTAGTGCTAAGAAGTTTCCCCATTATCTGCCAGCAACCTAAGAACACTTTTTTAAAATATCTGGCTAATAAGTGACCAGGGAAAGAACAGTTCTTGGAATTATCAGTTGGCTGTAAAAGAAAGGATGAAAGCTGATGACAAAGAAAAGAAAACTCTAGGAGGGGTAGCAAAACGCAACAATATCCTCAAGCTTGCTGAGCCCAAGAGCTCAGCAGTGAAACCCCATACATTTGTTGAGCAGGAAGCTTATTTATGATTAAAGCAGCAGAATTCTTTGTTACAACCACAAATTATATAGCATTTGTCAGAGGACAGGGAAAGGAAGGCAGCTTGTTACTATCTTTCCACTGTACCATCCTTTACTCGACATTTGTCACCGTATGGGTACCATTAGTTTAGCATAATTTAAATGTAATGGAGATTGGCACATAGACTGCAGAAAAGAGATGTTGGAAATGTACCACGAGCCTAAATTCTGTTCTTCCCTCTTGTATGTTAATCAGTCTCAAGTGTAATACAGCCCTTTCTGCTGTTAAATAAATACTGGCAGAAAGCTTTTAGATGTTCTTTGGTGGGTGCACACATGCACACATGCACACACACATATACACAAACACTTCTTTGTAAGGAAGCTAAACTACTTCCTGCTGTGAATAATCCTAAGAAATCCACTCCAATACACTAGAAAGAATTTGGGCCACTGTTTATCTTTCTTAAAAAAAAACAAAAAAAACCAGAACACCAGCAAGTTTGCCCTGGCCCATCTCTTCCTCAAGAAAGAATAATTTTGCATTGCAGCAGGAAACTCTCTCACAGCTACTTGAAGTCCTGCCTAGTTATAGCATTGTTATCCTCTAATAGGTGCCTTAATCTCTCCCTCAGGGAGCCTACTTCAGAGCTGGCAAGGGGGAGAAATGCATCTGGCCTGTGTCTAATACTCTGCGTACATTTCATGGTGTTGCACAGATGTTGGCTGGTCCTTGTTTATTTTTGTGAGGGATGGTTCCAAATTGTACATCCCCCCCCCCAGAACTGCTGCTAAATGGATTATTCTGCCACTAGTTCCATTTATGTGATGTTATATTCCTACTTTGTCTAACTCAGAAATTATGTCATTTCAAAAGGTGCAGTGCTTCTTCTCTGTGTTGTACTAAATTGTATTCTTAATTGCATAAAATTGCACCTCAAACAATAGCTGGGAAAGCCAAGCAAAGAGCTGGCAGTTTCCAAGCATAAAAGACAGAATGAATGTGATGTAATATAACAGTTGAGAAGCGGGGATGAATTTCTCTGAGCATTTTTTACTCTTACTTTAATTGTCTTTCCTGTCTAATTTACTGCAGTTTTTAATGGGCTTATTAAGTCTTACAGTGCTTCAGATATTACTGAGATGCCCTGACTTTTAGGATTGAATAAAATAAAACCAGACAACTTCAAAGTAAATTTTCCTAGAATGGCTAATTAGTCTTATTTTGTCTGGAAAAAAAGAGAAAGAAATGTCTGCTGGCATGAAAGTCAACGGCTACATCTGCCCCTCACTTCTGCTGAAGTCTTTGGCTTAGGAATAGTGTGGGAGTTGCTTAATTGAACCTCTTAATCCTTAGTGCTTCACAAAGGTTGATACACATTTAAAGCTAATACCAACTTCACTAAGTCTGATGTATAGGCTGGAAATCTGTTGGCATGCCGTGGTAGTAGCTACATTTTTTCCATGGTCACACAGTGGTGGCAAGGAAAGGCAGACTCAAGCTGAGATCTTACAATGAGCAGGTAGAACATGATGCTCTGCAGTTCTGTGTCCTCCCTCTGCCCCAGCAGTATTCACTCACCCCCTGGGCAGGGCTCCTTCTTGCTGCTGTTTACCCATAGAGAGGGGAGAGAGGAGCAATTCTGATGAATAACATATTCTTGGGCCCATTTACATTACAGAATTATAGCAGCCTTTTATTTGCCTAGGTTCTGTCCTATGGAATCCTGGAACTGGTGGTTCAGAGAGGGGGATTTGGAATCCTCAGTCAGAGCACTCCAGTGCCTCATCAAACTACAAGCCTCAGGATTCCATAGGACAAAACTGTGGCAGTTGAAATGGAGAAATAGTGTTGTAATTCTGTAGTGACAAGGGACCCTGGTTTCAGCTTGGAGAGGGAAAGAAACTTCCATTTGGAAGTATACCTTCCTTTTTCTTCCCCAGGAGCCCAGATTATCTTCATCATCTGAATTGCTTCCACATTTCCTCTGCTTCTGCTTTCTACCAGTAAGCAGCAGCAGCAATATGAGCCTCTCCTAAAGCTTGGCAACTGGGCTGGAGATGGGGAGCATTTTGGATGGAACACAGATCTAGATAATAGCTCCATGTGCCACATCCAAAAGAAGACATCCACACTGATGAATCCCACATTCTTATCTATATGCCACTAATAGGATGCTTCCCCAGAATCCATCAGTTCTGAAAAGCCTATTTTTTCCCCTTACTTTCTTAATTCCTTTATGTCTATGGTGCCCACGGTCCTTCCTTCTGCCTCTCCTGCCTCCAATGGGCACAGGCAGAATGCTGGCCATAACTTTCCCACAACAAATTGGCCCATCAATACCATTCTTATTTGAATATTTCCTAATAATTAAGCAGGTTGATAGGGTTAATGCATCTTTGACATCTTCTGTTCCAAATTTGGTAAAATAACAGAACAGAGATGAATTGACATTCTGAAGTCTTTACTAAAACAGTTCTCAAAAGTGGCAGCTGCCTTCGTTATCAGCTATCTGCTGGTGCTCCCCTGAATTGTTTTCTCTGTGCATTCACTGCCAGAATTCTGTAGTTCCTGTTATCAGTCCAGTATAAATTTTGATGCAATAAAAGAGAATGCCTGCATATCTGAGCCAATCATAAGCCATTGAACATTGGGTGAGATGCCTCAAAATTTGATAGAGTGGTCCGGATGGCTTCTCAGAAACTTTTTACAAAACTTTTGCACAAGAACTTTCATTTCCTCTCCGAGATCCTATTAATCAACTTTTATCAGGGAGAGGTACCCCAAACATGGAAATCAACTAATATCCCTTTAATTCCTAAAGAAGGAAAAGATATAACTCCAAAGCTACAGACCAATCTCTCTGCTCAATACAGACTATAAGATATTTACATCGATCTTAGCAGAGAGGCTGAAAAAAGCCCTCAAAGATTGGATTAAAGTTGGTTTTCTCCCTGATGGACAATTGAAAGATAATATTAGAATTTTGAAGACCCAATTTTGTGAATCTGATGAAAATAAGAAATTAGGTCTGATCTTCCCTGATGCTGAGAAGGCATTTGACAATGTTTCTTGGAAGTTTATGCTTCAAACCTTACAAAAAATAGAATGTGGTAATAACTTTTTGGGGTGGATAAAAGCAATATACTCAGAACAAGAAGCCCATATAATAATCAATTCAGAGAAGACTAAGTCATGTGAAATTAGAAAAGGCACTAGACAAGGATGCCTACTTTCTCTCTTTCTTTTTATCATGATTATCAAAGTTTTGATCAATAAGATAAGACAGGAAGATAGTGTAAAAGGTCTTAAATTAAAAAATACTAATTTAAAAGTACAGGCATATGCAGATGACCTGGTTGTAGTTTTGGAAAACCGCACAGATTCAATGAATTCTTTAATCCAGATCTTAAAGGATTTTGGAGAGGTCACAGGATTCAAAATAAATCATGAAAAAACTGCAATGTTGACTAAAAATATGTCATCAAGTGAGGTAGAAGAATTGCAAAAGATATCCAATTTTAAAATTGAAAAGATCAAATATTTAAGAGTTTGGATCACAAATAATCATCATTATCTATTTAAAAATAATTATTTACTTAAGTGGAAAGAAATCAAAAATGATTTGGATACATGAAATAAACTTAAACTTTCATTTCTAGGGAGAATCTCAGCAATTAAAATGACATTATTACCAAAGATTAATTTCCTTTTTCAAAACATTCCCTTTCCAATAGATAATGATGTTTTTAATCAACGGAAGAAAGACCTGACAAATTTCATTTGTGCTGGGAAGAAACCGAGAATCAGATGGACTTTGTTGATTGATTTGAAGGAAAGAGGCGGCCTTGGACTACCAGATCTTAAATTATATGCTTATACAAATAGCCTCACTTGGATAATAGATTGGTTAAGATTGCAGAATAACAAATTACTTCTCTTTGAAGGGGCAGGTATGAAAAGCGGTTGGCATCTACATATGTGGTGTATGAAAAAGCAATCTCAAAAAGAATTTCTTGAACATCCTCTAAGGAGATACTTATTTTCAGTTTGGTTAAAATATAAACATCAACTCTGACTGAAATTTCCTCTTTGGGTTCCCCCGTAGAAGCCTTCCATTATGATGAAATCAAAAGACCACAACAGTGGTGGACCTACAATGAACTGCTTAAATTCCAGGAAAATCAACCTAGTTTTAAAGAAAGGGAGGAACTGCTGGCAGAAGGGCAAGAATGTTCCTGGTATCAATACACACAGAGCTATATGCTAGATTCAAACAAAGAGGAAACTTAATGTGAAAACAGAATTTGATCTGGCTTAAGAATCAAGGAATAGGCATCTAACCACAAAATTGTATAGCTTACTATTAAAATTAAAATGGGAAACGGAACAAGAAGTACTAAAAAATAACATGATTAAATGGGCACAATATATTGGCCACCCAATACAATTACAAAACTGGGAACAGACCCGGAAAAACCTAAAATTTACAAAGTCTCAAGGGTTTAAAGAAAATTTTTATAAAATGTTTTATTTGTGACATTTACTCCAGCAAAATTGGCTAAGATATATAAGGGGGGAAATGATGAATGCTGGAAGTGTAAAATTGAAAAGGGAACCTTTTTTCATTGCTGGTGGCAATGCAAAAAAGCAAAACTCTTTTGGAAAAACATCCATTTGGAAATTACAAAAATTTTGAAAGCAAATTTCCCCATGTGACCAGAATGTTATTTGTTAACTATGGTTGAACTGATAGAGGATTATATTGGGAGACAAAATGAAAAAAAAAAATTGTACTTGATAACCAAAGCAAGACCACTATATGCCAAAGAATGGGGGAAAGGGGTACCAACAATTGATGACTGGCTTTTGGGAATTTATGACCTAATGCAGATTGATAAGTTATCAATATTGTTAAAAGTCAAATCTATGAAAATGTTTAGAGAAGATTGGGAATGTGTATACAATTGTTTGGAGAACATTTGGAGTCCTTCATCAATTATCATATGGAAGGACTAGCAATTTCAGATACTTAGTTAACCGTTCAGTTTAAAGAAGATAAAATGATAAAAATCTGTATGTATATATATTAAGTAAGCATACTCATAATGTATATTATATTATGGATAATAATAATAATAATAATAATAATAGTAGACAGAGTGTTTTTTATTGTCTTTCAAGTTGCAATGCCTATTTCACTTCAAAATACAACTGGAAGAGGGCGTCACTAGAAGTAAAAAGGGGACCAACCATAGCTCAAGTTTGGTAGATGCTCAAAATCTGGCACAGTGTTTTGGGGTGTTGTCCAGACTATGTTGGTGAGTTTCAAGTCAAAATTCCAAAGTAGCAAAATTCCAAAATTCCTAGAAGAAAAAAAAATTCTATAATAATTCAATGGGATTACCACCACCACCACCAAGAAAGGACTCTCTGAAGCCATGCTGCTAAGATACATGGTGAGGCTCAAAAAATGGGAAAACAGGAAAGGGCACAGCACTGCTACTAAGATTTCTGAAGTTTAAGAAAGACTGGGCAAATGTGAGAGGTCCTGCTAATAAGATTCTTGAGGTTAAAAAGAGAGAGCAGAAAACAAGAGGTTCCATCAACTGCAGACCCAGGCAGCACTGAGTATACTTCAGGTAGCAACTAAGAAGATTGAGCAACCTTTTGAGGAAGAAAGCAGGATGACAGCATTATCCTGTCAACTATCTCAGTCCCTCTTCAGGGAAGATATTTGGGTGGAGAGTAGCAGTAGTGGAACTTTTTTCATTATTGTTAGATGAAGCATTCTTCATCAGTGCCTTCCAATTAAGGATTTTTGACCTAGACCCAACTCACACTACACATTTGTAGTACTATATTCCATTTTTACTGAAATGGATACATCATATGGAATCCAGGGGTTTGTAGTATGGTGAAGAGGTAGAGCTCTTTGGCTGAGGATTCTAAATGGTACTTTCTAAATTCCAGATCCCAGGGTTCTATAGGATTTAACCATGTTAGTTAAAGTAGAATCATAATATTATATATAAAAGTTAAAGTTTGTCTGCGAGTTTGTGAATTTGTCTTATTTGTCTGTGTCAGGCAAATGAAGACCTCATATGATTGGCTATGCGGGACAAGAAGGCTTCATATGATTGGCTGGCTGTGAAGATTCTATGGAATCCTAGGATTGGCAGTTCAGGGAGGGGCCTTTAGAATTCTCAGCAAGAGAGCTCTTGGGCCTAGCTGGTTGCTATGGAGACAAGACCTAGCAGCAAGGAGAAAGCCAGTGTATTCCCTCAGGAAACCAACTTCCAGGTACTGGACAACACAGTTTGGGGAATTAGAGACACAGGATATCAAGTTGTTTATTTCAACCACATCTGATTCCTAAAGTAAGGTAAAGTCATTCCTAAAGTATTTCTAACAGGTGTTACCTATGAGAAAATAAAATCCAAGGCAACACTGAGTATATATACTAGTAGTGTTATAATTGCATAGTGTGAATGTGTTCATGTTATGGAAACTGAGAGGCTATTAGTGGCTGTGGTGTATCTGGACATTGTCAGGAAGCATAATTCACATTGATTCTCTTAAGCTGTTTGCATTTTGACACAGTAGACCACCATACCATTTGTTTTGACTTGGAACACTTAGATGATGAATGAGATTAAATTTTAATCCATTTAAATAACTCCTGTCTAGCTGAGGGGTGCAGAACCGTCCAGCATACCTTCCCACCAGAACCTTGAAGGCTTTTTTTTTAAGATTTATTGAAAAAAGTATACAAATTACAAACATTTCTTCCACATATACATATACATTTCTTCCACATATACATGTAATAATTCTTACTATTTCCCACCACTCAACTTCCCCGGTGCAAATTCTCCCTTTCATAAAAAATATCAAACTTACATAAGCATCTCTTACATACATCTACCAATTATTACATACAGTCCTGTCAATTCCCACCACCTAAAATCCACCAGTGCAAAAACTCCCTCTTCCTTTCCCTCCCCCTTCTGAAACTCAGGGTACCCTGTTATCTATTATTTCCTTCTTTTAACTATATATATTTCCTAAATTTCTTACACCTTTTATTTCTTTTTTCCAATTCTAATCCTTGCTCCAAATTATTTTTAATTTTAACTATTTAATATTACTAAGACATCTTTTCCTTATAATACCACTTTCTTTTTGAAGCTAATTAATCTTACTTGTAATTACAAAGAGAATACCATTTCCTGACTCTAATTTTTAATTTAAAAATAATAGTGCTTTTTCTCCCCAACACTTTTCCATATAGGGAGTACCATTTTCCATTCTTCAAGTACTTTCTTCTTCCGATTATCTTTTAAAGACTCAATAACAATATTAGCTTCCGCCGTATCGTATAGTTTAAACAACCAGTCTTTTAATGTTGGTATAATTTTTTGTTTCCACACTTGGCCATAACATATTCTTGCTGCTGTTATCATATATAGTATTATTTTCTTCTGTGATTTATTAATACCTAATTCATCTTTCATATTAAGTAGATAAATTTGAGGTATCAAATCAAATCTTATTTTTAACATTTCTTGTATTATACTGTGTACCATTTCCCAGAATTTTTTAGCTCTTTTACATTTCCACCATACATGATAAAATGTACCACATTCTTCACATTTCCAACACATATCTTTTACGTTTTTTTGCATTTTTGCCATTTGTACTGGTGTTATATACCATTTGTATAACATTTTATAATCATTCTCTCTTAAACTAACCAGTGTTATTAACTTCCAAGTTGTATTCCAAGCATTTTCCCATTTCTCCATTGTTATTACATCTCTTATATCTTGTGCCCACTTTACCATTGTTGTTTTCACTTCTTCTTGCTCATTTTGCCCTGCAAGTAAAATCTTATATATCTGACTTACCCTATGTTTTGTTCCGTATTCTAATATTTTATCAAATTCTTTTCCTTTTAATTCAAACCCTTCTTCGTCCCTATCTTTTTTATATCTCTCCCACAATTGTCTAATTAACAACCAATGAGTATTCCAACCATCTATCTGGAGTTCATTTTGGGTTTTAAAGCTTATTTCTTCCCCTTCTATCTTTAATACATCTCTATATGTTATCCATTCTCCTCTTCTTGTTTTTTCTTTATTATAAAATGCCTCGTGAACTGAAACCCATAACAGTATCTTTAGGTATAAATGTCTTTTGTATTTCATCCATGTTGTTATCAAAGCTTTTCTTAAGATGTTATTTTTAAAATGTTTATCTATTGACCCTTTACCATACCAAATATATGCATGCCATCCAAAATTTAAGTCCTCTCTCTCTAAATATAATACTCTATTATTCCTCAGTGTAATCCATTCTATTATCCACTCCAAATTATTTGCGTGATAGTATAGCTTTAAATTTGGTAGGTCCATTCCTCCTCTTTCTTTTGTATCTTCTAAAATTTTCATTTTTATTCTAGATCTTTTTCCTTTCCATATTAAATTTCTTATATCTTTATTCCAATCTTTAAAGAGTTTCTCATTCTTAATTATTGGAAGATTTTGAAATAAGAAGTTCAATTTTGGTAATATATGCATTTGTCAACTGCTATTCTTCCTAGTAACGATAAATCTAATTTTTCCCATCTTTTGAGATCTACCCTAATTTCTTTCCATACTTTATTATAGTTATTTTCATATAGGTCTACATTATTTTTTGTAATTGTAATGCCCAAATATTTCACTTTTTTAGCTATAGTAAATCCTGTTATTCTAATCAACTCTTCTTCTTCCTCTTTCCTTATATTTTTTGTAATTATATTCATTTTTCCTTTATTTATCTTATAACCTGATAATTCCCCAAATTTTTTTAATATATCTATTAGGATTTCTATACCGTTTAATGGGTCTTCTATTATAATCGCCAAATCGTCCTCATATGCATTTATTTTATATTCCTGATTCTTTATTTTTATTCCCTGTATTCTCTTTTCTCTTCTAATTTTATTGTTCAATAATTCTGATATTAGTATAAATAGCAATGGTGACAGAGAGCGTCCTTGCCTTACTCCTCTTTTAATTTCTATTTCACCTGACTTTTCCCCATTTATAAGAATTTGAGCTTTTTGATCTGTATATATTGTTTTTATCCATTTTAAAAAAAAGTTACCTAAATTCAATAATCTTATTGTTTCTTCTAAAAATCTCCAATTAACTCTGTCAAATGCTTTTTCCGTGTCTAGAAAGAGTAGAGCTGCTTTCTTTTCATTATGGTTGTGGTAATATTCTATGGCATTTAATGATGTTCTTCTATTCTCCTTTATGGCCCTTCCCGGTAAGAATCCATTTTGATCAGGATGTACTATTTCTTGCAATACTTTTTTTAGTCTTTCTGCTAATATAGTCATTAATATTTTGTAATCCACATTCAAAAGTGCAATAGGTCTATAATTCCCTACTTCTAAACAATCCTTCCCTTCTTTTGGAATCATCGTAAGGTTAGCTTGTCCCCATGAAGGTGGCCATATCTCCTTGTTCAATTCCTTCATTAACTTATATAGTGGATCTACCAATTGTTCACTAAATATTTTATAATATAGCGAGGAAAAACCATCTGGTCTCGGTGTTTTACCTGGTTTTTGCTTCCTAATCGATTGTAAAATTTCTTCTTTAGTTATTTCTTTATTTAGTTCTTCTCTTTGAGTTTCTGTAATTGTTAAATTCCCTTCTTCTTTTATATATTGCTCTATATTCTCATTTTCCCATTGATCAGAGTTTTGTTCTGCAAATAAATTAGCATAATATCTTTCAAAAGCCATTTTTCTATCATCTTGTTTTACTAAAAGCTTCCCCTTTTCTTTTATTTGTGTCACTATTCTTTTCTCTTTCGCTTTTCTGACTGTATATGTTAACCATTTATTTGTTTTATTCGCAAAGAAAAAATTTCTTTGCTTTGCCAATTTCAGTTTCTTTTCTATTTCATAAGTATCCTGTAAAGAAATTTGTTTTTGTAGCACTTTAATTTCTTCGGCAATCTTATTATCCAAAGGGGAAATTTTCAATTTATTCTCCAGATGTTCTATTTCTTTTAATATTTTTTGGTCTTTGTTTCTTTTCTCTTTTTTTTATTTTTGCCTCTTGTTCAATTAGCAAACCTCTCATAACTGTCTTTCCAGCTTCCCATACCATTCCTATATTCACTCTTTTATTCAAATTCTCCATAAAGTACCATTTTAAGATTTCCTTACCTTTTTCTACTATTATTTCTTCTTTTAATAGGTTCTCATTTAACCTCCAGTTAAATTCTTTTTCCTGTTCTCCAATGTTATTATCATAGGACTGTGATCTGAAATATTTCTTTGCAATATTTCCATTTTTTTATATATACTTACTTATTGTTTTAGAATTCCATACCATATCTGTCCTCGACAATGTTTTATAAATTTCTGAAAAATATGTATAGTCTTTCTGTAATCCATATAAACTTCACCATGTGACAACTAACATTAGGTCTTCTGTCATATCAAATACTATTTTTGGTAACTTCCCTTTATGTTTTGTTTGCTTCTTTATTTTGGATCTATCTAATTCTGGATGTGCGACGCCATTCCAATCTCCCAAAATTAGTAATTCTTTATATTCTTTGCTTTCTAAATCTCTAATTTTTTCCCATAATTTCTCATAAAATTTTTCTTTATTTTCCAATGGGCCGTATATCCCTATCACCAATACATTTGTATCCAGTATATTTACTTCTACCCCTATATATCTCCCTTGATTGTCATTTAATATTTCTACAGTCTCATATTTTGAGTTCACATAAATTGCTATTCCCCTCTTTTTTTCTCTATATCCAATACAAATACTTTTCCTATTTTGGGATTTTCTAAAAAATTGTCCTCATTTTTTTTTATGTGTGTTTCTTGAATACAATATATGTCACATTTTTGCTTTTCTAAATAATGAAAAAAAAATTCTTCTTAATTACCGAATTCATCCCTCATATATTCCAAGACAAGATTTTTATCCTCATTTTAAGTTCTAAACTTCTTCTTTTGTACTTTCTTATCCTATGCAGTCTCTTCTTCCAGTAGACTCTCTTCCTCTATCTCTTCTTGTTCTTCTAGCTCTTCTTGCTCTTGTTCTTGTTCTTTTAACTCCTCTTCTTGTTGAATATCTAGTTGTTCTCCTTCCTTTTTCTGTTCTATTATTTCACTCATATTCTTTTTATCTTGTTTTCCATCTTTCTTTTTCTCTCTCCCTTCTTCTTCCTCTCTTCCCCTTTCCATATTTTGTCTCTTTCCTTGTCTCTCTCCTTGTCTCTTCCTTTCTTCTTTCAATCTTTTCAAAAAATTCTCCGCTTTATTTATCGTATTTATTACATATCTTCTTTTATTATATGTCAATACAACTCCTTCTAACTTCACCCATCTGTATGTTATTTGCTGACTTTTGAGTTCTTGCACTAAAAAGTGATAATCCTTTCTTTTCAATACATGAGACGGTACATCTTTAAAAAAATTTAGTTCTTTTCCATCAATGATCAACTTGTTTGTGTAGCTCTGAGATATGATAAATTCCTTGAAGGCTTTTTTTTTCAAGGTAGTGCTAGTGGTAATATACCCCTCCTGTCCCCCAAAATTGGGATTCAATCACATTCTTCCCCTCGGAGAAGAGAACTTTAATCCCTTCAGAATTAACTCTCTGGCAAGGACAGTTCAACCACATGGCAACTAACTGTAGCGTCTCTCTCAGGATTGGAGTTGGTGGGTGGGTGGGTCAGTTTGTTGAGGAGAGTTTTATGCTGATGGCAAACTTGTAGGTAACAAATGTATAGCTACACACAGATTAAACATGGTAACCCAGAGTGCTAGCAACAAAAAGAATAAAGAGGCAGTTTATTTAAACTCAACATCTCAGAGACAGCAACAAGACAAGAGAGGAAAATAAAAACCTCTACCTTCAGTTTTCCATTTACCTTGATGTGAGTTTTGGTACAGCTCTTCTTTCTTTAATTTCTGTATACAGCCAGTGTTTTCTGGAGAGGTTACAGATCAGCGAACTCATGAATCAAGCTTAGGTAAGTGTGGGGAAATGGAAGGGAAAAGGGGGATGAGAAAGATGGAATGTGTACAGAGTAGGATATTCTAAGAAGTATAAATATTGAGACCATTCTTCTGAATGCTTCAGTAAATATCTAGATTGTGATTCATCATTTAAAGAAAAACATTTAAAATGAGGGCTAAACTAGGATGTGATGGAGTGCTACATAGGTACATCTCACATAAAGTGCAGTGAAGTGGTTAGAGCAGAGGTGAGCAACAGCTATCAATAGAGATGCTGCCTCCTTTTTTTTTTTTTTTTTTTTTTTGCCATTTTGAGATCCCACCACTACCATCATGAATTTTTCTGGCCAAAAATGATGGGGAATTGTGCACCTGAAAGCCTTCAGTAAATTCATTTCTCCCTTTAAACAAAGCCACACATTTTGTTTTCGGTGAAAATTAACTTTTCCCCTGCAACTTGGACTTCTAGGCACTTTTGGTAAAGACTCCAAATGGACCCTAATTGTCCACGCCTGGGTTTCAGTGTTGGACTGAGATGTAGCAGAAACAGTGACACTGAGACTGTTGCTCTCAACCCAGCCTACCTCACGGGAGACATGGGAAGAGAAAGAACCATGTACATCACTCTTAAAGGAAGCTTGTATATAAAGGTAACTAAAAAATAAGAAATAAATAACAAAACCTACAAACAGATGGGATTAACTTTGATACACAGGCATCCCCAGAATTCAAAGGTCTGCATTTTGATGATCCACTCTTTTGACTCTTTTCAGCTGTGACCAGAACCTTTCAATGTACAGTCTGTTTTTTTTACCTATTTCATCGTATTCCCACAATCTTCCATGAGCTTCTGTGGCCACACACTACTTTTTATCTCAATTGACTGTGCTATTTAGATTTTGCATGCATTTGTGAGTGGTATCTAGTATATTATTTACATTTTTCAGCAGCCAAAATGAATTTGCAAGCTAAAATGAGACTGGGTTCCACATTTTGACGTTTCCAGTTTTTGACAGTGCTCTGGTCCCTAACCTGTCAAACAAGTGGGGGAACCTGTTATGTGCACGTGACCTTATTGAGCAAACAAAACTTTCTTTTTGGGGAGAAATATCATTAGCATTTTAGTAATAACCCAGTGCCCCATCTTGGCAGTCTGTCTGTACTTGTCCTTTTCAAGTCTCCTGCAGAATGTGAACTCACACTTTTTCATGGGTGTTGTGACTTTATCTTGAGAAATAACACTGACACTAATTAGGCATAGATGCTGATAACACATGTTCCCTGATTGACAAGCACAGTACAGAGAAGCCGTACCATACACACATCTTATTAACATGCCCACCACCCAAGAGCCACACCATTCATTAGCTAGTAATTATTTAGGCAAAGTGCCTTCAGAAAAGTTTAACTTGAGTACCATGTCATCATTTATGAAAGAACCAAACTTTTCCTCCCTGGAAGTCAGACATAATTTATCAGATGAGCTATTTATCTTTTAATCTAAATTCTAACCAGCTCTTTTCCTTTGGTTCATTTGCTCCTTTTATCATTTCTCATCTTTGCTCCAAACTGAAAATTCATAAAGCCCAGGAATTCTGTTTTAACTTGCACATTGTGCATCGCACTGACAAGCAGAGATGATCAGATATTCTGAAAATTTTTTAAGTTTTAAATTTTGATGACTCTCAGTGTTGAACCTGAAAAGGAAATTCTGTAGCATCAGATCTTTTTGTTTTCTATCTTCTTTTGTGTTTCCATTCCTTAAAAAAGTCTTCTGTAGTCCAAGTCTGATCACAATAATATAGTCTAAAATATGTTGTGGAATGGAAATAAATACACAATAACAAGAAGGAGGGAGACAAACCACTTTCTGTGATAGTTCCACCAGTACATCTCATAAAGGTAATTAAAAGGGGTCAGAAACAACAATAACAAAAAAAGTCTATAAATTACCCAGAAATTAATTAGTTGAGCTACATTGGCATATCTCCTTGTAGCAATTCACTCTCAAATGTAACATATACACTGGTGCCAGGACTAGGCATGGCTAGAGTAGCCAGGAACACGGTCGCTGTAAGCATGGTTATATCTGGATCAAATCCATTGTGCTGGATTCCATTATTCTTTGATCTGTGTGTAAGTGTGTGTGTCTCTACAAGTGTGTGTCTGCAGCTGAATGGGTTGGGAGAGCCATTAACTGTTCCCCTTTCAAGGCCAGCATCCACTATGGTGGGCACCTGCTAAGGTCCACACACTGCAGCTAGGAACCCACTGCTTTTAAATCCCTTTGCCCTGAAGCTTCTTACTGAGGACGCTTCCTCATCCATCTCCTGTAAAGAACTGATTAATGAATTAGGCAAAGAGAAGGAGTAGTGTCACTCCTTTCTCTCTCTTTTTTAGAACAAAATTGTATGGCAACTGCAGAATGCAGATGAGGTGGGCCTACCACCAAAGGTACTGAAGGCATTTTGCCCAAGCCCATTCTGGCAAAAAAAAAAATATGTAAAATTTCAATACGATAATGTTATAATGTTCAAACTTTAAATGAGCAACAATGGGGGTTGGAAGAGTACAGATATATTAGGCCATTAAGTTTGATGATCCGTTCCCTTGTAATGCTTCTTATTTTTTATTTTGTGTGTATATGTATACATGTCTATGTATATTGTACATATGTGTGTAATACTGGCTATATTGTGCATATATGTGTGTATTTAATAAAAATTATATATATATATTTTAAAAAACCCCTTAAGGTTATATAGTTCTCTCTGTTTTTCAGCTCAAAATTCATAGTTACTTTTTTTGGCTAGGGCATTCCACCACCACTGCCCAATCACAAGTGGATGATAAAGCAGATTGGACATGGTGATTTAGAGCTGGAAAAAGGGCCTGCACAGAAGTACTTAAGCAGCTTTTCAGGGTCCACTCTTCTTTCATTCACATCAACACACTGTCAAGGATGTTCTGTTTTGTTTTGTGTTTCCACAAAAAGAAAAAGAGGAAAGAACTTAAGATCACATAGCATGTAATCTGAGTTCTGTTTTGTCGGGGGCTGATGGGAGTTGTAGTCCAACATGTTTGTGGAAAGTCATTCTATCCCAACTCCATCTGGTTGATGGTTGTGGAAAGTCATTCTGTCCTAATTCCATCCTCCCTACCACCTAAACATCCATTCCCTATTTTCTTTCATCAGTTCTATTTGTCCTTGTTACTCTTTTTCACTAGTCCATTCCAAAGCTAAACCTGATTTATTTGTTTGTTTGTTTGTTTGTCTTGTGCATACCCTGCTTTCCCTTCGAGGATTTAATACAAGGAACTATTTTATTGTACTTTTAAAATAAGCTTGCAAGAACGCTTGCTGAGATACAATACCAACACATATGGTTGTTCCACGTACATATAAATGTATGAATGATCTGAAAAAGAAATATAGTGTTGAAGTTATAGCAATCTACCCAGTGCTACAAACAAGAAACAAACTGATTTCAGCATTCCCAGATCCAAGTGCAACATCCTATTTGTCTTGCACAATGGCTATACCACATTTGCTGTAATGAATTCATTGTAATTATCTATAGATTACTTATAGGAATTATAGTAAGTTATAGATTCCCTGTCATCTCCAGGGAATCTTTTTATGCACTTCATAGTTAACAATAAAAACATTTATGAATATGATGTTCAAAATATTAATTTCTTACAGTGTAAGTAGCCTGACAGGATAGCAAAATTAATGGATATAGCATTTTGTGGTTTGGTTATTTTATTTTTTTAATAAAAACCTGTTTTAGTGTTGTAGCTCGCAGATATTATACCTGTCCAGGTAGTTCCTAATTGACATAAGGATGAGTTTTGCAAGATAAACTGCAGCCTACCAGTGTTTCATTTGTAGATCTATAGCTACCCACAATTTGGACCTGACAGAGAATTAATAGAATATCCTTTTTTGAGAATTTAGAATTGCCAGCAACAGTAGCAACAAAATCGTGAGATTTAGGAATGATTTCTAATCATTGTTGTTACTGCTGCTGTTGTTGTGTGCCTTCAAGTCATTTTCACTTATCATGACCCTAAGGCAAACCTATTGCAACTTATCACACCAAGTGTGACAAACCCCAAGGGGGGGGGCTTAGCAACGGAGCCACCTTAGCAACCCAGAGGGTTCAAAATGATTGGCTGGTGCAAATGGAACCCATGCTAGCCTGAGGGAGGGGCTAGATGGGGGAATGAGTTTTGCTGAGAGAGATGAGAGATCTGATCTGAGAGTGTGTGAGAGAGATAAAGAAAGTTTTTGCCATTTCCAGATGTTGTGCTGGTTGCTAATCCTTAAGTTACCAGGTACTTTTACCTTGAAAATGTATTAAATAAAGGTTTGTTTATATTTTTATAAAGAGCTGCCTCAAGAAAGTCTCGATATACTCTGTACTGGGTTACACACACTACCATCAATACCATCAGTGACACAGTCATTGGAGACATAAATCCATGCTTTGCCCTATCTCTGAAAGAGTACGGATTTGGGGAAAGCAGTAGAGGGAGGTAATCTGGGAGGAGAAGCCAGTGGGGTACAAAGAGTGAGAAGGAGCTGCATTCTCTAGAGAGGGAAAATAGGAGCAGACCTAAGTGTCATAACCCTGGCTTGATCCAGAGATCTCCCTGGCTGTTCAGACCTGGACATATAGAGGTGTCAGGCTGGGCAGGCCGTAAGTCTTCACATCAAGGTCGCTCACCGGGTTTCCATGGCCAAGGAGGGAATAGTACCCTGGTCTCCAGACCTGTAGTCTAATACTCAAACCACTACACCACACTGGTTCTCATTGTCACAATTCTGGATAGCTGAAACAGTATATCAACTTATACTGTTATGTATCTGTTGCATAAATGTGTGTTACAAAATCTTTTCTGGAATTTTCATTAATTAGCAGTGTTGTCTTTCCATGCATGCATGTATACATGCATTCTTGTTTTTCACTACACGCCCAAAGTCTAAAAGTCAAATACAGAATTTTGCACTCCACCTGTGTCTGAAATGTCAGTGTTACGAGGGAGAGATGATTAATTCTGTCTGACTGGCTCTGGCTTCCCTAACATCCTTAGTGCCCAATTGTCAAAGAATAAAGCAGGTGGCCTATAAGTCTGTACATCCTGTTTTCCTTATCTTCAATATACTCAGAGCCATGTGGATACAAATGCCAACTTAGATTTGCAAAATAAGTAGTTTTATGATCAATGTATGTTTAACACACATATGCACGCATTCACACCCACAGCTCTTCGTCAAGCACTCCAGGTAGTTGTTCACTGAGATAAAATGTTATTTTCTCATCTCTTGAAACAGCCACACTTAAAATAAGGAAGAACAAGAGAGAAAAGGGGTCTGGGGAGACCATTTTCTGAGGCAAGAAAACAAAGAAGCCTACTGAGAGAACAGCGAAAACATATTTTTAAAAAATCAAGAACAGCCATATCAATGACAGAAAGAGAGAAAAGATGAGGAATGTAACTGAGAAAGTCTGAGAAGGTGGGTAGAAGGAAGAGGATTAGACTAGGGAGTCACATGTTTTCCTCTCTTCTCAGAAAAACGTATGTTGCTTTTTTCCACTTCCCACCTCAAGAGCATCCCACAAGACAGAAAAGCCTCTGAACTCAATGAAACTCTGTCCCTAATGCTTTAAAAACCAATCTAGAAAAGAAAATAGTATCTTAGGAAGTACAATTTGTCCTGTCACTGTGCTGTATGCAGTGCTGGGGAAATGAATAGCAAGGGAAGAATGTGTTTGATACAAGTTAAGGGTACCATTGGCTGGCTGATTCAGTGAGATCCTAAAGTAAGACATGACACGTGGTGCCTGCAACATGATAAATGGTTGGGGTATGCAGTTGTTGGGGACCATCTAAAGTAAATGCAAGCTTAAAAGGAACTGGGAATGTTAGGAAAATTAGAGCTGATGGAACAAAACAAAAAAGTCTTCAGAGTGCAAAAAGTATTGCATTCTGAAGATCTTGCATGGCCCCAAAACAAATGAGGTTGTGTTGTGAACTGGGGCCTGGATCAAGGCCATCACACCAAAACACATTTGAGGATGACCAATTTTAGAGAAAGCCATTACCTGGAATTCTGTGGTTAGTCCCAAACAGAGTAGTCCTATTGATTCAATTGTTAAAGGATGAGTCAACACATAGGTAAATCTCAATGGTTCTAGCCTAGTGAAGACTAACAACAGAATTTAGACTATTGAGTGAAAAAAGATTTATTCACTGATTATTGGATGCAGCATTCCTATTCTGTACACAGCCAGCAAGTTCTCCTGGTGGCCAGGGCCTCTTCTTACCATATTCTACCATATTGTCAGTTCACCACTGACAATTAAAATTGGGAATGATAGTTAGTTAGTTAGTTATATTCTACTGTTCTTCCAGTGCGTGTGACCCAACATAGATTAAAAACAAAATGCATAATGGCTGTAATAAAAAGTTTAGAAACAAGTAAATAAATTGTCTTTTTTTTAAATGTATGTGTGTGTGTTTGTATGTTTGCTTGTGATGTCCTTCTAGTCAAGGAAGTGAAATGGATGGTAAACATTTAAACAATTATGCACCAGTCCTGGGCCTGATATGGGTGGGATCCTGTTTAAAGGTTTAATGAGGGAAGCTGGCCCGGCAGATGCATTCTTTTTTCAGCCTCACCTTGTATTCTGGAAGCCTAGCCAAGTGAACCATTTTATTCATTCCACTTTATTGAGTATTTCTAGGTAAGTAAAGGAAAATGCAAAACAAGTGACTTTGGCCCTGGATTGCCGTACCCAGTCAGGTTTTTTGCTCATCAAATGTAGCCTAGCTTTGAGTCCCATGGCAGGAGAAAGGCAGATGATAAATTGAATAAATGGATGGATGGATGGATGGATGGATGGATGGATGGATGGATGGATGGATATTGAGAATTTTCCATGGTGGTACTTTTCAAGATTCTACAACCATAGCTAGCTCACCAAATTACTTTTAACCTTTCCTATTACATACAAATAGCATTTATTTGTCACCATTGTTTTGTTCATGTATGAATCAGAGTTCTCTGAGCAGAGACCATATAATTGTTTATATGTGCCGAGTGGTGGTAGAAAGCATGAGTCGTGAGCTACAAGTCAAAGCTCAGCCCACACATGCACCCATTGGACCCACTGGTCCCATTCTTGGAAACACGGAATGAAAATAACAGCCTCCCTTTCAAGACTGTTGTCATTATTGCCTAGGCAATATAGGCAGGGAAACCTGCATTGTGCTTGGCACTAAACACTCATTAAAATTTTTGCAAGAGACAGTTAAGGATGTGAAGTCTCTGTGCAGACACTGTATCCTTATGCTTAAGGGGCTCAAAACCCCCATGTAGGAAGATCTTCCCTGTTGCTTTTTTGGATACAAAATATTTTATAAATGAATAACCAGTGATTTCTGCTCACATCCATGCCAGAGGGATGGTGAATCTGTTCTAGGTTTTAGTTTGAACTCTAAGGGAGCTATCCAAGGTGCTGAAACTTTTGGGGATAACATTTAATGTCTTAGCTAGCTCATGTAACATCTAGACTGGAATCCAGTGCAGATTCACAACACCACTGATGTGGAAGCCCATCCACCACAATGACAAATAGCCCCTCATCTCTGGGCTCTGCAGATCAAAAATGGGGTTGCCACTTTTTCTATTAAATAGCATGAAACTATTATTCATAACATCAATTTGATTTCCATCTCATTTAAAAGTCTTGTAATGGTTGAACAGCAGCAAGTACTTAGAGTCTTTACACAAACATTGCATGATACAGAAAGACAAAGGCCTATACCTTTTGGCTCATGGAGTTAGACCTGTTTATTTTACTGTACTATCCCAAATGATCTTCCTTAAGATCATCCAAATGTGCAGAACATTTGTTCTTGAGAGACTTCTTGTTCTACCTATAGTAGTACTCCAGGACAGATTTTTCTAAGAATTTGATTTCTGTACAGACCATCCCCATATGAGATAGGAGCAATTGAAATTCTGACTCATGTGTTTTGGTACTGTGATTTGTATTATGATGTGAGACATCTTTTATTCATCCTCTTCTGTAAAGACTTAGATAAGAGCCTGATAATGGGCTGTTCATCACATAAAGTTCTTTATGTTGCTGAGTAGGTGGGCGTTTGGGGCAGAGTGGTAATTGACAAACATATTAGAACTCAGCGGCATTAGCTGAACTTGATTAATTGTGTTTTCTCCTACTGTTTCCTGTTATTTAAGTCTTATTATTTTAATTTGAATGTGATATGTAGCTACAAAATACTTGGCAGGACATGACTTGAGTTCTTGAGTTGCCAGTTTCTTTTAGAACTGCATTTCTACACTTGCAGACCCTAGACCTTGGGGCTCCTTTGCATAGGATTTACGTCTATGTAAATAACAAGCACACTGTTGCATATATTGATAAATTGTGGGCATAAGAACATAAGAACATGCTGCGTCTGACTAAAGATCTGTCTGGCCCTCCTACACATGTTTCCCAGCAAGTATGAAATCTGATAATCAAAAGTATAGCCCTTGTGACTATTACCTGTTGATAGCCTTATCCTCCAGAGGCAGTGAGAATATATATTGCCTTTACACTACACTCTTATAGGATTATGGCTATGCCCACAAAAATCCTGAGATTTTAGTTTGGGGATTGTTAAAGGGTGAGCATTCTAAGTACCTCTCCCAAAACTGCAAATCCAAGGATTCCAAAAGATGGAACCATGGCAGCTGTAGTGGAATCATAGTGCTGTAAGGACATAATGTGAAAAGGGCCAAACAATGTTCCATATATATAATGGAAATCTCAGAAGCAGGATGTGGCTGTAATGGTACCCTTCTACTAATGTTTCCCAGCGACATGTATGGAATCTGATAATGGGAGATATAGCCATTGTGACTATTACCTGTTGATAGCGTTACCCTCTAGGGCCAGAAAGAATATATATTTCAGCCTCCAGCCAGACTCAGGCACTTTCCACAGATGCTGTTGTCCTGGCATGGGGACAGGAGAGGAGCGGGTCTGTGCCATCACTTCTCCATGACGTCATCATGGTACTGTCCTTCTCCCACCACCAGGTGGAGCAATTGCAGATTAAATCATTGATGGATTGTCTTCATCAATGATGCGATCGTGCCACCATCCTGCACTTACCTGGCCTGCAGAAGCCCCGGAAGCACAATGGAGGTGCCTCCTGCCCCAGCACAGCCTGGGAAAGTGCCTGTGGAAGGAAGAGGTGTGTCCTTCATGATTCCTTCAGCAGGGAGTCAGTATGTACAGAGGGGAGCACTCCTCTCATCATGCTCCCTTCCAGAGCCACTGCCAGGATCGCCACCAAAGCACGATAGGACAAGGTAGGGTGTGGAAAGGGCCACAGAGTAGGAAAGAGTTAGATTTATCCATATAGCTCAGTCATGTCAACAAAGCATCCTTCCAACAAAATATGAGCAATTGACAACCTTGAACCAGCCTAGATAGAAAGAGGTGCTGCAGAGAGTTGCACTGAGGCACCCATCTCTGCAGCAGGCAGTCACTCATTTTATCTACAGGTTAAGAGTCTTGGCAGCACTTCCAAAGACAGCTGGTCTCCCTGTAAATAAATGGGAGGTTTGTGTTTCCATGGTGACAGGGTCTTTTCTACCCCCATAAGCCTCAAAACATGCTCACAAATTAAATGCTAAAAATACCAAAGAGAATAGGAGAGCAAAGGTTCCATTTTCGCTCCCCGTCTCAGACTAATTTAAATGCATTGACGCTACCCAAGAGGGAAGCAGTTCTTTCAAGTTCAAAGATTTTGAACTGAACTAATAAAAGAAAACATGGAGACGTCGTAGCAGAATGAGGCGTGCAGGGTTTGTTGATGCAAGATGGTGTCTGAAAGAACTAACAAAGTATGTGGAGGCATAGTAATGTTCATTCTTTTTTTAATTGTGCCGCTTGGTCCTTTGCTTTCCATCAAATGGGATCCAATCGGGAGAATGAGTTTGCCAAAGCCAACTGTGGCCCTGCTTCCGTTCCTTCTAAAGAAGCTGTGAGTAAGCATTAGATGAGACAGAGTGTCAGTCTCAAATCCACACCTAACCATTTCCCTCTCCGTACACAGGTTTTGGAATATGATAATGAGTCTTAAGAGTTCCCCATATCTGAGCAATTGAGATGATAAAGCAGTGTCACTTGCCATCATAATAGCTGTAGAGAACACAACATTTCTCAGTTCTCCAACCAACAGGTGGTGTCAAGGACAGCCTTTTACAAAGAATTTTCTTTCTGGAGAAAGAGTGCTGGAAACCTGGGACACTAACTGTAATCAACTATTTACAAATAAGGAGGCAGAGCAGGAGCAGAAAATCCAGTCTCAGCACAGAAGAGAAATTGGAGCATTGTTATTGTTGTTTAAAGTAATTATGTATAGTTTTCGTTCCACAGTCCACAAAGAGTTACCATTGTAGTAACCACTGCAGTTCTGATTTTTGAAAAGTAAATCCCTATCTGTTGATTTAATAGTTCTTCTCTAGCTGAGACTATTACTCTAGGTGGGACTCTTAACTATTTAAATGCAGGAAAAAGATACCACAGTCCTCTTGGTGAATTATGATGGTATACATTTAACTTATGCCATCAACAGTTTTTGGTTGCTGTTGCAGAGTTCAGAAATCTTTACCAACCATGGAACAATAAAAATACATACACACGCACACACAAAATGCAGACTTCATCAGCAGTGTAGGAATAACTGAAGGTCCCTATTGTGTGGCCTATTGCCACACATCCAGAAAAAATAGCTGGACAAATCTCCTCTGATGTCCTTCCTCTACAGCAGCACAGAAATGGCCATGTTTGGTGGGGGGCTGCATTTCTTACAACATGGGTTTTTGAAGTGTAGTATCAGGAGACATAGCTACAGAGATGTAGCTATGAGCCACACCTACAGCTCTCGATGCAGGATTCCAGCCAGAATTCTTAATAAAGAATAGGGTTTATTAATGGAATCTGAATGCTCAGCCTAGTGGGAAATTATGCAATGAAGATTTGACCATTGTCATTTCAATTACAGAAAATAATAAGCTAATCCTCACATGAAAGCTTAGAGAAAGAGAAAAGCTTGGGATGTTTCATGGAATGTTCATTAACAGGAGCTCTTATAACTTCTCAAGTAAAATATTTACTCCAGATAATCTACATCCTTCAGAATACAGAATGTTCCTCTCTTCAAACAGCCATAGCAGATATTTGCAGTCAACTGTTCTGCATGCAAGAAACTTGATGGGTTACTGCATGTCATGAAGTCCATTGTGTACATTTCTAAGCATTGCAGTAAAGTAAAACTTCTCTTGAGCTTTGGAAACTTCAGTTGACCTTTAGAGATAGAGTTTAGGCATCCAAAGAAAAAGGACAGCCAAAGTAAACAAGAGAATGTGAACACAGCAAATAGAAGAGTTCTAGGTGTGAATGCTTATCAGTGCCTTACTCTCTGCAGTGCTAGAAATTTGGGGACTAAAGGAAAATTTCATTGGGGGCAGAATTATAATTTGGAGGGTTAAGCTCCTCATGTTGCCTCGGTTTTAGTTATGCCCTGGGTCTCTTCAACAAAGCAGCAGTCATTCCATTCTTCCATTTTGCAGATTTTGTAGCCTATATTTTTCCTTCCAAGAAGCTTCTCCAACTAACAGTTCTTGTGGCAGTTCAGGAACAAGTATTCCTTGTTGTAGCCCTGGTAGCTCCTGACACTTAGGCCCTTTCTGCACCCTACCTGATCCCAGCGGTGTCCTGCAGGGATATTGGTAGAGGTTTCCTTGGGAGGGGAGCATGACAGGAGTGCTGCCCTCCACACTGGCTTCCTGTGGGAATGCAGGAGGCATGATGGCCATGCCTCTTGCTTCCGCACTGCAGCCAGGTACTGTCCCAAGCTGCGCTAGGGCAGGAAGCACAGCCATTGTTCTTCCTGACTCTCTGTAGCTCAGGTAAGCATGGGCAGGTGGTGAGAGCTTGGTGCAATTGCTGGTCATTGACAGGGAAAATCCGTCAATGATTTGTGGCATGATCATGCCACCTGGGGATGGGAGAAGGACAAGACTCAGACGATGTCATGCATAAATGTCATCTGGGTCCTATCCTTCTCCCATCCCCAGTGCAGCACAACAACGTCCTACAAAATGGCCATAAATATAAAATCATGCCATTTCACATCACGAAGCCTCACCCTGGATCAATATGGAGATAGTATAGAGGCCACATCAAACATGACACACTTTCAGTCTGAAGTATTAGTCCATTTTTTAGAAAGCTATAGTAGATGAAGGGATGGATTATCACATTCAAGAGAGCAATGAAATTATAAAATGATTCTAAAATCTGATGAAAAGGTGTGTAACTTCAGCTAAGATGGAACTTTCTTTGTTAATATTTTGGTTAAATTGCTTTGTGTGTGAGACAGAGAGATTGAGAGTTCAGCATTTGAACATTTCTTGTCAGAAGTTATTTCCACAATATACAGAACATTGTGATTTCTTATGTGCGTAGTCCAAAACATGAGGCCGCCTTGGTTTTTGGAAGCCACCTTGGGTCTCACTTTGGCAGAAAAGGTGGCATATAAATACAATAAATAAATAAATAAATAAATAGTCTGCTTCCTAGAAACTTTGCAAATAGGAGATATATTTAGAGATACAGAACGATAAAGAGTTCACTCCCACCAAACCTGGGACACAGAGCCTACCCCATGACAATTAAAATGCCTCTTGTACAGAGCAACACGAAGGCACCCCAAAGAAAGAACATCTGGCTACCGGAGGTCCTACTACCAACACATATTCAACTAACTATCCCTGAGGAAGAGAAGAGGATATGTAAAAACAGCTAAGACTACCCAGCAGTTTCAACAATTGCTCTGGAGCTGGAGTTCCAGATTTCCCAGTGCAGAGAACACAGGTAATAACATAGGTTAGAGACGTGAGAACATCTCAGCCTCACTTGTTATAGTCCTTCAAATCCCTCCAACTTTTTCTTCCTAACTTCATTTCGCATCATGTTAGGAAATTTTGACTAGTGTTCTGTTTGAGACTTAATTCTTCATAAAGGCCTTACATGTGTGCAAGACTGAATTGAGTAGCTTCACAATGTTGATATTCCCCTAGGGGCTGCCATGATGTTACAACATGTGGGCATCCATTGCAGACTGAAACCCAATGGAGTGACTGATGTGCAATGGCTCGATGCAGAAGGGGAACCAATGCACACTAAGGTACTCCCCACTGCCCATCTGGACATTAGTTAGGGCAGGAGCACCTGACATGCATCAGAAGTGTCCAGTGCTCATCAGAAGTTCCTGATATGCATTACCAGTGCCTGGATCTGCATCTCCAGAATTCACTAACAGGGTTTGTTATGTTTCTTCAATGTATCAATGGATTCATAAAGTTACAAAATGTAAACTGTGATACAGGATTGCAGTCTACACTTTTTATTCCAGTACTGAGATGAGTACACATTTTAAGGGTTCTTATGAGTGTTCTCATTTGTATATACAATTTACCTAATGTACCCCTATTTCCCCACTGCAGCATGTTCACACACACACACACACACACACACACACACATGTATTTTAAATCTTTCCCATTTTAAAATGTGTGCATCTTTAGGTATACACTTTATTTTCCAGGTGGACTATGTTTCTTCTGACACTGAGGTGTTTATTTATTATCTATCTATCTATCTATCTATCTATCTATCTATCTATCTATCTATCTATCTATTTCATGCTTTTCTTCCAAATGGGAGTCAAAGTGGCTTGCAACATAAATTAGAACAGTTGAAACTACAAGAAAAAAAAACATAGGATATACATATAACCTATGTGAAAACAAAATGTTTGATCATGTCCTATTCATATAGACCTTTTGGTATAACTTTTGCTCAGTATGTTACCCTTTTTTATGTTTGTTACGCAGAGAACAATTACGACATTCTTTATAGCTGATTTTTGGTATTGTTCATGGTATTTTCATCTTGTTTATACCATTCCATTCTGTTATGTCCTACCATCATTGTTTCCATATTGGTTATGTATAAGTTATGTTTCTTTTCTTGTACTTCTTAGACTGAGACCCTCCTCCTCCCCCTCCTCCTCCTCCTCCCTCTTCTTCGTCTTCTTCCTGAAGCTTGGAAGATAGGAAAAAGACAGTTTCATGGAATTCATAAATTTACAAAGTTAGCACTTTGATACCACTTGGACTGATATGGTTCCATCCTGGACAACACAGGGATTTATAGTTTGATAGGGGACTTTGACTTCTCTGCCAGAATACCCTAATACTATAGTCCAGAGGGTTGCAATAGAGAATTATATGTACCTTACCAAACTACAAATCTCAAGATTCCACAGGATGAAGCAAAGGCAGTTAAAACTGGTATCAAATAGCTGTAATTTCTCTCTCTCTTTCTCTCTCTCATACACACATACACATGCATGGACACATCTTCACACACAGTTTCTCTGTAATGCACACACATACACACAGTTTTTGGCAAGGGTAGGAAGCATGTATAAAAAGTTCATCAAAAGTTAGGTGTAGGTCACATATTAGAATTCCCTTGGTCCTCAAATATTGTCTTTCCAGAGCATTTATTCTATATATTCTGGAAATATAACCTGCCATCATACTGAGGACTTTGCCAGCGGAGCTTAGTGCAAAGAGGAGGTTTATTTCAATACAGTTTAAGCTGAGCTCTAATAAACCTCATTTGCTAATCTTGTCCTTTTTTGTTGAAGTTCAATATCCTCAATTTGATTTAATGAAAACTATTCCACACAGCAGTAAAATATCTGACTGTTAAAGGGACATTTATTTGAGTTCTACCTGAAGATAAAACCACGTTTCCTGTAAAATTTTAAAAACATCTAAGCACTAACTATATGAATGCATAGTCAATGATAATCATAACTTATATTTCTCCTGACGTGGAGCATCTCAGGAGTTCTCATTTGTCATTATTTTCTGTGGTTATTAGTAAGGAATCTATTTGTTTTAACTTAACTGAAATCAACAACAGGATATATATCCTCAGTTAAAAACAAGTGGACATGGTAAAATGCTTAACAAAAAGGCATGAATCTCTCCTTGTCTCTTCCATTGGGGTCTCTTCCAATACAACTTGATTCTTTCCTTGTTTTTAATGTAGTACTGGAGGATACCAATAGATGACAATGCGGTTTCTGTATAACAACTTTAACAATAATTTCTGGCGATTTTTCTAGTTTATATCCTGTATACTTCAGATTTTACATTACTAACAGTACATAAAACCTGGTTGGGCACACCTTAAAATTTAGCATCTAAACTTTTTAACCCAAATAGATCTGTCTTGCCAATGTATTCATTTCAGCCATATCAAATCATGCAGAATATGTAGAGGTTCTGCAGAACTGCCTTAAGTGATTTGTTAAGTTAGAGGTGGGATATAGATATTGCTGATGCAACAAATATAGTGAGGAATTCCAGTTTTGTAGGTATGTGTGAAGAAAGCACCTGTGTTGAAAAGAAGGTGGGAATACAACAAGGAAAGAGAAAACATTCCTGTTCTACTTCCAAAGTTTGGGGAAAGGATGGGCCTGAAGATGTGTTTTTTTTTCTGCAGAGCTAGTAGGATGGAAATAATAAGGTCACAGTTAACTTTGGCTAGCATCCTTTTGGTAACATAAATAGGGGCACAACTGGGTGTTATGCCATCACACATACTTCTTCAGATCTTACAGGAGGAAATATGCAGTATGGTCTGACCTAGACATATAAGAACAAGCAACAAGCCACTGGGCACAGCTCCATGTCTGTGACCACTGACTGATTGTGGAGGAGCATCCAAGTTTCTTCCATCTGCTTATGAGAACTGAAGGAGGAGTCAGCCCCTCCCTCCATTGGTGAACAATCTCAGATGCATTCCTCCACCTGATCAGTAGTCATGGAAATGTTGCTGCATCCATAGCACACCAGGGAAAGCAGCCAGACAGAGAGAGGTGTCTCTGCCATCTCCTATAAGTATGCTGATGAAAAGTTATGGCCCAGTCATACTATTGTATATATAGTTATAGTATTATATTCCAATAACTGGCAACATCCTATGGCATCCTGAGATTTGTTGTTTCATAAGGTGCTAGAGCTTCACAGCTGAGAATTCTGTAGTCCCTTCCTTCAGGTCTAAATCTCCAATTGACTGAACCATGGCAGTTAAAGTGGAATCATAATGCTATAATTACTTAGTGCCACCAGCATGCTGTAGAATCTCGAATACTGTTACCTTTCTTGACAACAGGGGCATAACAAAGTTACATTTCAAAAGTAACAGAACAAGTAGAAACAAAGGAACATTGTTAGTGTGATGAGTAATGCTTTCTGATTGCATTTAAAGCTACTTTTTAGGCATTTCATAGACATTTTTACAGAAGTTTTCTAAGATTTATGTTGTTCTCTGATCAATCCTGTTGTCCAGTGATTAATGTACTATATAACCTAAAGTTACACATTGTGACTCTTTTGTATTCACAATCCCTACATAGCCCCTAGTTTAGGGGATACATGGGGACTGTGAAAGTCCTCCAGCTTCCACTTACTGGGCAGCAGCCACTGTGATCAATGGGGAGATCCATTTCCCTGTTGTTCAGGAAACAGCGGGCTGATGATCCTGCCCCCACACAGCCCTGCACAAGCAAACTCTGGCAGAGGAAGGAATTGTCAGAGGGGTCCTGCTTCTGGCTATCTCAAAGGAGATCATTCTTGAGGTGGATTAGGAACATCATTCATTTGCCTCCTGATCAACAAGAGAACCAGCTCACATCAATTGCAATAGCTGCTGCCCAGTAAGGAGAGATTGGGCAGATTGGGACAGGATTCACTGTCATATCTTCTCAGCAGGATTCCAACCTGGAAAAATTAATGGATTTAAAAAAAAAAAAAAACAGCTCCGTGGATAACTTTCCTAAGACAATAACACATGAAGCCAGTGAATTATTTTTGAACACTATGGTGAATAATGGCAGATAATTGCTTACAAAGAAGCAATTTTAGAAATTCTAGTCCTATGTTAAGGAAGAGGGATATCCGGCTGCATGCATGTTTTCTCTTTTGAAGATGTAGTAGCACAGGTTGCAACTTTTTTTTTCTGTGAGGGTCTCCTTCCCTTGAGAATAACCTGCCAGAGGTTGTGTGATGATGGCTGGTAGGGCTGAAATCAGCCATGAAGCCAATAACCAAACTTTCTCTCTCTTTCTTTCTTACATCCCCTTTTTTCTTTTAGTGTTTTTTTTCTCTCTTTTGGATATCCCTCCTTCCCTGTTCTCCCTCCATCTTCCCCCCATGGAAGGGACTGCCAAGAGAAAGGCAGATCACTTTTAACCAAATCACTCCTAATCAATGGCTTCCAAGTCAATCAGCTGCTGGCTTCCAAGTATGGGTTTTAATCCAGAGTTGAAGGAGCAATCCAAGATGTCCTCCCCCTCCCCATCTGCTGTCCACATTTAAAGTTTGAATGAAGACCTAGAATGGATTCCCTGGTCAACTGATATGGAAAACCCTGGCTGTCACTGCTCTTAATGGATGTCCAAATTGATTCCTTTCAGAAGATTGGGACTGAGGGCAGCTTGCAATCAGGCCTATGAAGGAGGCTATATTAGCAGCTGTTGAGTTCCTATTTCATTTGCATGGTGTGAAGAATTCATGTGGTTAGGCCCTGTCTGTAAAAGTGCAGCACAGTAACATTCTTCCTAGATTGAGGCAGTCAGTCATCTCAAGTAGCAGATGCTAGGAAATGCAGAGAGAACTAGACCATGACTGTTCAAGAAGAAAGCAGCTCTACTCAGCAGGCCCTTGAGTGGAAACACTGCTTTCCTTGAGTGTTGTGGAAGATGTTGTCCCACCAGCACTGCTGAAGTGAGTCAGCTTGCAGTCTAGTTGGCTTCTATAAGTAGAATGGGAAGAGTGCCATCTTGCCATTTACTTCAGGTAGCAAAAAATGTCTTTAGCTGGCTCTGCAAGAAACCTACTGTTGAAATAAAAGAGATGATCAGTGGCAGGGTAAGGAAACAAAGAAAACTAATGGGAAAAAAAGTCAGTACTTGTCCAAAGTCACCTCCAGGAGCAAATGCACAGTACTCTTCTGAACGTTATTTTTCTCTCAGATAATATACCAACATTCATTCATTGAAGATTTAGCCAAACGTGTGGTATCCTTACAACAGACTTGAGTTTCACTGACTTCCTCAATCTTTTGTGAGAGAAAGGAGTACGTTGATATGTTTTCCACTGTTTATGGGGAGACAGTAATGAAAAGCTGCTTCACTGGCCACAACGTGCAATAAAAGAAACTAAAGAAGCAATGTAATTTGCTCCTATCGCTGGTGCTATCACAAGGCATGATTACCTCTTTTCCTTCCCCCTGCCCCCCAAAAAATATCTACAAGATTCTTCCTTTTCTTCCCTCCTTCCCTCCCCAGCTTTGTCCTCTACTTTCACGAAAGGTCTGTGTTGATGTATTTCAGGTTGTTTAAAACTGACTAGAGGGAAGGTTAAACGAGTGGTGGGAAAGAAGAGAGATGATTCACAAACACACTTTATATGTTCTCTGAAAGCATTGATTTAACTATAAAAACAAAAGATGGGACAGCTATTGAACCAGTTAAAGGGACTGGGGAGAAAGAGGGATAAGCCAAAAATATCAAGCTGACATTTGGATCCTCCAATACCAAGGAGAAACCTGCAGTCCCCACAAAAGGACTTTGACTCTATTTACATAGAAACATGTGTGAGGTATTATTTATAATACCAAGGCAGATTAAAGGCTGTTCCATTTCTCATCCCTGCAGCTCCTTGCAGAGTTATTCCTGGCACTGATTAGAGAGGACAGCTTCCTGAATAGGTCCCTTCTTAGATTAATGTCACAAAGCAAATTCAGGCTACTAGAAGTAATATATGTAAAGCTGAACAGCAACAATTCCAGTTGATTACGTTCTTCATTCAGTGATACCTAGCTGTGTTCATCTTTCTCATTTTGTACAAGGTCTGGCTTTGCTTTTCCTTCCTTTCTTCCTGCTTTTTTTCTTTCTTTTGAGGTCTCTTTTGCTCATTTTGCAACTACTTTAAATGCCATTCCCTGTACTGAATGATGCTGTTTCATTATTTTCTCTAATGTAAATTGTTTCCTTTGGTATTTCCAGAGTTAAAAAGGGGGAGAGAGAGAGAGGAGAAGAAAAGGACAAAGGGGGGAAGGGAGAGGAAATAATCTGTTGGAAGTTAAGCAAAATTGGGGATATTTTTAATATATTTATCAGTTTCAACACAGACTAACAATAGGGAATGGAAAGTGCTGGAAATGCCAAGAAGAGACAGGAACATTTTTCCACACATGGTGGTCTTGTCAAAAAATAAAAAAATACTGGTCCAAACTACACAATATAATAGCAAAAATCTTTGAGTACAAATTTCCAGTGTCGCCTAAATTATATTTTCTGAACATGACGTGAGAACTTGATGTTACCCTTTAAAACCTACATTAGTTCAGCCATTTGGGATGATTCAGCAACCTTAACAATCCAATCACTGATGCTTCTTCCAATTTCCAAGTTTGAGCAAACGCTATTCTTGCAGCTGTTGTCATATAACGAAGAACCAGTCTGTATCTACTCTCCAAATCCCTATCCATAATACCTAGCAAAAACATTTCTGACGACATTACAAAATCTACCTTTAATTTTTTTTGATCATACATATAAATGTTTGACCAATAGCTTTTCACTTTCTTGTAGGTCCACCACATATGGAAAAGGAGCCCTCCTTATCTTGACATCAAGAAAAAGAGGGAATATTGTGCAAGGAAAATGCTCAGTATGATTGCTATGTGTTGGCTACAACTGTTAGCACCAATGCATCTCTGTTTCTGTGGGGTAGCCCAACTACTGTGGATGTTCACTGGTCCATCGATCACAGCCAGAAGACAGAGAAATTCAGGAATAGCAATCCATAAAGTGGAAATATACTGTCTAGAAACTTCATAATGCCAAGTCAATTTTTGTTTGCTTGTTCAAAGAAAACTGATAGGGATGTATCCAAGATCAGTTTCCTGTCAACAGAAAGGCTTCCATCAGCAACCCAGTTTTCCATTCATCCCAACAGCCTACTGAACACTCCCCCTCCAAAACAACAACAGCTTCACAGCATTAGAGGACCACCCAGAGCATATGTTAGAGGGACTCTACGATACTGAGGAAAGAAAGAGTAAAATTCTGCTACATAAGCAGAAGCATTCTCACACAGTAGTGGATTTAACTCCAAATTTATCATCTTATTTTTAAGAGATATTTAGAGTCCATGACTGGCATTCTGGTTGGGACTTACCTCTTTGTAAATGGTCTTCCTGTGCACAAAATTGAACTAAGTAGTTTCACAATGTCCATATTCACCTGGGGCTGCCGTGATGTCATATTATTCAGGCATCTTTTGAGAGTAATAGACAATGGAGTGACTTATGCACCATGGTACCATGCGCAGTGGGCACCAATGCATATTGAGGCACTCACCAATGCACATCAGGCCACCAGTCAGGAAGTTGAAGAGCACAACAGGAGTGCCCAATGCACATCAGAAGTTGCTAATGCACATTGGAGCCCTCTTGCCAGTGCATAGAAGTGCATCTTTGCAATTCATCAACAGAAATGCTTTTGACACGCCAGTCCTGTTGCAAAATGGCCTCAGGAGCACTGTGGGATTGTGAGGACCATTTCACATGATGCCCTTGCAATTGCGCGATGCTCCCAAGGCCAGCTGGCAGCAATCATGCATTATATCAGTTTTGGCTTGTTGCCAAAAATGATGCATGATTGCGCATCGTTCCTGGGCCCCACCTGCACTTACCTTGTGTGCGGAGCCTCTGGATGCACAGCTATCATGCTTCCTCCCCCAGCGCAGCCTGGGAAAGTATCCGGTTGTGCTGCGGAAGGAAAGGGCGGAGCCCTCATGCTTCCTTCCAGCCAGTACAGAGTTGGTGCGGAGGGGAAGCACAGGGGACACAAGTGTCTCCCAGATGAGCTTTTTGTGCAATCCCCACACAATGCCAGCAGCACCAGGTAAGGTGAGAAAAGGGCCAGAGTTTCACTATGTTTCTCCAATGTAGCTTTGAATTCATACAGTTACAAAACATAGCCTGCGGTATAGGGTCTCAGCCCTTCTTTCAACCTTAACAGGAACCTCAAGGCAGTGAACCAAATGGGTGTTTTAACTGTTTCAAACCAGACTGAGAACAGAACTATTACCATGCTGTACACTCCCAATCTGTGATGCAATATGATTGGCTATAAATATTGTTTAAACGGCATGGACTAAATATAAATTTCACACTTATGGCTGAACACTATGTAGAAAAGGACTCTGCCTGGGAGTTTCGTGCTAAGATGGATGACCTCAACATGTGCAGGTCATGCGTTCAAAGAGATTAGTCCAAAAGCCATGGCACTGATGAACTTGCAATAATCCCTCAGTGATGCAACTTTCAAGTACAATGGTGAGCAAAACTCAGTGATATATCTAACATAAACAGTGCCTAGAGCAACCCTCCTCCTCCTCCTCCTCCTCCTCCTCCTCTTCTGCCACTAAATCTTCCAACATGACTTTTGCACCCCTGGGGCATTGGCACCCAGCTCATGTCCTACTTGCCCCACCCTAGATACACCTCTGATGAAACTGCCTCAATAGAGCAACCGATGGTCCTCAAACTGTACCCCCTTCTTGCCAGAATTCTCTTTTGTCCCTCACCTGCCTAGACATTAAGAGATTATCATGACTTCCATCAGTTCTTTGTCACCTGAAGTTAAAACCATTAATCTGTTCTGAACCTTTCTGTTTACTGTGCCAGAGAGCAATTAACATGTTCCCCTTCAGGGCATAAAAATGGTATTTGAGCCCTGGCTCTGAATCGAACTATTCATAGCACCTTGGACTCATGTAGGCATGAGTCCATTTGCTTCCCAGTTCTCATCCCTTGGGCTACCTTCAAACTGTCATGTCTGAGCCATCTCATTTCAATCCTCTGCTTCACTCCAATATTCTCACTATTCAACCTTTCTCTCCTTTACCTTAGCTAGCCTTGAGTGGTTAGCGAGACTGCTTGATTGCTTGCATGTATGTGTGAATTCCCTAGTAAAAGACATTCTTTTGATTCTCAGCTGGCGTCCTACAGTTGGTACTGGTATATGCATGTGAAAAGATAACATGGTTAGTCCCCTCACAGACCTCCTTTGAGCCATAATTCCTCACTTCTCTAAGGAGACACTGTCATTGCTGGAGGACCTCAAGGTCCCCCACCTTTTGGGGTAAGAGAACTATCATTAGAACCTGAAAGAACAAAAATCAAAATGTCATTTTAAAAAAATCAAAAACTAAACAGAATTAAAACCTGATTAACTGTCCCCTTCTCCTAATGACTGGAGTAGTAGGTACAGGCTCTGAGATGTGGAAACTCTAGTCATATCTGGCATCTTGGTTTCTTCAACATGCCACTATGATGCCCAAGAAGTCCACTGGAGAAATGAAGACTGTGGCCAAGATCCTCTTTGACACTGACAGATGGAAAAGTCCACCAACATAGTTAAGCTGGGTGTATTGCAATGACATACTTATACTGTGGGAGGGTAATGGTGGCATTTGAGTCTGGGGGACAGAATTGCAAGCCCATAGCATTGAGCTTTTATACGTATATACATTGTATATATTGTATTGTGTATATATTGTATGAGCTATGGTACCATTGTACAACTGGGGCAGGTGTTCTGCAAAGAGGTAATGGATAGCTCCTTGTCAAATATTTAAAAACCCTCAGTTACACCAATACAAGTCGCTAAGAGGTTTCAGGTCCCTGCAACTTCTCCACAGTTCACCTTGCTTTTCCTTTAAACAATACTAAAGGTTTGTTGTGGGTTTTCCAGGCTTTGAGGTTGTGTTCTATTAATATTTGCTCCTGATGTTTTGCCTGCATCTGTGGCTGGCATCTTCAGAGGATCTGAATATTAAAGGTATCTGTAGCAAGTTCCACAATGAACACACAGAAGTTTTAGGGAGAGAATTGGACATCTTACCCTAAGGTCTTCTGCTCTCAAAACCCCACCACCTCTACTGCCACCACCTGTAGCTCTTTTGAAATGAGAAAAAATTGCAACTTCAAGACATTTGATTCAGTAACAAGTCTCCCACAAATGCCAAGTTTGGCTCAGAAAGTGGTGGTTTAGCTACCATGCTGCTGACATGAAATCCTTCATCTTTGGGGCTGGTTATTAAATGAGTCACTGACGAGCAGGCACAACAGAACTGATTGAATATAAAAGCCAATGCAGACTGACACAGGAGAAGCCTAGATATTTATGACTTGCTGATGTCTCCCATTGGAGGCATTTTAATCAATGGCCCATTGTGAACAGAGGCTGCTGACGCTTAGAGGAGCCCTGTGCTGCTTTGAAGGACTTCCCAGAGAAAGACTTTCAGAACTAAGGCAAAGTTTGCTGTTTAGCAGAGGAGAGTATGTGGCAATGTGTATTGATGTGATCTTTACAGCTGATATATGACACTTGATTTCTCCTGTAGCAGTTATTTGATGGCAGAAGGTACCTCTCCCTCATAACAAGTGCAAAGTCAAAGGGTTTTGATACATATCATTTCTTGCTTTTGTAAGTTTAAACACAATATACGAGGCAAAATCTTTGCACCACGCATTGTTCACCCCTCTGCCTGACAGCTGATAACATGTGAGGCGAAGGAGGTCAGTATGATGCAATAATGTCACATCAGATGTAGCATATATCCAGATGTTACAACAACCAAAACAGAGAAGGAGCAGTGGCAATACCGTGTGTCTTGGAGCATCCAATTAAGCACTAAGCACATGTAAGCACACCTGTTCATTTTAACCATTCTCTTTTCCTTTGCTTGTCACGCACTTTGTTGTCTCCACTTCTACCAAAATTGCAAGATTCTCAGAATAAGGATTTCCTTCCTTCCTTCCTTCCTTCCTTCCTTCCTTCCTTCCTTCCTTCCTTCCTTCCTTCCTTCCTTCTATTCCATGCAGTCCCATGGAAGAAAACGCCATTGTGGAAATAATATATGCAGTGATTATTTTAGGCAGCATTTTAAATCACTGTTTACTTCCTTCTGCTCTTTTTATGCTTCCAATTTGTTTTTATTGAGATATTTTATGGTTTTATCATATTATATTGTGACACATTTTGGCTTTTATGCTTCTTCTATACAACCTTGATATCCTAGAGTGAAGGGGTGGGCTTAAAATACTATTAATAACTGGCCAACCAAATAAATAAATCTTGTTTTTGTTACATCTGTCATATTTTTGTATATGAGGCACAGGCGGTGACTTTGTCTTGTGAAAGATGTGCCATAAATCCTCATCACTATTACCATAAGAGCAATTAAACACTGGGTTTTTTTTGTTGTTGCTTTTTTTCCTGGGCTTGGGAGAGTACAAGTGAGAGCAGCACCAAAATGTTATAATTCTGTCTTCCATGAAGACTCCTACCACCTTCCTGCTTAACCTCCACATTCTATGACTATAAAGCATGCTTAACCAGTAGACTGGGTAGGTAAGAGGGGAGATGGGATTCTTTCATTAAAAAAAAAAGTTCTTGCACACATACTAATGCAGGCCTTTTGTCTTAGCAGCCTTGTTTTTGTATGTGTTTGTTTATTCATTTCCTATATTTAGGTCCTGCCTTCCTCCAGTAAGCTCAAGGGCATGACTTTCTTTTTCTCCACAATAAAACTGTAAGGCTCCTGGGTGTGCCACCACCTTCTGGGTCACTGATAGGCCACAGTTGCTGCCGATGTGATCTCGCATACCTGGAAAGAATGGAGGTTCTCCTTTCCCAGGCGTGCCTATATGGTGTCCAGCTACACTGCTACAGCCAGTCAGTGGCTAGGGGGTAGAGCTGCATCCAGAAGTCTCCAGGTTCTCTTATACACCCAACACAAAAGTATTGCACAAGGAGGCACTGGTTACTTCCTTCTGCAAGATCGTTAAAAGCACCTATACTGTGTAACTGGCAGCAGGTTCTGGCTAATGTCTATTTGAAAGACTGCATCTGCCTACACTAATCTGCCAGAGTCTTAACATCCTCAGGGGAAGGCTTTCTTTTGTTGAGATTGGTTTGTTGCAGACACAGGACAGAGTCTTCTCCATGGCTGCTTCCATCCTGTGGAATTATCCCCTCCCTGTTCTCCTTTCATCGATAGACAAAGACCTTCTTGGTCAATCAGGCTTTTATTAAGCAATTGTTTGCAGAGACCCTCTTTAGAGTACCCTGCTCCCATTAGGAGCTCCCATTAGGAGCATACTTTTGTATGTTTTTTAATGATTTTATATTGCTTAATTTATGGTTTTAATATGCTGAAATTTTGTGTTTTAAATTTGTTATATTTTTAGTTAATTTTGTTTATTGATTGTGAGCTGCCTTGAGTCCCACACGGGAAGAAAGGCTGTGTATGAATGCACTCAATCAATCAATCAATCAATCAATCAGTAAAGCATATAATGAGGATGCACAATGGCTTTCATGGCTCAATGAAGACTAGAACTTGGATCTCCAAAGTCTCAATACTAAAACCATTATGCTACATTGGCTCTCCGCTCCTTCACTATTAGAAGGAACAGAAGATTCTATGACTGGGGAAAATGACCTTCTTAATTTGATTGTTTCTTCATTTCTTCACAAGAGAAAAATGCTAGGGTTGCTATCAATACCTATTTACTTGGGGAGTACTTTCAGACCCCCCCCCCCGACTCCTCTGACTCCTCAACATCCTGTAAAGATCCTAATTTTGGAGATCAGGTGATCTGCTCTTCCCCCAAATGCTGCTTTTTGCTTCCCTATGAGAGTGTCTTTTGACAGTCATTGCTGCATATTAGGGATATTTTAAGATTTTGTCAGAGGCTGATGGATTTGAGTTTGATTCACATAACGACTCATTTCTGAGTCATTATTAATTAATCAAAGGAAGTCAATGATGTGTCACTTTCTAAAGAAGATGATCTTACACTGCTTACTTGTTCAATCCAAAATGTGATCTTTATCATTATTTTTTTTAAAAAAAAAGGGGGGGGGTCTAATTTTGTTCAAGCCAGGATATACTTTTTAAAGTGAATGAAATGAATGAGATTTCCTCACATTCGACAAGACAAGTGTACTAAAATTTATGCCATCCTCCAGCATTAGCCATAATACCACCCATATTCATGTAAGTCTTTTGGAAACAAACTATACACATAGGTCATTTCTGCACTATACTGTTATAGTGCTATTGTTACCCTTTCAACATCCTATGGAGTCCTGGGGTTTGTAGTTTAAGGAAGGGCATTTACAATTCTCAGCCAGAGAGCTCTTTGGCCTCAATAAATTACAAACCCCAGAATTCCACAGGATGTTGAAAGTAGAATAATAGAACTATAGCAGTATAGGGCAGAAACGGCCATAGAGTCCCTCTAAATGACACAGCATAGTTGTCTGATAAGCTTTAATGGCCATGAATCTGTATTATGGAATCCTGGGATTTGTAGCACCTGTTTATGCCCCAATATCTAGATGAAGAATGATTAAATCATCTGCTGAGACCTCCAAAGGACCCCAGCAGATCTCAGCTGATGAAGTAATTATTTTGAATCTGGCTATGGAGACACAGCCAAACATTTCTCCCTCCCCCAGCCCCACAGAATGGCTGTTGGAGACTGCAGCAGCTAAAAAGTGAGTTCAGTGGATTTTGAGGTAAGGGGATGTACCGTAGGTCTGAATGCAGAACTATTACACTATGCTGTGCCATATAGGAGTTCAGATTATGTGTGTTTCTGGAAATGGCAGGGGGAGGTGTTGAATGAAAAAAATGTAAGAGTCTTATGCAAAAAGCATGATTTTTGCCCCCAAAAGGCACTTTTTTCTGTGCAGAAATATTTCAGGATATGTGAACACTGGGGAAAAAATTCAGTGGAAATATTCATCATCTAGCAATGAGGGAAAAAACTATGGAAATTATTTATTCTTCCAGGAACAAGACAGTCAAAGTTTGACATCCCAATAGGGCTAGCTGTGGGGGCTGTCAAGATGAGCAGCTGCACCTGCACTTCAAAAAATACAGTGAGAACACTATATGGAATCTATTTCCAGCCCCTGCCAGAAGGCTAAAGCAGGAAAAATTTTCCAAGGCTGCTGGACATCAGTCAAAACCTACCATGTGGGTGCCAAGTCTGACACTACTTTTATGATTTTTTTTTCTTTCATTCCTATTTCAAGTTTAGTGGAGCAGAAAACTGGATGAAAAAGACATTGACAAAAAAAAGAGTGAAAGGGTCACTGTCTTAGATATATAATCAAAAGGATTTCCAGAGGTTTTGCGTTCCTTATCACTGTGTCGATGTGGCCGTAACAAATGGCATGTGGCGGCAGCAGCAGTAGGAGCCCTTTCACTCTACAAGGTTAAAACCCTATGATTCTACTTTAATTGCCATAACTATATCCTATGGAATCCTGGGATTTGCAGTTTGGTCAGAGGCAGCAGAGGAACTCTCAGGCTGAGAATTCTAAACACTCCTCCCTCAACTTAAAATATAGTCAGCCCTCCACATTTGCAGGTTTCACTTTTGCGGATCTGATTATTCACGAGTTATTTGCTGTCACCTCTGCTGGCTCCCTATGCCATTGTCAATAGGGATTGCAAGCTTCATGAGACTGAGAAACTATGAATGAGGCTTGTAAGTCCCTATTAAAAATGGTGTCAGGCAGCAGTGGAGGTGGCAGTAAGCCCCACCAGCCAGCCACTTCTGCTTTGTCAAAGAACGCTGATGCCTCAAAGGAATCCATGGTGGGTTGAATATGGTGATACTTTTTTATGTGTTAAATTTCATTTAGGAGGGTCACAAAAAAGTATCACCACCATATTCAACCTAGAGTTGAATATGGTCATCACCAAGTATCATCACCAAGTATCATCACCATATTCAACCTAGGGCCTAGAGTTATTCATAGTTTTTCCACTTTCACAGGGGTCCTGTGCCCCTAACCCTAGCAAATGTGGAGGGATGACTGTAGAATCATAGTATTATAACTAGGTAGTGTGAAAGTGCCCCACAAGGGAAAGATGTTAAGAGTAGTAATAGCAGGAGGAAGGGTTTGCATGCTTCTTCCCCAGAGGGTTACTCCAAATCAACTGTTTCTTCAGTGACTGGTCCCGAATGGGCCTTGAAGCCACGGCACTATGGGAGGGGTAGCCTATGAGCATCCTTCCCATATTGCTTTGGCTCTGAGAAACCCTCAGAACAAGGCACTGAAGAAAGAGCTGGCTCAGAAGGGCAGCCTGCAGGTTTTTCCTCCTGCCATGGCTTCGCCTGTCTCCTCTTCTTTCTCCCCCGACCCCCAACTATTCCTGTTTTCACATGTTGTCTGCCATCTTCTGTTCTTCTATCTTTCTCCTCCTCTCTGGTTTGCAGGTGTTGCCACAGAGGCCGTCATCAAAGTAGTTAGCCATTATAATTACTTTTCTCTCTTTTGATGTAAATAAAGCTTTATTTATCAGATATTCTGTATCTGGTATTGCTTATTGCAAAATAATGCAGTCAGGACAGAAATATTTGAGACCAGGCTATCTCTTTAAAATCAGATTAACAACAGTGCCTTATTACCATCTGCTTCAGTTTGGAGCTATTTGGCCTTATCTCTTTTGCTGTTCTTTTTATGTATATAAACAGTTATTCAAATAGGATAAACAGTAAATCAATAAACACAACTTATTTTTTAAAAAATGAAAATAAATTCAACTAAATGTTACAATATGTCCCTGTAATATATATAAAACATAAAATTAGAATAAATAAAATTAACATGAATTATGGTAACAGCTTCTCTTTGTTCCTTCCTAAAAACCCTTCCTTTCCCCTGACTTCTTTAGACTTTGGATGTTGAGTGATTTGCTATGTATCATTTACTTTTCAAAAAAAGAAAAAAGAAAGAAATTGTTTACTTGTATGTTTGTTATTACATGGTCTTCATTCTTAGTGAATATAACACACCTCAAAACTTCTATTAAAGCTGTCTTCTATGATACTATATTTTCAGTGTATATATTAATCATTTTATAACATGCTACAATCATATTCAATTATTAATCAACCAAACTATCAGTGCTTGGTATATGTCTATATCCTTACACATTTTTATACATATACTTCCAGATATCCATACATTTTCAAAAAGGAATTTTCTATTTTTCAGGATTCTCCTAAAATCCTAACCATTCTGTTCTAATCTATCATTCCAATAGTTGCTATTTTACCCCAGTGTCATTCCCAAAGAGGCAATACTGTATTCCATTAATGTCTTTTGCTGCAGTTGTTGTTGTTACTGTTCTTCCTCCTTCTCTTCTCCCCTTCCCCTTCTCGTCTTTCTTCTCCTTCTTCCTCTTCTTGTGGTGCTCTCATCCATGCACAAAAGTCAATGTGTGAAGCCAAAGAGGAATTGTGTTCAATGTACTTCAGGTCAAGACCAGAGGAAACATGACAGACTAGTAGATATAGTAAGGTTATCTCTTTGTCCTGCTGACCATAAAAAACAGAAGCTAAGGGACAGAATAATACCCTATTACTCATTTATTTCTCCACCCAGCAGACAGTGATATGATTCATGTGATTAACGGAAACAAATATGCAAAGCTAACCAAAGCAAGGCTTCTGTCACAGAACAATAAACCTATGCCAGCCATGCTCAATTTGTGACTCACCAAGCCTTGTGGACTGCTGGCTTTTTCACCACCTGGTTTCAAAAGGTCCCCATTGGCCACCATACCTGACCAGCGCACTGTGTTCAGTTTGGCAGGAAACACATTGTATAGGCCTGATCAAGAGCATGGAATAATTTATTTTCACAAGGATGTGAACCATCTGTAGCAGCCTAGCTTTTATTCATTGGGTAATTTCTTTATAACGAGCAATTAAAAATGTGTCTGTCTGCAATTTATAGTTATAGTGAAAGGATGTTTCTTTTTAGAGTATACAGGTAAAATACTATGTGACAAGTTAATCTGGGAGAAAGAATACAGGAGGGGAGCAGAGGGAAGAGGGTAATTGTAATATGCAACATTCACATGACCTCTGCTGCCTTTGCCTTAGAAACAGAACAATACTTACCACAACATTAAATTAAATCCCATGAGACAGAGATGCCTTTTAACCTTTAATAGAGACTTTGCCTCTGGTTTTTCCAAGAAACAAATAACTACAAGCACCAGTCAATTAAGGCGCTGAGTGTGGCAAAAATCTCTTTTATGAAAAGAAAGAAAAAAGCAATCCATGTAGCAATGAACACATTAGGCAGCAGCTTTTTACCTTAATTACTGAAGAAGGATTATACATCTTTTCTTATATACCGTCCTCCTTCCACATTGACCTTCACAAATTTGATTATTCATGAAGCATGTGCTTGCCTCTCCCCTCTCCTCTGCATTCTCCTCCTCCTACTCCCTTGCATTCCTTATCTCAGGTTTGCAAGGCTTGTATTTAAAATGGACATTTTTTTCCTTTTGGGTGAGCAAACCTACCCCCCCCTCCGCAGAGCATGTCCACTCTGCCAGGTGGCTGCATGTTCTGCTGTGTAATGGCCACTGATTGGTCAGGTGCTTTCTTTGCTCCTACCTCTTCCCTCTAGGAAGAATCTCCTTTCTCAAGATGGCAACTGGAAGTATCCAGAATGGCAGAACTCAGTGCTCTGCTCTTTTATGTCTGAGGGGAAAGTACTGGTAAGCCCTTTACCTTGTCCTTTTTTTTCTCCCAGGGAGTGCTGGGGCCAGAGGCAAGGGAGGGGTAGCTCCAGAGGTGAATGGGAGGGGGATCACGGGGGGGGAGTTATTCATGGTTTTTCCACTTTTATGAGGGTTCTGCACCCCAGACCCTTGCAAATGTGGAGGGTCCACTGTATATGCCTTGAAAAACGTGAAAGGACCATTGTATATAACTTGAAAAAATTATCTGCTTTTTGTCTAATTACCCAACAGATTTGTTTCATTTTGTAAAAACTGTTTTTGAGTTCAAAGATCACAATGAAATTCATAGAATTTCCCACATGGACACAGAAACACACACAAATACAAATGTGTTTTTTTCTCTTTTAAAGGCAACCACAACACTAACTTTCCAAACAGTCTTTCAAAAGGCATCATCTGCTTTTTAAAAAAATCTTTATGAAATGTCTTGTTAAGTGAACAATGCAGACATACAAAGACTGTGTATTGAGGCAAAATACAACTACTCAGACATCCAGCCTTCATGAATTATTGTTGTCTGAGGTAGAAAGTGGGGCTGCATTTGCTTGGCTCTGTCCCATGACTACAGCCTCACTAGCCCTACCTGTCTCTAATCCCCACCTCTTGGTAGGAAAGTCTGAGGAGGGGAGTCTACCCTACATTGTGTGTGATTTACAACCTCGTACAATCAATAAAGTGCTTCCAGTGGCCAAAAAGAAAAAAGAAAAAAAAATCCCTTTTCAACTGGGAGCATCTGCTCAAATAAAAAACTGAAGACTTTTCATTAAATATCAGTATGTCTAAAGATAAATTTCACTGCCTTGTGGCTGTTGACAAAACTCAAATGTTAGTACCTCAATATGACCTGCAATTGGTCAGATTCCCCTTCTTCTAAGACTACTTTAAAAAAAATAGAAAAGTTGCAAGCTCAGTTGAAAAGCTACCAGTTTCTGTGAATCAGAGACAAAAATATTTCCCAGTTCCTTCAACCTCCTTTCAGTTTGTCAGTTTCCTTGGAAATTCTTGGAAACCACAGTTGTTAGCAGCATTTTTCCTTAGTACTGTGAACACACTGTTTAAACTATACCACCAATCTTGTGTGGAGCGTCCTCTTCTTGTCCGCACAGATGTGTTACTGTGAGGGTGATGAATCCATTCTTGATTTTACAGATGTTCCACCCACAGCTGCTCTGATTTGCACTGGAGCTCTCCCAGTGTTGATGCACTGTCAGGAACAAGATCCAGCACCTGAATAGATTCCATACAATCTGGAGCGGCTGTGCAAGGAGTGACTGTAAATACAAGAGTGGATTTGCTGCCCCCATGGCAATGGATCCACTGGTCACCCTGTGTTCAAATGAACACAAGTAGACCTCACTTTCAGAATGTACCAAATGGCAAGGTCTGAACTGCCTGAACTGTGATGTAGAAAACAGGGCTAGCATAAGTAGCCCTGTGCCATAGTTATACATCAAGTTTCTAATGAAATTAATGAGATAAAATCAGTGCTGGTCCATATTGTCATGCCCTGCTTTGGAGACCCTAACAATGAGGAGAGGCAGAGGCAGAAGATAGCCCAGAGAAAGACAGCAGCCAACACCAGGGTCCTGACCAAGGGGAACTGAAGGGCCAGCAGCAGCAGCAAGAGTCAGAAGAAGAAGCAACAGAGGCACCTACCTTGGTAGAAAGACAGCAAGAAAAGGAAGGGCTCAGGTGTTCAGCTCATTTATATAACAAGCCAGCCTCAATGAGGGAACACCTGCATCAACATAGTTAACCTATAAAAGACAAACAGCTGGCATATCTCCCCATGTCAACAACTGATCTTCCTGGTGGTCAAAATCCTGCACTGGTATCAAGCAAAAGCAAACTACTGTAGCCTCTAACTGTCTGTCTGTTCATCATCATTAATAATTTCTACCATCTTGATAACACTCTGATGTTGCTTGGCCCCTTGTGTCCTGATTTTTATCTGTGGAATGTTGGAGGCTATGGCTTCTTGCCAGCCAGCCTGGATCAGTGATTTGAAAGTTGGACTAGACCCTGGACGCCAGGATTTGAGTCCTCACTTGGCCATGGAAAGCCACTGGGTGACCTTGCACACTCTCAGACCCAAAATACTCCATGACAGTTTTGCCTTAAGGTTGCCATAAGTCAGAAACAACTCAATGGCACACATTATCAACAACAATGGCTTCTTACTTCATGGCTGATGATTTGAATACCCTCTTTCACGCCTGAGGGCAGGAGGGCTCTGTGGCACCCAGAGTTCCCTCCAACATGCAGGACAGCTGAGAGGCTTAGAAAGAATGACTGGAGGACAGACAACAGCTGTCACTTTGCCTTGGATCAGGCAACATCTTCTTTTGGAAATTATGTACACTTTCTGAACTAACTGTCCCTGGTGTTCCATCCAATTCACATCTTCAGCGGAAACTCCTATTAACATTATGCCCACTCATAAGCAGTTTTGTCAGCCATTTTCTTCACTTCTTTCATTTAGAAGTCTGGCAAGTTCACACATTCCTGGATTTCTTTTTCTCCTTCTCACCTCTACAACCACCTGCAGAGAGGCAAATGAACTGGAAGAAGAAAAGACTTGAGAAGTCAGGTTGAAACTGTTAGAGCATTGAAGATGCTCATCAGGCTCAGGGTGATCAAACAGTGCCTGAACTCTAAGGAATATATCCAGAAACCCACTGGCTGGCTTTCACCTACCAGATATACACAAACTTACCCTGGATGGCTCCCTGCTGTGTGACTCACAGCAGGTCACTCTGAGAATTGGATTTTTTTTTTTTATAACATGAGTAACAAAAGGTCAGATTCCAGCATTTCTGGTTCAGCAGTTTTCAGCACTTTCCAGAAACAAAAGAGTTCAGGGCGGTTGCATCTAGTTCCCTTCTTGTTTGTAAGGACAAACAATTAGAAATGGTTAATTTCCCCAAAATGATCTCCAAACATTTACTTGTCAGATTCTCAACATGGTTTTTGGAGTGAATCATTGGGACGCTTCATATAGAATTCTGTTCAACTGTCAAAAATAAAATCAACAACCAACCAAGAAATTGTTATGTACTGACATGCAAGAGACAGAAGCAGCAGCTAATGTGGAGAAACTGACCACATCAGAAGGAATGTGAAAAAGTAAATTTTTCAAGGTGCTTTCCACCCTCTTCAGAAACATACTTTTGCCTCAAAAAATATCTGAAAGTGAAAATTCAGCACACATCTGTTTAATAAAATGAAGGACATATCTAAAGAAGGGGCTCTTACAGCATCATCTTTACTTCTACATGTTAACAAAAGAGAGAGAAAAATCTCATGAAATAGTTTGTGTAGGATTAAATCATCCATTCTTTCTCATTGCCCAACCACCTTAGTTTCCTCTGTAATGGATGAGTGCTCCAATAGGTCTCTTCCGCAACCTAAACCTCTTGAATATCATTCTCCTGCATTATGTCCATTCTCAATGCCCTTCAGAAACAGCACTGTAATAATGTGTGATGATCTATTATAACTCTATATGTAGCTATGAAGTCAAAGGAGATTGATTGCTCTTATTAATGCAACCGCGGGTTCCATTATGCAGAAATGGTTGTAGAAAATGGAGCTTTTGGAATGTCCAGTCAATGGAACAATTATAAAAAAATTATTATAATAAAACAATGTGCTTACACACGCACATACACACACCAGAAAAAATTCAAGACTATATTGATGCTTTAACATTAGCTTCAAAAATTGTTTTAATGCTTTCACTCATCATGGGCACATATCCAACATTTCACAGATGAAACCGGGCATAAATGGCCAAGCTACCTCAGAACACGGTCAAGATGGTAACAGTTATTAACAAAGGAGAAGCAAGGAAATGCTACAGCTTTTTCTTTGGCTAAATCTACTGGGAAGGGCAAGGTTCTCCTCCTCCTCTACTCTCCCCTTTACTGAGCTAAGTGAGTGCAAATTACAGTCATGCACTGAACTCAGTTTGCAGCAACTGAAATAAGGTGAGGACAAAGGGGAAAGTGGGAGGAGGAAAGGAGATTTAAGCATCTAAAAGAAAGGGGTGACGGAGGATTAATTCAGACTGTACTTGCCAAACTGGGATTCTTTGAGTGTATGTGGGCAGCTCTTTGTGGAATTTCTGAGAATAAAAGTGATCAGAACACTACTAATATCTCTTCCTATTTGCTGGGATCTTTAAGGGAAATTCACAAGGCATTCACAACAGCAGTCCCAAGTGCTGAAGAGTGACCTCTGAAGTCATCACCAAGACTTCTTGCCCTTAACTGGGGGCATGCCTTCATTGATTAGGGGAAACAGATTTTCAAAAAGGAGAACAGGCCCAGACCTTCAAAACCAATTGCGAGGGGGCTGTCACTGATCACTTCAAGGTGCCACAAGATTCTTTATTCTATTTGCTGAAAATAAACATGGCTATGCAATGTGAGAAGTTCATTTGAAATGTAAAATATACTTAATTCATAAATATGTTTTCAAATTTATTATAACTCTTTCATTACACATCATTTGTCTCTTTGATAAGCTTGAGGAGAGTTTTGTGAGAAAAAGAATGAATCCAACTGATCTGGAATATCAGATCTGTCTGTTCAAATGTGCTATGCACAAGGAGCATCTTTTTAAGCATGATAATATAACATTCATTGAAGACCTTTCTGTCTCTTTCCCCGTCTAAATTCTCAGAGTCCTGAAGAGTTCAGACGGACTCTAAAATACCTCTTTTTTGAGGGGAGATGATATTTCAGTGTCCCATTGAAGGTGTTAGCCAAGTCTGATTTTTGATTTAAAAAAAATGTTGTCACTTTTTTTTTTTTTTTGAATGATTACATCCCATCAATAGCAATCTCAAGTCAGCTCAGGCATTACAGAATAGCATTGCAAGAACAATACTCTACAGATTATTTGTAGATACTTTTGAAATTACCAACAGGGAGCCGTTTTAATTAATATCCTTTTATTTTAATTTGTTTCTAGGTGTGACATCCATCCCTTTCCACCACCAGAAGCTGTGCTTATAATTACAAAGAAATAAAGAGAAAATTCTTGCCCAGATTCATGCAGAAGCTTCATAATGCTGAAATAAGGGGATGGAATTAGCTCCTTGATGTTAACAAAGAGACAGATTTTCCAATGAGAAAAGAAAAGCTTGGGTAAAAATAAACCATTTTTAAAAATGATACTTGCTCACAAACCCACCAAATCCTTTCAGTGTTTTCACTGGGCAAGGATGTGGAGTTGGGAGAGGGTGGTTTTGTTTTGTTTTAGTTTGTATTTGAAAGCCTCTTCAGATAACTCTTTCCTTTTATTTTCTTGCTCAATTATAAAGTTGGCAACACAGGAAAGATTGGAGATGTATTATCCAATTTTGCCTTATCAGCCTGCAAACATATTTAGGATTTCATTGGCAGCAACACTACCAGTCCAGTACTGTCTGAGGTGGAGCAAGAAATGTCACTCCTTTTCCGAAAAGTCATATGCCAATGTTCTAGATAGACTATTCAGCTATGGAGATGTAACTAAGTAGCTTCTCCTGGCCAGAGTCATTCCCCCCCCCCACACACACACACAAATCTATCTTAAGAACCAGCAACCTAATGCAGCTTCTGATCAGGAAACAAAGACAATGATATTTCTACATCCAGTGAGGCTGCTACAAGGACTTGTGACAGATCAAAATTTGGTTACAAGAAATTGCTAGAAATAAACATACAAATGTAAAAGAATAACAAATGAACATGATTGGTAGATGGTATAGAACACTCCATCAAATGGTATACATAAACAGCAATTTTTCACTAAAATGTTGGCATGGATGTGGCACTAAAGGTATTTATATACATATGTGGTGAGAGTGTCCGTTTATTCAGGAATTTTGGAAAGAGATTTTGGAAAGAGAATTTTGGCCTCTTGATCAGAAGCTGAATGGACCTCCTTCATCTGATCTGGCTGCTGGCTCTTAAGGTGGGCTGGAGTGGCCTTTACATAGTAGTCTTACAGTAAGACTATGTAGTCTTACAGATTACAGATGTTTCTGAGGTTTTCTTCCTCAGGTACTAATATAAATTCTTGTTCTTAGATATTGTATTGTATCTAAGGACAAGAATTTATATTAGTACCTGAGGAAGAAAACCTCAGAAACATCTGTAATCAGCTCCCAGCAATAATGATAATAACAATATTGAAGACTAGCAATCTGTTGCTTTTCATGGTATCTCAATGTGGCTGCCTCACTCTGGGTGGGCTAGATTTGGGTACCAGGTGCTGGAAAACATTCCACTCGGTGATCTTACTTCATCTATTACATGTATGTACAGTGGGTTCCCCTCCCCATGGAATTCAAAACACCATGGATGAGGACAGGAGTTTCCTGTCTATGTGCTACCATTAGACCCAGCCCTGCTTAGTTTCAACAAGATTACTATGACCTGTCGCTGAAGTCAAATGCCTTGGCTTCAAAATGATTGGTTGTTATTAAAAGCCAATTGTTCAAGCACACATACTGGTGCTTCTAAATCTCCCATACAATGAAGGAGATTAGTGGCAAGTAAAATGACTCCACCATCAATCTTTCTTCTCATTCTGCCTGCAGTGCTATCTTCCAAACTATATCGCAGTCCTAAACTGTGAAAGCTGCCCTTCAACTCACAAAAATGACAAGGACAGAGACTGATGGATCAAGGGGGAGTTAGTATACATCCCTGCCCTTCCTTCCCAACATTCTATTCACATGAGAGAAATTATGAAGAATAAAATATTATTTTCAAGAAGCAATGGTTACTTTTCCAAAACAGCATTTTAGTTGTTAGTCCTCGTTTATTATTTTAAGATCTCTCACTACATTACAGAATTATAACACTTTTAATCCTGTATGATTTTTAACACCTTTGCCTCATGAAGACGACACTGAAAGTTCTAAAGCTCACATAGCATATTTTATGCTCCAGAACTGGCCCAACAAAAGCATTTCTCCTTGTGGATTTTGGATTTGTTGTATTTTGCTACAAAGCTACCATGGCTATTCCTAAATATATATTTTGTGTTAAAGGGTCATATTTTACCCTTTTATAATTTTTTAAAACAAAAGTATGCTTGAAAATGAAACGTCCAGAAATTCACCCACCCATCATCCTCACAGCACTTTTAAAGAAAAGAATCAATATCATTTACTGAAAAAGTAACATTGTAACTCATCATTACATTACATTACATTACTTTGCAAAGATAATGTTACAACCTTGTTTCCTTCATCCCTCAAAACCTATTGCAATACAGGTTACATCATTAATGATAATGCATTACTTCCAAGCTTCATGAAACTAACACTCAACCAGAATTACTTTATTATATATTTGGTACATTACAACTGATATTAATCACTGTCTTTTTCTGCAGATTGTCACCACTGAGTAGGACCTGCTCAGGTTTATCCATTTTATCCCCTCTAACATTTTGCACTACAAAAGCCGCATGTCCTATTATGTCCACAACTGCTTAGACAGCCTCTGAGTGGATTCAGTGCAGAACCAAAGACTTTTGAAATAAGGCCAGGCATTTCAATGTACTTCTTAGATTTCTCTTGTTTATAAGGTCAATCCTACAGTACCATGTCTTCCATGGAATAAGAAGGAAATTCTTCCCTAAGGGGTATGTACATTTGTATATCTGCTACTATATTAATAAAATAGCCATGAAGAAGAATGAAGAGCCTGGTCATTCTTCCATAACCTGAATTTCTCAGACTTAAGAGTGCTTAAGTCTGAGAAACTCGTGCTAATGATGTCTGTCTGGATTATATTGATCATGAGCTGGGAGCCCAGGCAAACAGATGGTGATGACAAGGATTTACAGATACAGATTAACTGATAAGTGGTAAACAACCCTGAGTCCTTCAGACAAAAGACAAAATAGGGGCAGAGAAACAAGCCTGTTTCACCATCCGCCCCAGCCAGCCTGGCCAACTGGATCCTAAGACACCTGGAGGACACTGAGTTGAGGAAGGCTCCCATACGCTAGTGTAATTAGCCTAGAACAAGTGTACTTATGTAATATTGCTTGACATAAATCCAATTAGTAGTCTCACCTGGAACAGAACCATTGGATCAATGGCACTTATATAGATGTTGATTTAACAACTTCCCATAGATTGAGCAGGTTTACTCTAGTTGGGATTAGTAATTGGATTTAGGGCAATGATTTTATTTTAAACAGGAGGTGTGATTTAAAAAGTGCCAGGAATCCAGATAGTTCAGAGACATCCTTCTGCTTCATTATTTTGACACTGAGACCTTTCCCCTTTGATATAGATTAAATAATTAGGTGTGGGGGGGAGTTTTGGGATCCTTTTACATATATCCTTTTACATTGTTTTCTCTTTCCTTACTTTCTCCTCCCCCGTGTTCATCACTTTTCACTTTTGCCTGTGTCACGGCTACCCTTAAGCACCCCATTACAATCCTCAACTGACCTTCAAAGTAAACTGTACTCTGCATTTGGCTGACACACTCTCACAGTCACCTAATCCTATTGCTAACATAAAACAACCATTTGCAAAGAATTGGATGGTTTCAAGCGCACACAGTAAGGAGCGGCAATTTGCTTCATGAGCAATTTTATTTACATCGACAGCAGTAGAACTAAATTGAAAAGGCCATTCCTTCATTGACTGGAAGCTGCTTCTCTGCGAAGGCCAATAGTCTATTTAGCTTCAAGAAATCAATTCCCCGTTGATTTAGCCCTCTGTATTATTAACACCACAATAATACAGGATATAGATTTCCCACTTGGGCAAAATGTTGATGTCTCCTTTAGCGTCAGGGTAAAAGCCACCCGAATATCAGGAAATACCAACTTGATTAAGGACACTATATATTTTTAAAAGAAACCTTGGTCAGCCACTTTGGAAAGCTTTTCATTCCCAGAGATTTCTTTGTTGTTTATGGGACTTATTTATTATTTGGACTTTTTAAAGTAATATAATTTATTTTATTTTACTTCTTTTTACTCTGTCTCTTAGTCATAAACTCTTGAAGCAGAATTACAAGATTCAGTGTGCCGTAACAGATAGAGCGTTGGATCGTGAATCAGTAAGACTCATGTTCAAATCCACATTCTCTCACAAACAAGGTGACCTTGAGGGGGGCCCTACCTCATAGGATTATTGTGAGGATAGAATGAGGGGGGAGATATGAGCAGGAAGAAGAGCATGTCCCCTCTTTTACTCCCTTTGGGAGAAAGGTAGGATATGAACTAGTAATAAATGAATACCAACATTTTATATTAAGAACGTAGCAAAAAGCAAAAAGGGAAATTACATACCATTAAACATTTGAGAGAATAAATTCATCTTCACCTGTTCTCCAAATGCAGAGAGCAGAGCATGAATGACAAGGAGGAGCTTCAAAGCTGAGGCACTACAACTAAAAAGTCCCTGCCTTGTACTGCCATCTGCTACACCTCAGAGGATACCCAGGGAAGTTAAGCTAGAAAACTCTGGGCAATGCTGTTCAACAGGATCTTAATATTCAGACAGGTGCATAAGGGACTAAGTGATATTTCAGTTATACAGAGGCTGCTGCTTTCTAATAAAAGTACAGCTTAATTAATTTTCAGTTCCAGTCCTCACAACAGGTCATTAACATTTCTGTAAAAATGCAGAAGGGAAATAATCAACTTCCTTCAAGGTCTCATAGTCAGCTATAGCTGAAATGAATCACTCTTATGTAGACCTTATCAGCATCACATTCCAGCTATATTGCATACATTCTACTCAGTGAGAATGGATACATGAAAGAGTAAGGTAAAAGTCAACACATTAAGCAGAGTAGCTAATAGATATGCTACTGTTCGTGCAACAAATCCTATACATATTTACTCAGAAACTGTGCATAAAACAAATATGTATAGGATTTCAGCCTAAAGGAAATTATCAATCATGATTTGAGACATCTAGCTTAAAAGACTAGTACAGTTTTAATAGTATTAATCACCATGTATGCTGGAGGACAAAACAGAAAACTGACTAGTAGCTTCCTAGATTGGGTACAGGTGACCATTTGGTTGGGTTTTTCCAGCCTCCAAGGTTCTTCAGTGGCCCAATACATTTTCCTGCTTAAGACAAAGCTGCCATCCGAGTCACATTATATAGTTACCCAAAACTACTCAAGTTATTTTGGCATCTAAAGAAGAAACACCTTGTAAGGGCCTCTCTTCATCTTGGGCAGCAAAAATAAAATTAAAGAACAGGTTTTTTCCTTTTCAAGACAAGCAAAATCTGCTGCCTGGGACAGCTGCTTGCTTCATCTTGCATAATGGTAGGTCAGGGCCAGCTCTGAATGATCCATCATCCTGGTTTGAGCAGTGTCCAATGCCATTTCTGCACTATATTGTTATAGTGTTATTATTCCACTCTTAACATCCTGTGGAATTCTGGGGTTTGTAGTTTACTGAGGCCAAAGAGCGCTCTGACTGAGAATTCTAAAAGCCCCTCCCTAAATTGCAAACCCTGGGATTCCATACGATATTGAAAGTAGAATAATGGCACTATAACAGTGTAGCGCAGAAATGGCCTAAGCTTCCAGCACTTGAGCTACCTCTCATCTAGCTGGCAGTTCATTTGGCTCTCACACAACCCCAATGTGCGGGCTGTTCTTAAAGTATGTTCTACTTGAAAAAGCTTGGAGCCCATGTTGGGAAAGTTTTCCAATGCTTAGAAATGTTACTATTTTGAACTGTACTTCCCAAAATTCCTCAGCTAGCATGGTCAATGAACCCACTAACGTAGTATTCTGCAGTCATAGTCATTTATTTATTACAATCCATAGATCCATCACATGGTATTCTGTAGTCCAAAAACCGGAAACTTTTTCCATTTATGCATATTTTTCAATTTTTTTGGCCTCTCAGTGCATTCCATCTGTGAAGGTTTTCACCTTAGAGTCACCATAAATCAGAAATGACTTGAAGGCACATGACAATAAACCACCTTCACTAGTACATCTGGTGGGAACATAAGAGAAGACCTTCTCAGTGGCTGTTCCCAGGTTCTAGAACTCCTGAAAGCTTTAATTCATCAAGATTCTAGATTTCATGTAGCAAATTCCTTTGCAAATTACGCTCAGATTTTTTAAAAAAAATTTGGACCATCAAGAATGTCTCAGTGACTTGGACAATTTGCCAGGTAAGAACTCCATTGCATCCCCATGACTGCATACCTAGTCACTTAGGCTGAATCCACAAAGGCTAAATAATGTGCCCTTACCTTGATCTCAGTCCTGTTGGAGCACACAATATTCCTCTGTTTCAAATGTGAAAACATTTCTTTTTGATGCCTTGATTTACTCCACTCTTTTTGGTAACAACTGGGTTTTTTAAACACGTGGTTTGACCCCTGAATTGGGATTGCAGTAGAATTGGGGTGGGGTGGGGTGGGGTGAAGTGGGGAGAGAGTGGGGGCAGGTTGGTGGATCTTCACCTAGGTCAGGTGGTCACCTAGGTCCTTTGATATTTTTCCCCATGGGAAGGTAGCTCCTTTGCTTCTTTCAGTGTCTGGAAAAGGCAGTATTGCCTTGAGGTAGGGGATTTGGTGCCTATATGCACACAGTTGCAGGTCAGGAGGAGGAGGAGGAGCAGGAGCCAGATTGCTGAATGGTGACCAGTTGGTGGGTGGACAGCACAGAGTATCCACAGATGTGTCTCCTGGGCTGTTGCTCACCTACAAAGGGCTAGAAGGGTCAACGCCTTTTCTTTTCTTTTCCCTCTTTGCACTCTAGACATATGTGAAGCTTGGAAGCTTTGATCTTTGAATATTTGCTTGCCATTAGATGTCCTTTTCAGTAAGGTGATTGGAGAGGGGTGTCTATAAAACACTTCCCTGGGAGTAAGCACTATTGAATTCAGTAGGATTTACATCTGAATAGACCTGTACAAAATTACGTCATGTGCCATCAATCCTACACCCCTTTCCTAGGAATTAAATTTAGAAAATAAGGCAGCAAATCAGATAGGGCAGAGAGAACAGATGTGAGGGCTGAGGTGGCCACCCAGGCATGCACCCAATCCAATAGGAGTGCAAGTAGGTGGTCTGAATGGCAGAAAACAGAGAAAGACTATTTGATTATGTGAATATGCACATGCATGACAGGAACAAAGAAAAGAAAAACCCTCAGCCACTGTGGTCATGTGACCAGACATAAACCGATATCAGGAACATGTACACAGAGTAGAAACACCCTCATGTACCAATGTGACTACATGATGGGAGTCCTGCATGGCTTTCCAAACTGATTTCAGTTTAAATTAAAACAGGTGTGTGTGTCAATAAAGGGGTCAAATTGGGGCAGCATACTATGCAGTGGAACTGGGATACAGCCCTCATATAGAATCAACCTCAGAACAACTTTCAAGTAGACTGTTAACAGTGAAGGCTGCTTCTGAAAGCAGAGGTGAGGGGAAAAGGTTTCTTTAGGTGGTAAACTACTTGTGATGGCAATTCACCCTCTCCAAAAAATGGCTGGAGAAGTATGTATTGTGTTACCTTTACTCCCCTAAAATTGAAATTGTTTTAAAACATGAAAGTCACCAGGCAATGACTTCCTAGTCACTTGTAGTTGTTTGAAAAAAAAAATTCTTCTGGTCTTAAAATGGTACAGAAGAGCTAGACACACCATAGAGGACATTTGGGAACCAAAAAAAGAGTTGTTGGTTTTTTTCCAGCAGAAGATGTGGTAGGGACTATAGTCCTCCAAAGTCTCCTGACTTATTCAGCCATTAGCTTCCAACAGTTCCCCACCCTTGACCTAAATGTTGCTTTGCATTCTGTTACTTATCTATATAATTCTACCTGGCATACAAAAGCTGTCTGCTTTCTTTGGTTGAATTTCATTTTGGAAGATAATTTGTAGCTTAGGGATCTTAGTTCATATCCTGTTTGATTTCTAGCATTTCCATTGTTTTCATTGGCCCTTTTTCAAATCCTGTAATATATTTAAAAGGCCCAAGTAGCCAAAACACAGTCCTTGCTATTAGAATGAAGTAGCATAATTCTTTGGGAACTATGTCCTATTTGTGGACCATCATTTCACCTCCTGGACTTATTTTATCTTCTGCTTTTGAATAACACAATATTCAAGTCAAAGTTACAGTAAATCAACACAGTGAAATCCTGCTTCCACCTGTGTCTTTAGGCAGTGCTTCTCTAATTACAGTGACTATGTTTGAATTTAGGGGAGCTGCAGTTCTCAGAAACACCACCCCTTTCATAGTGCATATGCTGAGTGGGGAGCTTGTTCCCCATCTCCCTTCTTAAGCTGCCTCTCACCACTCAAACTTCTCCTCATCCATATGCTGAAACAAAAAAAACTTCAATTTTGCTATACAGCCAATAGGCAGAAGGCATGGGGCAGAAGCAACGGGACCTCAGAATGAATGGGGCAGAAGGCACAAATGTGTTTCTGAACATTGGCAACACATGCTTAAACTTCTGCCTCCTCTGAAGAAATGATCTTGTGGCAGGCCTCCTGTACCACACATAACAAGTTCAAAACTGATCCACAGTTTGGCAAAGGGATTTGCATCACACCCAAACACATATACAAGTGCACATGTTGCAGAAGTGTTTCCCGAATTTCCTTACCTTATATTTTTCAGTCACAGCGAAAAGGAGACAGTGACAGGCAGCTTGGACAAGGCTGAAAGGAGAGATGTGCTAAATTATGGACAATGAAGAACAGAGCATTTCTGGGGAAAGCTAAAATGATCTGCAGCATTGTTGATTTTTAACAGACCAATTAAAGTCCCTGAAGCACTAAAGCCCATTCATTGGAATATAGGAAGAAAGGGAGGGATGTGCTTAATTCTTTATCCCTTAAAGATCCATCAACAATGAACTTCTTTCCTTTCTGTCCAATTATACTATAATTAAACTGAATCAGCTAGCTGGAGCATTGGCAAGAGAAGAAACAAGCAGCAAACAACTGAGCTCGACACACAGATAGTGAAAGACAAACACAGATGGACCAAGGTACCTGGAGAGCTGAACAAGATAATGGAAGCAACACACTAGCTTCCAGAAATAAAATACTTTTTTCTTTCCTTTTTTAAAATCCTTAGTTCCAAAAAAGCATTGTCCACCTGCCTTGGGAAATGTTGATTAAATGAGAGAACAAAGAGAGGTAATGAAGAAACTGTACTTCTGCCATCTAGAGTCTGAAAGCTTGGAGGAGGCAGAAATTTGCAAAGTAGATATAGAGAGGAGGAGAAAGAAAAAGAGAAACTGTAGATGATCTAGAACATGAAAGATCAATTGCTAGTCCATGGACTCTGAAGCCATTGAGCCACTTTGCCCAAACTTAGTTAAACTGTAATTGAAAGTTTGCACATTGTAATAAGTCCTTATTTCATATAAAGACATGAACACTTTCAATGTTGTGAACAAATAATATTTTCCATTTAGAGATGTCAAGAATATTCCAAAATATTTGGGAAATGGTTGAAAAGCATATTTTTCAAGTGTGAGAAACCCTGACGCGAAGAATCTGGGACTGATGAGCTATCTTTGCAGTACAAGCTTACTCTGTACAAAATTGCCAGATGGTTGTTTCATGCAAAAAAACAAAAAGAACCTAGCATTTTCTGCATAGAAAACATCATTTTCTATGCAGAAATATTACTTACTGTGCAGAAAATGTTGCATTTGGGAATTTATTCTGTGAAAAATTCACAGGTGATTGAGTTACATAGAAAATAACATTTTTTGCACAGAAAATATTTCTGCATAGAAATATTTATTTAATTTTGTGCAGAAAATGCTTTTTCTTGTGCAAATTTTGCACAGAATAAACCTCAAATTGTGAATCAGCTTTGAAAACTGCGTGGTTTTCAAAGACTACCTCCAACAGGAAAAAAACTGTTAAAATTACTTGTTGCTTCCTGTGGGTATCCCTATTCTCACTTACCTTGAGATTTCACTCTTAACTCCTGCTAAGTTTTGCATGTAACATTTGACAATGGTGTAAGCCAGGTGGAATCAACTGTGAAAGGTCCAGGGGCTACATTTATGCCCTGGGATCCTTTGAGGGCTGCATGGATTACAGAAAAGCTTCTTTTCAAAAGTGACTAGAAGTCCACTTCTGGTTTTCAAAAGGAGTTTGTTTTTTGTTCTGTTTTTTTAGTGTTAAACAGTCCAGAAAAAATCCTGCTTTGATAAGCTTAAAGACTCAGCAACTCACCCTCTTTTTTAGCCAAAGAAAGATTGGTTGGGGATTTCTGAACGTGTCAAGGACCATAAAAATATCTTTGAGAGCTGCATATGGCCCCAGGACCAAAATTTTCCCACCCCTGTCTTTAGCACCTTTTGTAAAACAGTACAGTATTAACACCCTTACTATACTGGATTCTATATAAGATTTACATTTACTTCAGAGAATTCCCATAGCTGCAGTTGGTTTTCTTTTAATATGTAGATTGAAAACTATTATACATATATCTGGATCTATTGCAGTGGACAAATGGAACACAGAATCATAGAATTATAGAGTTGGAAGAGACCACAAGAGCCATCTAGTCCAACCCCTGACATGCTGCAATATATCATGAAAGCATTCCCAACAGATGCCCATCTCAACCTCTGTTTAAAAATCTCCAAAAGAAGGAGACTCCACCATACTCTGAGGCAGTGCATTCCACTGTCAAATTGCTCCTACTGTCAGGAAGTTTTTCTTAATGTTCAGATGGAATCTCTTTTCCTGAAGGTTGAAGCCATTGATGGAGCAGCAGAAAACAGGTCCATCCTCCATATGACATCCCTTCAAATATTTAAACATAGCTATCATGTTGCCTCTTAACTTTCTCTTCTCCAGGCTAAACATATCCAGTTCCCCAAGCTGTTCCTCATAGCCTATTCCTCATAGTCAAGGAACCAAGTATGAGAGGTGTATGCATGGGTGAAATCAGAGTTTGAAATATTTAAGTAATTTGATCTTACTTTTTTCTCTTTTTGGTTGGTTTTATTTTAATCTAGGTAAACTAAGATATATAATTAAACAGCAAGTAGAAATAGTACAATATTCATTGATCTATCTATCTATCTATCTATCTATCTATCTATCTATCTCTCTCTCTCTCTCTCTCTATTTCTGTTCTCTGGGAACTTAGAAGTCATTTATGTGAATCCGCTATTTCGCTTTTTGAGTTTGGTGTGTGTGTATGTTAGGTTAGCTAGCTTGTAGGTGTTTGTTTAGTTTAGTAAGTGCAATGTTTATGATTATGTGTTTTTGTGTTTTATTCTCCCATGTGTGTTTTTTATATACTCTAAAAGTATAGTTTGAATAGAAAATATTATGGAAATGTTTAAGTAACTTGTGACTTACTGCCCTTTTTGAAAGAATGTTGTGAACAATTAACATTGTTTTTTAAAGAGTGATGCAGTATGAACATGTTTTTAGATCCTTTCTCATTTAAAAATACACTAAACATACAAAAACAGCTCCAAAAAAATCCTCCAAACCACCTCCAAAAGGCAACATTTTAAGACACTAAGAAACATAAAGTTTAACTTTGGGCATTAAATAATGACTGTGCTCATATTTCTAATTTTTATTTTGAGTTCATGGCAACCTGTACTAGTCTGGACTGTTATATTGATATTTATGGCCAAAATACCATCCATGGAAGCCACCTCGGGTTCTGTACCGGGGAACAGTTGGATATAAATTAGGTAGACATACAATAGATAGATAGATAGATAGATAGATAGATAGATAGATAGATAGATAGATAGATGATAGACTAAGTCAGAATTCCTTCTTGAGTTAGATTCCACCTCTGGTACTCAATTCTAGAATTTCCTGCTGAATTGCCACCAAAAAATGAGCTGTTAAAAGTATGATTTTAACAAATGAATTTCATTCATTAGAAATTTCAAAATTTCTTGTAAAGTTACATATATTTATGTCTGATGCATACACAGATGAAAACTAATTTCCTGGAAGAAATTTTGCAGCTTGTAATTGTTTTGCCCCTTACAGTAATATGGGCCACATGCTATTTTGCTGTGAGAAAAGCAGTTGCTTAAGCCATCCCTTTCCACCTTTTGTATCATGTATTTTAGCTTGTAAGCCTGTGGGCTGGAACTGTCTTGTTTTTATTGATTAAGTTTAAGCTGCTCAGAGCAGCTTTTTGGCTGAGGAGTGGAGCAGAAAAGAGATTCCAAACAAATAAACAATACAAAAAGGATTCTTATGTGCTACTTTTATGTGAGGCAGGAACCCTTTTGAGAGAATAGCAGGCTTGGTAGTTAAGGAAAAGATTTGCTTTTAATACAAAATATAAGATGTCTTCAGTTTTAGGCAGTGATGGAAGAATTCAGCCCTGTTCACACATCCCCCTGCAGAGCCCTTAAATAGGCAAATGATTATGTATGTTGGGCCCACCCCACAAGTGCTATGTGCATTGGTCATGCCTAAGGCCAGTGTAGCCGTTTGGCTTCATGAAGCAATTACTTCATATGGTAAAGCACTGAGAGTGGCAAATTTAGCATTTCCCTTACCCTAATAAGGCCCATGATGCTCATTTTTCTGCCTCCCAGAGAGCTACCTTTTATGCCCACTGTTCTAGCATCTAAAAAGAAAAAATAGGGAGAGGAAGAGCATGCAACAGTAATGCCTGTGGCCTCTCCTGTCCTGCCCCCCACTCAGAAAAAGACAGTAGCAACCCAAGATGGAGGATGACACAACCACTGTACTTTATACTCATTAAAGGATAGCTCTATAGCAAGCATTTTTCCAGAAATAGCCATATCTGTGCTAGAGTTTCTCATCACAGTCACATACTTCTCTTCCATGTGGAGGTGAGGGCACTGCCTCTTTTCTGGAGGAGAGGAGATGCAGACACCACATCTACATCTACCTCAAATCATGGAGTTGCAAGGGGCCCATCGGGTCCAGCTCCCTGCTCAATGATGGATCTTCAGTAGGTAGCTGTCCAGAGAAGGAGACCTTCCCTTTCTGGGGCTCTTCCTGAAGCTAGAAAGAGGAGCATCACCAGTAAGCGGAGCACCACTAGTCCTGCCTGAGGCAACAGGAAGGTTGGGACTGCCTCTCATCCTGCCTCTACAGTAATCCTACCTTACCATTTCAAATGGCAAGATCTGGAAAGGGCAGATTTGCTCTCATTTGCTTGAAGGTATACAGAACTCTCAACATGGTCAAAACAGGGTTCTCAACAGCACAGAGAGTTGTACTTACATAAAGGAAATGATAGCAAAATTCCTTTGGATATTTCATCCTTCAACCCAGCCAAGTAGGAGAGCTGATGAAGGTAGGCCCAGCCCACATAGTGAAATGGCCAGTCTCTGTGGGGGTTTATCACTTAACTCACCACTTTTCCACTGAGTGTGAGGCTATGCCTTATCTTCCAGTGCCTCCAAAAGGGAAGACTTCGACAAATCACAGAGTCAGCACCACCACCAAGAGCTTTCCCTTGTCCCCACCTCTTTTGCCAATGTAAGGAACTTCACCTGTTCTACTGCTGTGGCCACCAACTGCAGAGACCTCCTAAATGCCCTCAAGGTACACGTGTAAGATATTTTGCAGCTTATATCCACACTGGACGCCACTCCTCTTTATTTCCTGGTGCCACCACAGACTCCTTGTCTGAATCGAGGCCTTACAATATATAGAATTCCCAGAGCCAAAAATGTATAAAAATAAAAATAATAACAATTTATTAACAGAAGTTGGAAATAACAACACAGACTATTTAATACATTTAGGACACAGCTAACACTCTCTCACATTCTCTTAAACTCCATTCATTATTTCCTAAACCTGACTGACTTTCTTAACCATAATCCTTATTTTACTCGCTCCTTTCTTCTAACTGCCCTAATGCATTATACCATCTGTCATCCCAACTTTCATTCACCAACCTTATTCAAATCCCCCTAGATCAGTGGTTCTCAACCTGTGGGTCCCCAGATGTTAGTGGACTTCAGCTCCCAGAAGCCCTGAGCATTGACCATAGTGGCTGGGGCTTCTGGGAGCTGAAGTCCACAAACATCTGGGGACCCACAGGTTGAGAACCACTGCCCTAGATATTCCACCAATGACCACTCACTTTCCATTCTTTCCTCCCTGCCAACAGCTTCTTACCTTATTACCTCTAATATATATAGTAAATTAAACAACCTTTTACACCAAGGCCATTTTCACACTACACTGTTATAACGCTATTATTCCGCTTTCAACATCCTGTAGAATTTTGGGGTTTGTAGTTTGTTGAGGCCGAAGAATTCTAAATGCTCCCCCAAAACTACAAACCCCAGGATTCCATAGCAAGTTGAAAGTGGAATAATAGCACTATAACAGTGTAGTTTGGAAATGGCCCAAAAGTCTTTGATATCACAGGCCCTTTCCACACGCTGGGCGGGTAAACGGGAGGGTGCACGCAGGGACAAATCTTACCTGAAAATGGGTTACTCCATCCCCACGGGGAGCGCGCGTTCACCGCTCTAAACAGCGGCGAATTTCAGCGGCGTTCAGCGGTGCCCAAAATGGCAGCCGCCGGCTTCCAGCGGCGCTCTGCCAAACAGGGCAGTGCGCCAGCCGGAAGCCCGCCCCCGGGCAGCTCTGCAGAGATGCTCTAATGTGTCCCTGCAGTTCTAAACGGGGCGCGGTGACGGGGTAGCGCGCGCAAGTCACATAAAAACCACTTGAGAAGTGGTTTTTATAAGACTCGCAGCGCCACCCCCGCGGCCACGCAAGGGCAGTTTGAGATTTAGAACCTCCCATTTGTGAACCGCCCACGCGCGCCTCACGGTGTAGAAGACCCCCTGGGGAGGTCGCCCTAGCGCGGGCATTATGCCCGTGTGGAAAGGGCTACAGTCCCTTTTCTCAGCTTCAGCCCTCATGCATGGGCACAGAAAGTTTTTTCTCTCTCTCCTTTTGAATGTAAAGCAATCTGCAAGTCATCCTTCCATGTTTGGAGAACAAGGCCTTACAAAAACACACATTAGCAACAGTAGGCAATTGAATTTTAAAAAGCAATTGTATTTAAGGAGCAAAGAGCCAAAGAAAATTTTAAAAATCCCACTTCTAAAGCAGCTTCCCTTCCAACCCCAGTTGACTTTTAAAATAAGAGTTATCAGGTGAAATTCTCCTTCCTTTATTTCTAGTTTTTGAATTACGCACTGTTGCATTCTACCCATGCCCTCATCCAGTTTGAAACAATGCACAACAGAGGCTCTGAACTTTGCACTGCAATTAAAGCAGAGAAGGCTAGAAAATTACTCCCTTCCTTTGTCATCCAGGGGTACCTCTTGTGCTGCTGACTGACAGCTTTGCCCTTCCCTCCACACAAGAGAGTCTTCAAGGGCTGCTGGGATAACATTGCCAAGAAGCAGCTGTTTGGAAAGAGCAAGGCTAAGTTTTCCTCTCTTCTTGTCACCAAGCAACCCCTTTCAAAAATGGAGCCAGCTTTTTTTCACAGCTACAAAGATTGAAGAGTTTCCATCAACCTACAGTTTAGAGGGAGGTCCCCTCTGTCTGCAATTACCTCTAGGTTTGCAGCTGCTTCAAGTGGGAAAAGTAGGTGTTGAATTTTTATCATAAGAAAACTCTGAAAGTTCCCACTTGCTAATCATCTAGTTTATGCTTTGGTTTTAGAACCATGAGCTGTTTCCTATGCCACCTCAGTGCATCTTCAGGTTTCAAATAAGTTTGAGAACAATTCCTTGGCAGTAATTAGTGACTGTGACAGCAGAATGGAGGAAACTAACTCCCCACTCCCTTTTGTAGCCTTTGTACTTCTAATGTCTCTGTCTGGAAACTGTGAGAGACATGTGGCCCTCCAGATGCTGTTCAACCACAACACCTATTAGTCCTAGTCGTAGCCTATATACCTGTGACGGGGGCTTGCTTCTTTCCCCAATCTGACAAGGCACCCTACCTTTTCCACACAGCTCTGCCATCCCCACTTTGTAATACCACCTTTGTGTAAAAGGCTGAAGCCTTTCAATGATTACTTAGAACCCCTTAATAGTTCTATGGTAGTGTATGTTTCCTGAGTTACTTTAAATACTGCATACCACTCAGCTGAGTCAGTATTTATAAAAATCAACTGTAATATTTACTAAGGGAACATAGAGAATAAAGTGTTAGAGTTCATATGCAGGCCAAAATTAATTTTTGGACAGTTTTCTTATATTTTTAAATTCTCATATAAGCACAAGTATTATAAACAGCCCTTCAGCTATAATTTCACCAAAAGCTCAATCCCCAATCTAGGTCACATTTTCTGACCAGATTCTATAATGGTTTCATTACTCTTCTGCGCTCTCTAGGCTTTCCCTGAGAATTAAACCCTTCCCACACAGTCACCCTCCCTGGCTGACTGAGGCACTTTACCCCTTAGTTTTCTCTGGCTAGAAAATGTTTGCCTTTATATATCTTTTCCTCTCAGCCACCAGCCCCTCCCACACACTACTGGGTTGGGTTTTGTGATAACTGAAGCCCCAGTCAGAGCTGCTGATGACAAATGGCAGCTGTTGGTCCCTGTTGCTCAGGGTGGAGATGACGAGCAGCAGCTGGTCCTGTCACGCTGGCTGGAGATGAGTCCTGCAGCTCAAGAGCTCCCCCTGCTGCCACGGACCAAGTAGACTCGGATGTTCCTCTGCCTGCTCTTTTAGGGCAACAGGAATCCAGCTGTGATCTCGAGGAAACCCTGGAGCCTGTGTCAATCAGCCCACAGACAAGGCGGAGACTCAAGGGAGCTGAGCAAAGGGAAGCTTCCTTGATTAATTTCAAGAAGCGGTGACCGGCCACACCTGTGGCCAGGCTATACAACTGCCTGCCTGGAAGCTTTCCTTTGTGGCAAACTTTCTACAAGCCCTCTCTTTGCCTGCCAGCACCTGGCCCCTGATACCTTGGATTGACCTCTTGGCTCCTGACCCCTTGGATTCTGGTCTCTGACTACGGCTTTCACTCATCGCTCAGGCTTAGGTAAATGGACTGCCTATTAGTAATTGCTTGCTTTAACTCCTCCTGGCGGGACTCTGCTATCTCTCCCTTCTCCAGGCAGGCTTGCCACCCGGGGCTCTGACCGTGACAGCCTTCTCTCCTAAGAAGTTATTCTGGTTGCCTGGCAACCTGTTTCTAGGCTGCTCTGGCACTCCAGATAGCCACACTCCCAGAACTGTGTCACAGTACACAATATACCATTATGAGAGCTGCATTCCAAGAATGTTCAATTCTGCATCTCTGTGGATCTAATTATTTCAACTAGCTGATTCTAGTTGGCTTAAATTGAAAGTGGTCCAGTTGAAAGTAGGGTTCACTCATCAAAGACACAGTCCTAAACAGTATAGACTCCAGGGATCACTTTCTTCCATATGAGGCTGCTTACTCCTTTAGGATCTGGAGAGGAGGCTCTTCAGTGGCAAAGTCAGTGGCAGTGGCATAGGTAGAGGCACAATTGATCAGCGTATGGGCCTGGGCCCTCTCATTGGCCTAGGGATGTTAAACTATTTCATCTTCCCAAGTGGGAATGAATAATTTCCAGTTTTCTCCTAGCTGCAGAGAAAACAAATATTTCCATGCAATTCTCACCCAGTATTCATATACCCAAAGTGCTTCGGGAAGATATTCTGCATAAAAATACACTTTTTTTGTACAGTATTGTGGCGTTTTCCAGATTCCACAAGTGGAGGGATGTGTGCAAGATTGCTCTTTTCTATGCAAAAAAACACCAATCCTGCACAAGAAAAACCTTGCATAATTTTTTTCTACAATAAAGATCTTGTACAGAAGGCAACAATCCTGTGGAACAAAAACACGTGGTTCTATTTTTCTGTAAATTTGCTGGGTTTGCACCACATTTTTGTTTAAAAATTTTGCGCAAATGTTGTGCAAAAATTATCCCCTCTGTATTATTCTTTCTGACCAGATTTCCGGAGCATCAAGAAGCCCATCTTTCAGTCAGGAAATAAATAACTGAATAACTTTCCAATCTAATCACACTGAGGCTATGGAACTCCTTGCCACAGCAGGTCCATTTTGTCCCTTCTTTCATGGTCTCCGACACTTAAATAAGGCAGTAATGTCCCAATAGGTATTTGACCTACAAGGATCAAAAGCATAGGATCTTATTTTAGCACCCCAAAAGTAGGCTCTGACATTAGGCTAAGTAAAGCAACTAGTGCAGGCAACAGATGCTGTGCGATAGTAATGAAAGGTTCTTTGAACTCTCCAGACATTTTCTTTTGTTGAAGGATGCAGCCATACGTCCTACAGAGCTGTTTCTAAACTGGCCTGCTGCCATACTGCCCTAGATATAGTAGATGATGTTATTCCTCTGTCAGCATTCAACTGGCAATCCAAACAGCAGGAGTTCTAAACATGGGCAGACTTTGAGGGGTCTGTCAACTGGCTGCCTATGGGGGAAAAAGATATTCTGCTTTAATTTCCTTCCTATTACTCTGAATTTTTCCTTACACTGTGAATTTTAGGGTCAAATTTTAGTCTTATCAAACAGTGTCTGTAAGTTTTCATTCCAGGCTAATCTATCTAAAGGAAATCAAATTCCAATACAATAAAATAAATCATATGCAAAATTGTGTATATGTGTATGTTTATGAGTGTTTTTCTGGGTGAACCCTATCACTTTTATCAGGTCCTGAAAGTGGTCTATCTCTTCTCAAAAAGGGGGTTATGGACCATTGGTCTGAAAGGACATGACACAGTCACCTTGCCAGAGCTGAAATCTACTATACAGTGGAACACAGCAACGTGTTGCAAACAGGCAACACGTTTGAGCAGGTTGTTGGAGACAGATGAAAACAGAAATATGTGCAGCTAGACTTTTTGAAGGGTTGTCCCTGCCAAGAAGGAAATGCCTTTTAGGTTCCACCAAAATATCTTGGGGCTGCCCTGCACCTGTCTGCAGTTAAACAGATCTGAGTCTGAGCAGTGCTTGGATGAGATACTATCCGGGATCTCCCAGATATATTGCCTAGAGTTCCTTTAGTGAGAGGTGACACATATAGTAAGTAGATATTGCCTTCAATAGTCTCTATGATTTCTTTGGTGCCAATAGCCCCTCCACTGATGCAGAGCAAAACTACTCATACTGTCATTGTCTTTCTAGACTTAAATCAAATTGTTTGTCACAGCTAGAGTAAACCACTGAATCAATTAGGTTTGCAGAAGTGTTGAGTTACCATTCAACAATTAAGCTAATGGACTGTTTTCATAAGGTTTAGCCGTTATAACAATTAATCTCCTGGTCTCAGCCTGATGACTAGCCTCTAGAGCAGTGGTTCTCAACCTGTGGGTCCCCAGATGTTCATGGACTTCAGCTCCCAGAAGCCCTGAGCATTGAACATAGTGACTGGGGCTTCTGGGAGCTGAAGTCCACGAACATCTGGGGACCCACAGGTTGAGAACCACTGCTCTAGAGAGATAGTCCCTCCCCACCTCAAAATGTGATTGAACTCAGTCAGAACCTTGAAGAGCCCAGAGTCAACTTCATAGCATGATGAAATATCAGAGTAGGATTTTGTGGGGAAAGTATCTGAATTTTTCTAAACATCTAAACCATCATAAAATTTGTTCCCTTGATTCACGTTAGGCAGAGAGGAAACATTTTAAATGAGACTGCAATATAAGTTCTAAAGGCTTGAACCAAATAAGATTTATTGGCCTTTCTGGATGTTGTAGAACTGCAGTTCCCAACATTTGTCACTATCAGTTTTGCTAGCAAGGCAAATTGGGATTTGCAGTCTAACCACATTTGGAGGACCAGGAGTCCCACCCCAACCTAAATCTAATTCTTAGTCCCAATTAGAGTTGTTGTGTGCTTTCAAGAAACTTCTGACTTATGGAAACCCTAAGACAAACCTAACATAGGGTTTTCTTGGTAAGATTTGTTCAGAGGGGGTTTTCCCTTGCTGCCTTCTGTGGATAAGAGAGTGTGACCTGCCCATGGTCACCCAGTGGGGTTCCATGACCAAGTAGGAATTTGAACCCTGCTCTCCCAGTGTCCTAGTTCAGCACTCAAGCCACTACATTGTCCTGGCTTCTACCAATTACCAATGTGCTCACTGACTCAGTGGCTACTTGGTAAATGAACACCTATACAAGTCCCATTAATTCAGTGGGTCTGTCCTAGTCTGGGCTAACAATTGGATTTAGGTCAATATTTTCAAAGAAGAAATACTATTTTAAGGAACACTCTTCAAAAGTCAGGCTGTAATCCTGCACACATTTACCTGGGAGCAACTCTTTTTGAACCTATTGGGATATAACTTATGAATAGAGGCAGGTAGGATTGTACTGTATGTCCGTTTTTTAATGTCTCTCCCCTATCCCTCCAAATGTTTTGTTGCTCGGTATCCATGCATAACAGAGTAGATTATGATGAAGCTGGAAAATGCATCAAGAGGTTTTCCAGATGGTCCTGAGAGGTGGTAAAAGATTTAGTTATATTTCACATGGGTCCTTATAACATCAGGCTCAGAGTTTCAATACATCAATGTCTCACAGCAGGTGCCAGCTTTGCAAGGAGCTGCTGGGATGTATATGTCTTCTGGTTGGAAATTCAGTCCCTTTCCTCCCTTTCTCCATAGCACAGATGTGGGGTTTTGACTTGGCCAGCTCAGAATAAATGAGAAACCCCCCAAGGGAAGCTACCATCAGGATGTGCAGCTGTAGCTTCCTTGCTAAAAACCTTCTCCTATATACACACACCACCATCTTCCTCCAGCTGCCTAAATAGGAGAGAGGGAGAGACATTGCAAAAACATCCTCCCTCTGGCCCCTGTCCAACCTGACATTCCTTAATGTTAAATAAAGAACCCTCTGCAGCTGTGCAGGCTCCTCCAGGGCAGCAAGCTCTCCATCTTGTTGAAACGATTTCTGCTACTTTCAGGTTGTTGACAAAGTGACAGGGCCCATGCCATGCTCTCTTCTTTATCCCATGGCTCATACCAGAGGCTGGAAAAGCTAAAGTTTGTATCAGAACTCCCAGAATCCTCCAGCCAGCATGGCTGGAAGTTGTGGACCAAAAGAACAACTTTTATACACTTCGATTCATAGTGACTTTGCTCATAAAAAGGAACCATGGCTCGTCTCAGGTTATGAAAAAACAAAACTTAAGGAAAAAAACCACAATCAATCAAAACACAACATGGAAAACTGCCTCGTACCAGGCCAGATTATTGTAACCTGACAGGCAGAGGCTCTCCAGGGCCATCGGCAGAGGATTTTCAAATGAGCCTCTACCTCAGTGGTTCTCAACCTGTGGGTCCCCAGATGTTTGTGGACTTCAGCTCCCAGAAGCCCCAGCCACTATGGTCAATGCTCAGGGCTTCTGGGAGCTGAAGTCTAGAAACATCTGGGGACCCACAGGTTGAGAACCACTGCTCTACCTGATCCTGTCACAGCTGCTACCTGCATTCTTCAAAATGCAAAGCAGGCACTTTATATGAGTATATTCCACCAGTAGCTTATCTACCTAGGAACTGTCCCATTTTATCCTCATTACAAGCTCACAGGTAACTGGAGATGAATCAAGGCCACACATCCAGAGTCAAAGTAGATATTATAAGGGGAACAGCCACATATCTCCCAGCCCTGTATTACTTCCAACCTCTAATGGAAAGGGTGAGAGACATTTAACAGAGAGATTTTATGAGCACTAGAGTGTGCTTGCCTTCCCCCACCAATTTTCTCATGTTGTTACCAACCCTTCAAGTCTGCGTATGTGTTTTGTTTTTTGTTTGTTTTTGATCAATGACAGTGCAAATCAAGTGAACCTAACTGAGTGGGGAGGCAGATTATTAAAGTATTACGCACCCATCCATCCCACAGGCTGATCCTTCCCATACAGGTCCATCTGCCTTCAAATTCCCAATGATCTCTCAACAACCATGGAGCTGAAAGCCCACATTTGCCAAGATAGCAACATAATGAGCTACAGGTAAAGATTTGAACCTTTGTCTCCCTAGGCAGCTGCATTGGTCTGCCTAGCCAGGGGATGCTGTTGAACTGCAGCTCCCATCACCCTTAGCCAGCATGGCTAGCCAATGGTAAGGAATGGTGAAAGTTAAAATCCAACAAAATCTGCAGGGCCTCGTGACTGGTAATGCACAAGCACACTGCCTACAGATGGAAAGGACTGAAGCTAGGAGCTTTGAGCCTTCACCAATACAGGGCTTTCATGTAGTCTCATGGTGTAATACTCTAGTCCCCCACCAGCTTTTTTCCAGCATCATTTGCCCCATGGTATGGCAACACTAGCACAAACACACTCTTTTAAGCTCTCATGAAAGATTTTGTTGTCCAGGTTGCACACAAGGAGTGAACAATTATCATCTGCACTGCTTAATTTAAAACTTCTTAATGTTAAAGCTTTTCATTTCAGTTGTTCCCTGTACAGAAGAACACAAAAACATTTTACAGATGAACCTTCAGACATGTGTGGCTGAGCCATCAAAGTAAGGTCCAAAGGGTGTGGCCAGGTAACAAGAGAGCAAAAGTCATTAATGAAGAAGAACACAGAGAGCTACTATTTGAATCAGAGAAAATCTTGGCATTTATATTTAGGCTTCCCTCTCTTATCTGACAATTTAGCAACCAGAGCACTGTTAGAAAATGGAACTGGTTGAAAAGCAGAACCCAAGTACTATACTGTAGGGAGGGTGAAGGACTTACAGAGGCTCAGTTGGGACCCACTATATGCACTCTGTTTGCAAAGTCTCTCAGCTGGCTTAGAATCATTTCCCCCCTCCCAGTTCACTTTTCAAGCAGCCCACGCATGGGAGTGGTTCCTGTCAGCAAGAAGAACTAATGAAAGAGTGGAACCCCCATCAAATTAATGAATTTGTCCTTAATTTGGAAGCATCAAAAAAGGGAGTCATCAGATAATTGGGCATCAAAAAGTGGGGGCTTCCTGTACTGACTTTAGGGAAGCCAGAAAAAAATTAAAAACTGAAGTCACTAAATATAATGTGTGTGTTCCCATGAAGAATGAGTAAAGAATATAATATAATAGATATTATAATAACATAGTATAATATAACATAATATTATAATTAATGTATTATCATAAAATAAAAATGTGCTTTTCAATGTGTGTGTATGTGCCATAGGTTATCTGTTAACTTATGGCATGCCCATGAATTTCATAGAGTTTTTTAGGCAAAGAATATTTAGAGGTAGCTTACAAAATTCCTTCCTCTGAAATATAGCCTACAGGACCAGGTATTTGTTGGCTGTCTCCCATGCAAGTACTAAGGAAGGCTGACCCTGCTTAATGTCCAAGATCAGACAGGATCTGATGCCTTCAGGATATTTAGGCCCTGCCTTCTTCAGACCCTACTCAAAATTACAGCTTTCTCTCAGATGTATGATCACTTCATGAACTCTGCCCAAAGCACATTATGGTCAAATCCAAGCTTCATAATAACATTCATGTGGTCAGCTTGAGGCAACCATAACCTACAAGTCTAACCTACTTCACAGGGTGGTAGTTAAGATAAAAATGTGCATGGGTAGGGGAAAATAATGCACAATACTTTTAGCTCCAGGTGATAAATGGAATGAAATTAGTTAAGAAACAGTATGGATTTCTATCACAAAGACATTCCTGCATTCCAATGGCCTTTTAGAATGCCTCCTTTAGGCTACAATCCCATTGTGGAAAGGTGGAATAGAAATAATTATTATTATTATTATTATTATTATTATTATTATTATTATTCACATTTACCTAGGAGAAAATCCACTGAATTCATTGGGGCTTTCTTCTGAGTAGATGCAGATTGATTGCTGATGGAACATTGTCCTGTAGAGGAGAAAAGACTGTCTCAAAGTAGAAAACTCTCAATATGGAACATGTAAGCTACTATTTTCTTTTTATGGCATTGTGTAGCTTGTGTACACAAACACATGAACACAAGCACATGACAGAAGATCAGTAGATCAAAAGGAAGAGAGTGAAAAAATCAACAAAAATAAGCTTATTTTCATAAGCTTATTATTTATAGTATAAGGGTTATCTAAATCTCAAAACCAAGGAAATCTACTGCCAGAACTGAAAGGAGAGAAAAAAGTATTGCCAAATCAGGAATGCTTCTCTGCAGTATTGATCCTCTTTTAGGGAAATTAGAGATAAAGAGGGAATATAAAATCCATTAAGGGGGAAATCTGTGTGTCTGAGTAGAAAAAGATTGAGAAGATCCTGGTGAACAGTTCTTGGGGTATTGTCATTCAAAGAGGATTCCTCAAGGAAACTCTTAATAGGTTGCTGCATTTATTCTTTTTGCTTTCCACAAAGAAAGAACTGGAGTCACATAGACTTATTCCAGTAGCTAATACCATGCAGATAGGTCTCAGCTGATGTCTCAGTTGTGTTCCTGGCCTCATGATGTAAACTGAGACTGACATAAATGGGTGGAACCAGCTCCATTGGGAAACGCTGGAGATCAGGGAGATGTGTTCCAGTGGAGCTCTGTTAGCCACTAAGTAATTTTACTAAACCTGCCACCAATGTTAAAGAAGTTGAAAGCATAAGACACCAAAGCCTACCTTTTCAAGGCTAGTGAAACTCCTCCCTTCTAGACCATGAGACTCCATTTGCTCACCCCTGCATCTGAGAAAGCAGAGGAAACCTGCCCCAACCCTACTAAAACTCAAAAGATTCCAGTTTCTTCATCCCCACCTGACTCCCTTCTAAGCAGGCAAAGGAAACCTCTTCCTTTCAGCAACACCAAGGCTACAGTTGCTTTTTCCTCTTTCCACCCCCCAAGCCTAGGCAAGTAAAGGAAACCCAGTCCAGTCAGATTTTCTTATCATTCAAAACTCCAAACGAAAATTCCAAACAGCCTCACTATCTAACCTCACCCTCTTCACTTTCTTGCCTCAGTCAACTGCAGTGTATTTAACTGTAGAATGCAAAGACATCTTTGAAGCTGGCTGTTGAGAGGGAAAAAGGAGGAGAAGGGAATCTAGGTCTCCTTAAGTCAAGCTGAAATACCAGGAATGCAAGGAACTGGGCATTGCTTTTCTAGCTGATCCATGACTGTTGGAGGCAAAGCGAAAATCTCTTAGTGCATGACTGCAGATCAATATCTGTCTTTGAGTGAGAGATAATCCAAGGATGGGCAGACAGTAATCAGGAGCTAGATGTCCTCTGGATGGTTTCTAACAAGAGGTTGGACTGGATGGCCCCTGTGGTCTCTTTCAACTCTATTATTCTGTAATTCTGTAAGCAAGGACTTCCAAATAGGTAACAGTTTGGAAACAAAACTTTCCCTCCTCCTTTGCTCCCCTAGAATCAAGAAATAATGGCAGAGGGGAGATTTGTATCTGCTTTCTCCCTGAACTCCAGTTCTGAAAACTAATCCTTAGGCTGAGCATGTGCTGAGAGACAAGTGTTTCACAATTCTACTCCTTCCACTTTGGGCCACTATTTTGCACAATGCTCGCATTGGTGGACCTTGAGGTTCTTCTCAGGCAAGGGTGGGAAAAGTGTGGCCTGTAGGCTGTACATGACCATAAAGACCTCGCTGTAGAATCTAGGACAAAACACAGTAGATCCCAGAAGATCATAGAGTGGATCCCCATCTGTGGGATAATCCACTGTGGTCATAATGAAGTAATAACATTATTTCAGAATGTGGCTGCCACTGAAGAGATGTCAGCTTCTCTGTTTGTCAGGCAAGTTTCTTCTCATTTATAGTGGCAAAAAAAGACACCATACTGAAATATTCTAGATGTTTCTTTCTCTCCAATCTTGTTCTAATCCAGTTTTCTGCCTTTTCTAATCAATGCATCTTTTCCAAAATAATAATGTCAGAGTAGGAGAAATTAGAAGACTATGAGAAATATTTTAAAGCACACATTCACATGGGTTATTTTACCTTTATCAATTCAAAGGTCACATCAACTTCCTCTGCGATTGGCCTCCCTTAGAAACTCAGGAGAGTCTCTCCTCCTCACATCTAGAATTGTCATTAATCTTTTCTTTTTTAATTATTTAATTCTGGAAATGCACTGTACTCAGTCATCAGATACTGGAACAAAGATTTGGATTTTTTGCAAGCAGAGGCTGGCTGAATTTAAGCTCCTCAAATTTTCAAGTGCAATTAGGAAAAAAAAGTCACTCCCTAGTTAGGTTTATCAAATGAAGGACTGATGGAATATTTAGTATTGCTGAATGTCACGTTGGAACATTGCTGAAATAGCTGTGTGTCCCTGATCTGTGTCAGGCAGAATGTTTGCAGACTATAATTTTTTTTTTCATAATAAGCAAAAGAAGCTTAGTGATTGATTTGGAATGGAACCAACTTTAATTAACAATGTTTTTTTTAAAAAAAAGATCTGCCATGGTAATTAATGAAATCATATTCTGGTCTGGATTCATTCATAATCTTATTACTCAGTAGCAAAGCAACTGAGATGAACGAGTATGGTAGCAACTTCAAGCAAGAAATGTAAGACAGGCTGCAACACACCCTTGGTCTATAGTCCTCAGAGATAGGCTGCTACAACCCACATAATAATTACTGCTACTTGAAACTTGATAACTCATAAACTGAACATGTGGTAATATAGGGATATGGTTCATGATCCCTTTTCTAGAGTTTCTTTTGAACTCATGAACAACCAAGTGATCATGTTTGCCAGGTTGCAATACATGAGTGAAGCTAATCCATGGCCAAAGAACTAAATCAGATCCACTTTCTAATCCAATATGCATACTACAGCGCTAAAAAGGAAATCAGTTGCTTTGAAATAAATGTAATAATTAACAAAATCTTAGAAGGATCCTCAGAGAAAATTCATCAAAATTCATCAAAGTAGCTTGCAGGTGAAAGGTAAGATTACTGTACAGCCTAGCATTGCTTAGGCTGGCCTCACCTCTTTGTCAGCTATACTAACAAAACAAAAAAAATCTCAAAGATTGCAAGAGGTAGACAACTTTATGAATGGAGGAATTAAAAGCCCCAGTGAAGAATCTGCAACAGTGTGGTTATATAACCTTGAAAGAGCTGGGGTTTACACAGATCCCAGACATGCCACATGGTGCCTCTGTGGACCATTGTTTGGCCTAGATTCCAAGCTTTCATTTGGCAGAAGACAAATGAAATGAAACATCTCTATCCTTTGTAGAAACCAAGATAAGATGCAACATGTGTGGGCACTCTTCTGCCAAACTATTCTGCCTGAAGCAACACTACTGGGGAATTTCAGGTCTAGGGAAAGTGTGACTGAGCAGTGTGAGTGGCAGAGCACAAGAACAAGGGAGGGTGCACTGCGAAAGCACAAGATGAGGCAAGTAAGGAAGTAGTAAGTGCAAGATGCACTGTGAGAGTGGTATAAATGGTATAAATGGCAGTGTGCAAGAAGCAAGGGCACATAAGATGGTGTGGGAAGAGAGGTAGAGAGGGAAGAAAAGAGACAGGAGAATGAACCCTGTAAGCACTGGAGTGCAAGAAATATGGAAGGCCCTACAAGGGTGGGGTGAGGGAATGAGTAGAAAGGAAGAGAGAGTAAAGCAAGGGATGGAGGGAAGGGTGAGAGCTGTAGTGGCAGGGCACAAACAGCAAGAGAGGTAAATATGAGGGGAGATGTGGTGTCACACAGAGAGGGAAGGAGGATGGGAGATGCAGCAACAGGGTAGAAGAAACAAGAGAAAAGGGTATAGAAGACATATCAGGGACACATGAGGGAGGAATAAGAATGGGGGTTGGGGGTAAGAATGGGGGTTGGGCAGTTTGGAGCACCACAACAGAGGCAAAGTGTTGGTTTGTAACAAATTAATTTGACATTTATTTGTCTTGAGAATATGGTATGGGCATTTGAATTGTTTACTCACAGACACGTCCTGCTAAGTTAGGCCCTTTCCACAGGAAGTTGGTGTCCTGCATTAGAAACAGGAGAAGCACGGGACCCAGATAATGGTTCTGCATGACATCATCCATGTCCTATCTCTCCCCAATCCCCAGGTGATGTGATCACACCACAAATCATTGCTGGATCAGGAAGCTCAATGACTGTACTTCCTGCCCCAGTGCAGCCTGGCACAGTGCCCGGCTGCACTGCAGAAGGAAGAGGCATGACCATCATGCCTCCTCTGTTCCCACAGGCAGCTGGTGTGGAGGAAAGTGCTCCTGCTGCACTCCTCTTCTGGGAGAGGGTCTACTGGGATCCCCGGGGGATGCCGCCGGGATCTGGTGACCTGCAGAAAGGGCCTTAGACGAGCATGAGAGAAGAATACCGTTTACCTCTTTAGACAATTGAGAGGCAATGAGGGACAGAGCTGCATGGTATTTCTTTAGCAGGGCAGAAGTATAATTGCCATCTGTCTAATCTTATTTTAGAAATTAGTAGCTCCACCAAATTAGGCAGAACATGTAAGGGCAGAGGAGGGAGGTTATCCTGGGTTCCTGCCACCTGTTACCTTTGATGATTCTTTAGGACTGTAAATTATTTAGCTAGTGCATTTTTACAAGCAGGAATAAGCTTTTCAAGAAACAATTTCCTTTAGCTTCTTTCAACAAGATCTGTGGTAACATATGCATACTCTGAGATAACTTTGTTGTTGTTGTTATTCACCATTAAGATAACTTCAACTTGTAGAAACCCTATGAATGAGAGATCTCCCAAATCCCCAGTCAGGTCTTGCCCAGCTCAGGTCTTGCAGACTGAGGGCAATAGTTTCTTTGATTGAATCAGTCCACCTATGTTGTGGTCTCCCTCTTTTCCTGCTGCCTTCCACTTTAGCAAGCATGATAATCTTTCCCAATGGGACATTTAATCTCATGATATGTCCAAAGTATGACAACCTCACTTTAGTCATCTTGGTTTCTTGTAAGAGTTCAGGCCTGATTTACTTTAAGGACCTTTCTGCACTACTTTCTGCTATTATTCTACTTTCAACCTCCTATGGAATCCTGGGGTTTGCAGTTTAGGAAGGGGCCTTTAGAATTCTCAGCCAGAGAGCTCTTGGGCCTCAGTAAACTACAAACCCCAGAATTCCACAGGATGTTGAAAGTGGAATAATAGCACTATAAGAGTATAGGGCAGAAAGGCCCAAAGACCCATTCATTTGTCTTATTAGCAGTCCATGTTATCTCTCTTCCAGCACCACATTTCAAATGAGTTTTCTTCAGCTTTCTTCACTGTCCAGCTTTCACAACCATACAATTTCTGATAAATACCACCATTTAATACCCTGGTGGACAGAAAAGACCACTGCTGCAGCTTTGGTCATTGTAACCAAAGATATTATGAACGAACAGTTTTGAATGTGATCATGATGCATCTCATGCAAATCATTTTGAGAACAGTAATAGTTTTAAAGGACCAGGTAAGGAAGAAAAAGAAACCCTTCCAAGTATCTCTTTGTCCTAATTTCGTTGCTTCCTATGCAACTTATACAGAAGTGTGTGTGCATGTGCATCTGAATGAGTGGCAGGGAAGCAGGGAAGGTTTTGCATGTAGGGCTTTTTTGAACTTGTGAGAAGAGTTCATGAAATGCAAAATGTACTACATGTCCTAGAGGAGGAATTAATATCTCCCATTTGAACGTCTTTGGATTACCACCCCACCCCCTGCTGTCTAAGCTATTCTTTATAACAACCATTTCAAATACTTTGGGACTCCAATTAGAAAGTATTTCTGTCAAGTGATTTTGAACAGAGGCACTTGGAAATATTTGCTAATGAACTATATATAAGCTTAGAGTGAAAGAGAAAGCCTCCTTTCTCCTTGTGCCCGGTTGGGAAAATATGTGAATCCTGAAGTCTTTCTACTGCCATTAGCGATGTAAGTTTGTTTAGATTAATCTAGTCTTTGTTTTGCACGAATATGAAAAATTACCACACTTGTATGAGGGAACCAATTTTTTAATTTTTGTTGTTGCTGTTACTGCCCAAACTCCCTAATAATGAAAGTATATTGTCTTTATAGATATGTCATTTTCTGTCTAGTGTTAATCCAAAACTTGCGTGCCTGAGCTGGGCGAGCCAATACAGTTTGTCTTAGGTCAACTTACGTTATCACAGATGCTTGGAAGAACTGTTCTACTGTAACGTCCTTCTGATGAGGAGAGGAAAAGAACTTTTTTTTAAGTCTTTACTCTCCAGTTTGAAAGTACAGATAGAAGGAAACCAGTCTTAAGGAATTTTATTTTATTTTATTTTATGCAGGAAGAAGGAAAACACTGAATGCTATTTGTGTATGTGATGGGGCATGTTGCTATGCTATTGGTTTCTTTGTAATGTGCATATGTGAATCCACTCTGGCTTTTATCCAAACTTCAAAGAAGCTATATTAGGTGCTATCCCCAAAATAGCTCCAGCATGTTGAATAGGTTCTTTAATGTTCATAATAAAACCCAAAACAGTTTCACCCCACCCCACCACTAGTGTCACTGTCCTTAAGCCTAGAGTTGTCCAGAAAAGCTGACAGAAGCCCAATTTTTCCCACAATTGAGAATCAAGCATGATAACATGGAAAAGCTACTGAGCCAGCATAAGAGAGTACTGATCAGTCCCACTAGATGCAAAATGTTAAAAAGTTGTTGTACTGCAGTGTCATTGCTAGGGAGGAGGAAGGGGCAAGACCAGAATTAGCAGGCTCTGTCAAATATTGACTTTGGCTTCACCTTCCATTGGCCATTCTGCCCTACCGGTTCCAAAGGGCACGAGATGTCAGCAGGCTCCAGCTTTCATTACACCAGGTCACAGTATAAACATGTAACTTCCTCTCAGCTTGACGTTTACATGAATTGCCACTTACTGCTAGAGCACAGAGTACAACTCTCCCAGCTGCTTCTTTCAACTTCTAGATCAATCACTTTCGGTCTTCAGCACACACAAGAATCATCTTCCACACCAGGAATGGGTGGCCTTTGGCTTTAGGTTTAGGCCCAATTTCAGAAATTATCCATAAGTGATTAGTTGAGTGGCCTGTCTCTTCTCTAGCAGCTCACTCAGAAACAAGGAAGGAGTGGCAGAAAGGAGAGTTGCAGAAGATACAGAGAGAGAGAGAGAGAGAGAGTTAAAAAAAAACAGTACCAGTGTCCCCCACTAGAGACAGGAGCATTGTCAGAAAACAGAACTGGTTGACAAGCCAAACTCATGTGCTGTACTGTAGGGAGTGTGAAGGACTTATGCAGGCTCACTTCAGACCAACTAGTTGCATGTTGCTTACAAAATCTCTCAGTTGGCTCGGCACCTTTTCCCCTCTCTCAGTTTGCTTTGCAAGCAGTGTGCTTGCATGAATTGTCCCAAGTGAGCCTCTTTAGCCAAGAAGACCCAATGAAAAAGTGGAAACCCCATCAAATTAATGGAACTTGTCCTTAATTTGGAAGCATCAAAAGTGTGAGTTTTCAGATAATGGGGCACAGAAAGGGATGGGTTTCCTGTAACAGAAGTTTTCAGACAGAACCTGGATCCCAGAAGGATCTTGTCATATTTGGAGTTGATTTAATAAAATTATTGAAATTTTCTTTAGTTTGTTTGCTTATAAAAAGCAACAGTTGTTTCTATTTTCATCTCCTCCATGAGATCCTGTGTGTGTGTGTGTGTGCACAGAATGGCAGAAAGTGAGATAAGAGGTGGCTCTATCCATTTTTGTTATGGCCCTGTTTAGTACATGCATCATCCTGTGTCCCCTGAAAAGATTACCAAAGTAATGTACTCCTTGACAAAAAAAATGAATTTTCACCCCAGTATACCCTGACCTGAAAGCCAGCATGGTTTGATCATTGGACTACGATCCTGAAGACCAAGATCCGATTTCCTGCTTGGCCATGGAAACCCAGTGGGTGACCTTAGGCTCATCACACATTCTCAGTCCCAGAAAACCCTGTGATAAGTTCACCTTAGGGTTGACATAAGTCTGAAATGACTTGAAGGCACACAACAACAACAATGACAACAACAACACGTGCCCTAACCTGCAGCAAGGGAATCACTTCGTTCTTTCTCTCTCTCTCCCCCTTCTCTGTTCCCCACTCCCAAACATTTATCCTGTTTAAAAAAAACTTAAGTAAGAATTGACTAGGATACATAGTTTTCTACTATGGCAGATAACCAGACATCACTTAGGAGAATGTGGTGATGTGGTAATGCTCAGGCCATCCAACTGTTCTGATTTGGTAGGGACAATCCCCATTAACCCTCTGACATCCCACTTTTCCAGCTGCATTTAAAATATCACAGTTTCTCTCTCCTCCCTCACTTTCCCTCTTTGTCCTCAGCTTACTTGAATTGCTGCAAACTGAGTTCAAAATGCAAAAGTATTTGCAGTCAATTATGTCAACAGGATAGATCAGAGAGGAGGAGGCAAAATCTTGCTCTTCTCAGTAGGGTCAGGTGAAAGCAGACTGCTACAGCCTCTGCTACCTTGTTTGTTCTTCCTCATTAACAACTTTTGCCATCTTGACCAAACTCTGACATAGCTTGGCCACATGTATCCCAGTTTTCATTTGTGACATGTTTAAAAATATGAGTGCCAAGCAGACACTCCGAGTGTCTACATGAAAATACAGCAATGGGCAAACAAATCCACTCCTATTGCTCTATCTCTGAATGGAGAAGTATCTCTGAGAAGTGGAGTTGGGGAGGAAGGGTCTTATTGATGAGGCAACCAGATTGATCACCCTATCTGGCTATGTTCCCTGATGAACAATGAAATAGCCACCTCACGCTAAGACAAGGGCCAGAATCCTGGTGGATAGTCCCAAACGGAGCAGACCATTTCAACCAATTGTGGTTTGGTGAGTCAACACACAGGTAAATCCAACTGAATCTGTAATTCTACTCTAGTTAGGACTAACAGTAGGATTTCAACTAATGACTTGGAACCCAGTTGGTTTGGTTATGAGGGTCTGTCTGTGAAAATGGGATATTTGGGAGTGTGTGAGTATGTTCACAAAACTAAATTTCAGCTCTAGTCTTAATAGTGTAAATCAAATCTAGCTGATTAAAACAGTTAATTATTACCCTTTCTGTTCAGAAAAATGGAAAAGATTTCTTATTATTATTATTCAAATAGTCAGGACCTGCACATTAATGTTCTTAAGGTTTCCAGAAAACTTTTTTTTTTTTTTTTTTTTTTTTTGCAGTGAGGGGAACAATGTTTCCATAATAGCTCCTTCTGCATTTGGGGGCTGAGGAAATTAAATGCCCCATTCACAGCTTGCCACTTCAACACTCAGTAGGAACATTTTCCTGAGTTAATTAAAGACAAGAATTCTCATTACACTCTTTGCTGTAATGAAAGCTTATAATCATGTCAGCTCCAGGGCTCGGTCAACATTCCATTGAATCTTGATAGCTGAATCTCAGCACTGATCCCTTCAACTACATTATTAAAACTATCACAAACCAATGGTTAATTTTGAAAGAGAGATGGTGAAACTCAACTGTCCTTAAAAGACATGCCCTCCAACTGGGAAACCTTTCCCTCTAATTGCCATTGTATATGGGGTTGGCGATACTTCCTGAATAGAGACAGTGTGATGTAGTGGTTTGAATGTTGGACTACAACTTTGGAAACCAGGGTTCGATTCCACACTTGACTATGGAAACTCATTGGGTGACCTTGGGCACATCATACACTCTCAACCCCAGAAAACCCTGTGATAGGTTTGCCTTAAGATCACCATAAGTCAGAAACAACTTGAAGGGACACAATAACAACAATACTTACTGACTGATTGGAGAAATGAAAGAACGTACATGTTTAGTGCCCATCTTTTTATCAACACGTTCTTGGGATCTAGCTTTCAGGGAAGAAACTACAGCTGAGTCACAGTAAGTTCCAGTCCAAAACATTGTCATTGAAACCTCCCTAAGAGTTTTTCAAGGTCACTATTAGCACTAGTATCCTTCCTAACATACAAGCTGAGATCCTGGATCTGTACAAGTGGCGCTTAATGTTCTACCCATGCAGTTGCACTAAGTTGCCTTCTGGTGTTCAGGAAAACAGCATCTTCATTGGGGGACCATGCACCCCATTGCATTGTAGTGGTGGGGGAAGATGGAGATTGGTTTTTGCACCCCTCTTATCTTCCCTTCCCACCATGTTGCTTTAGGGTGCCTGCATCCCCGTCAGCACAGTGGTTGTCCTTTCCGTTATTTATGCAGTGGCATCAACAAACCATGGGAAGAACACCTTCTCTACCATGAGCCCCCATTCTTGGAATACTCTTTCATTGGTGCCAACATTGACATCATTCCAGCATCAATTAAGAACATGCCTCTTTGCTAAATTCTTTGTGGCCTCATTGAGTCCATCCAGATTTACGTATGGCTTTACATTGTTTTAATCCACTTTAGCTTGTTTTAAACTGTCTTGCTTGTTTTTTTTCAGTGTGTCTGATTTTAACATGCTTTTAATCTGTTTAACTTCTATTGTTTTAAATTATTTTGAGTGTGCAGAAGTGATTTATTTTACTCTGCCCTAAGATCCCATGATAAAGGTTATGACATGAATATCTTAATAAATAAAATAAATATGTTTGGTTTTTACAGCGCTGCATAAGTCAAAACCATTCCACTTCTCCCTGTCTCCTTACCTTATTAAAGGCCCTTTCCGCACGTGGGAAAGGAACCGCGCAAAAATGGGACTCACCAGATTTCTTCAGCGTCCGGGTGAGTCCGTCGGGACAAGGGGCAGTGCGAGCTTGTCGCTCCGCACTTCTCCGGCATCCAAAATGGTGGCTTCCAGTCCACCAACCGGAGAAGCTCGCCAGCCTAAAGCCTGCCCCCGGCAGATCTGCAGGCATGCACTAGTGCGTGCCCGCAAATCTGCACTGGAGCGCGGTGACAGAGCTGCATGGAGTTGCGTGCTCCGTGCTTTTTAAAAACCTCTTAAAAGAGGTTTTTAAAAAGCATGCTGTGCGACCAGATCTGGTCGCTCCAAACCGGACTGAGGTGCAGAACTACAAAAAGTAGTCCGCCCCAGTCCACTCCACAGTGCAGAAGACCTCCGTAGGAGGTCGCTCTGCACTGTTTTAATATCCTGGTGCGGAAACAGCCAAAATCTACTTTTTGACAGAAGAGTGAAAACATACAATACTAACAAGAATGAATGTGATCAAATGTAGTTACATCTTCTCTGGATTGGTTATAGAAATTAGATCCTTGTTAGCAAATTTAGAACAACACATAGCATTTAAATTGTATAGTTTTTAAAGCTCAGCTCAGGTAGTAAAGCACATTGTGTACGTTATCTCAGTAATTCTTATGGCACTGTATAGTAAGCAGGAAAGACAGTATATCAGAGTTTGGAAAAGTTACTTTTTAAAGACTACATCCCCCAGGAGCCCCCACCAAGATGGACACTGGCCATTCTGACTGGTCATTCTGGAAGAGCAGCCTCCAAAAGAAAAATTTCCAAGTTCAAGTTGTCTCTATATCACAGATGGGAGGCTGAGGTTAGGAGAACACAGGTTTTTATAGTGGCTGCTTCTGAATTTACTGATGAACTGGCAATTCCCTGCATCACAAGTCTCTCTCTCTCTCTCTTTCACACACATGCACACACACGCACGCGCACACTTAGCTACTGACTCCAGTAATTTTCTACAGTGTTATTCTGCAGCTCTGTATATAATCTGATGGGGAATCATGGATAGAGAGAAACACATAATGCACACACACACAGAGACGCTACCTTCGCAACAGAAAAAACAACCATTCCACCAGGATCAATTGGTATAATTATTAAATCCCCTAGTGTAACTCATCCACACTTCATTAATTTTCATGCCAGTCAGAGGAAATTAACTGCCCTAATCGCATTACATGTTTGCCAGTACAGAATGAAGAAAGCATTGACTGCCATGGCCTGAGGCGATTCCATTCTACTGGACAGCTTAGACATTACAGGACTGAGTATGCAATTAAGATTTCTTTTTATTAACCAGTTTTTACATTACATTCAACAGCCCCTTTGCACAATTAAATGTCCCGTTTAACAAGCATGATAAAATTCTCATTAGCCTCTATTATAGCCTTTTGTGGAATCTTCCTGCTTTGCTATACCACCACTGTAATCTAATTAACTCGTACCACTTAAAATGTTTTTCCCTACCTCTTGTTCAGTCCCTTCCTCACTGCCACCAATTTTCTTTATGTTGATTCGGCCTCTTGAGGAAAACAAATCTACAGAAGCCAATTAATGTCATTCATCCTAGCAAATAACACCGAAACCTTATGAGACCTAAACATGGTTATTGGGAGAAGGAGGTCTTGAAGAGGTCAAGTGCTGGAGCTAATTTCTGCAGAAGCATGAGATGAAGGATTAAAAAACAATTTATGTTATCACAGCTAGACAGACCACTGAGACAAGAAGAAACAAAGTTGTTAGCTAACAAAAGTATGCCCAAGAGAGCACCAGCAACTTCAAGGAGAGGGGGATTGTGTTGGTCCAAGACAGGGTGCCATTGAAAGAAAGGAACAGCATGCCTACTGGGGCCCCCAGGAGAGAGTTGTTACAAAAGCCCACTGCTTGGACCTGGGATGGAACCAGATGTTCTGAATGGTATTCCCAGTTTCAACTTGTTCACCTGGAACAAACTGCTGAGCTGGATGATGTGATGGACAACACAGTCTGGGGACTAAGCCCCTCCCCTGACATCACCTAGCCATGCATAGAATGTTATGATGTGCATGGGGGAATCTCCACAACTCCAGGAAGTGGAGCTTCAGGGAGGCAACAGGACTTCAAGACAGTGACAGGCCATCTCTCAATTTTTTTGTGGGCCAGATCTAGACTTATTCTCTGGCTACATTAAGTCTGTGGACCAGAGGTACCCAATTATAGAGTTCCCAGTTCCCCTGCATTGAGGACAGGCAGCATAACTTTATGCTCATGAAGTTGCTCAGTGGTTCTGTGATTCCACCTCTTCAATGAATTGTGATGTTATGCAACTGAATGTATAACCCAATCCACACATGCAACGTACAACCATGGCAACCATTTGTAACAGGCAGTGTACGTAAACATGTGCAATGTCCTTCTATGCTCAGTGCACATTTGTGTGCAATGGCAACCACATGCATAAATCTGCTTCTGCAATTTTGAACTGAAAACAATCATTATTCTTTGGACAAAGATGTCTAATCATGTTCATATGGGAACTTAAGCTTGTGGTCTGGTGATGTAGCTAACCTTTTGGGTTAATTTTATAATTGTGAGATTGTGGTTTCACTAAATAATGGTGGAGGATGACCCCATGTTTAAACTGCTGGCTCATGCCGTGACCATATATTCTGTTGAGGTAACAGTCAGAAGGACAGTGTGTTTTGTACTGTAGGCCTGCGCTTTATAGTCTTAAGATTTTTTCCTCAAAGTAACTAGCATACCTATTTCAGTAAAATTTGAGAAACAAGTGAGTAAATAAAACTGTAATGGTAATGAACTACTTGGAAGTAGGAGAAAAACAAAAACCTTATAAAGCTAACTTTTCAAGCAATACGTTCTTGGTGAGCCATTTTTTGCAGAGAGGTACAGAGACATATATAATATTCTTACTGGCATTAAACCTCAGCCCTTCATCTCTTCTTTTGTTTCCTTTTCATCCTGCGATTCTGCAGTCAGTTACATCACACAACACACATCTTTCCACAAGTCAGGAAGATGATCTCTGCCTCCAGAGAGGCAATCTTTTGATTAAAGCTATGGGCAGATATACCTATAAATGCTGACTTTCGCAAACAGCAGGGCAGCAATCAATTTCTTCTTTGATAAGTGTAAAATGTTTTCTGGATTAAAAAGGAGAAAAGCACAACACATTCTTATAGCCAATTCTATCTGGTTTGTGTGTATGTTACAACTCCTCTGTTGTGGATATTGATCAAACAAAATAAAACAAAAACCCACCAGTAATTATTCTGTGAAATATTCAGTCACAAAATGTAAAGAAATGTCCCCAAGTTCTTGAATTACAGGGGTAAGAGAAAGAAGGCCTTAATAAATCTCACCAGCCCCACCCTCAGACTTTGTGATTACAGTCACCTTGTTAACTCATAAATACCGCAGCTAAGGGTTCAAGATGGCGTAGCACTTAGTCGCATCTCACACAGC